>WKFP01013317.1:160225-206730 GCA_011057875.1 Pterocles orientalis | reverse complement strand
GCTGAAGGGGAAGGTGAATCGAGTCAGTTTGCAGAGGTTAAAGCCATTCAGCTGGCTTTAGATATTGCTGAGCGGGAAAAGTGGCCAGTGCTCTATCTCTATACTGACTCGTGGATGGTGGCAAATTCCATGTGGGGGTGGCTGCAACAGTGGAAGCAAAGTAGCTGGCAGCGCAGGGGCAGACCCATCTGGGCTGCCTCATTGTGGCAAGACATTGCAGCCCAAGTAGAGAAACTGGTTGTGAAAGTGCGTCATGTAGATGCGCATGTACCCAAGAGTGGAGCGAACGAGGAGCATCAAAACAACCAGAAGGTGGATCAGGCTGCAAAAATTAAAGTGTCACAGGTAGATTTGAATTGGCAACATAAAGGTGAATATTCCCAGCCCGTTGGGCCCATGATGCCTCAGGCCATCAAGGAAGAGATGCCACATACAGACGGGCTCGTGACCGAGGGGTGGATTTAACCATGGACATTGTTGCACAGGTTGTTCATGAATGTGAGACTTGTGCTGCAGTCAAGCAAGCCAAGCGGTTAAAACCTCTCTGGTATGGAGGACGATGGCTGAAATATAAATATGGGGAGGCATGGCAAATAGATTACATCACACTTCCACGAACCCGAGAAGGTAAGCATTATGTGCTTACAATGGTCGAGGCAACCACTGGATGGCTGGAAACATATGCCGTGCCCCATGCCACTGCCCGAAATACTATCCTGGGCCTTGAGAACCGAGTTCTGTGGCGGCATGGCACCCCAGAAAGAATTGAGTCAGACAATGGGACTCATTTTAGGAACAGTCTCATAGACACCTGGGCCAAAGAGCATGGCATCGAGTGGATATATCACGTTCCCTATCATGCACCAGCCTCTGGAAAGACTGAGCGACACAATGGGCTGCTTAAAACTACACTGAAAGCAATGGGTGGTGGGACCTTCAAACATTGGGACACACACCTGGTTAGTTAGTACAAGAGGATCTACCAATCGAGCTGGTGCTGCCCAGTGAAAACCTCCACGTACAGTAGAAGAGGACAAAGTTCCTGTAGTGCGCATGAAGAGTATTTTAGGGAAGACAGTCTGGGTTATTCCTGCCTCGGGCAAAGGTAAACCCATTCGTGGGATTGCTTTTGCTCAAGGACCTGGGTGCACTTGGTGGGTGATGCAAGAGGATGGGGAAGCCTGATGTGTACCTCAAGGGGATTTGATTTTGGGTGAGAAAACTATATAATACTAATCGTTAAGGAATCCTGTTTTGCATGCCACAGCAATGGTATCTGTGGATCTGGGCATGATGCAGATGGTATAGAATAAGGGGTGGATAATGTCCTGGGTCCAGCTGGGATAGAGTTAATTCCTCACAGAAGCTGGTAGGTCGGTATAGCCAAAGGGATATTCGATACCATGCTGACGTCATGCCTGGGTTTTAGGGGCCGGGGCCGGTTGGTTTTGTGAAGCTCCCGGTGGTGTATCAGTGTTTCCATTGTATTCTATACCTTGTCTTATTGTTATATTTTCTTTTCTTTTGCTTTCCTTGTGTGGTATTATTAAAAATCCATCGTTATCTCAACTCACGAGGTTCCATTTTTTTCTTACCCTTTCCCATCTTACCGGGAGGTGAGGGGGGTTGCGACCATGTGGTGGTGGTCCTGACCCAAGACAATATGGGAGGTATTTTTTTCCCTTTGCTACACTGATAACCCTATAAGGCAAGTGCCACTGTATTTACAACACATTTTCCCAAACAGTGGTACACATACTACTACGCATCAAATGCTGCATACTACTTTGGCACAAACAGTCAGGCATACCCTTCCTCGTCTGGTAGACATTTCAACACAGGCAGTTACTTCCAAAGATTAATTGCTTCTGACCTGAAGTCATTTGCTACCAATCAGGTGATTAATTATTTACAACATCATCCAATCAGTGTAACCTGCTGCTGTGCTTTGCCCCAGGTCCCAGTACCCTGGCCTGTTATTATAGAATCATAGGATGGTTGGGTTGGAAAGGACCTTAAAGATCATCAAGTTCCAACCCCGCTGCCATGGGCAGGGACACCCTCCACTAGACCAGGTTGCTCAAAGCCTCAACCAGCCTGGCCCTGAACACCTCCGGGGATGGGGCATCCACAACTTCCTTGTGCAAACTATTCTGTGCTACAAGGACAAAAATTGTGACCTCTTGAGATAGAAGACCAAGGCAGGTGGGATTGGTAAACTGGATAAAGCACATGGATGATGGATGGGATCGGTCACAAGTTTATGGAGTAGGAAGGATCTGAGGGTATAGCATTGAAGCCCATGATGAAGAGAAAGGGAGAAGGAGATGAGGATCAAGGAGGAAAAGGACAGGGAGCAGAGGGTCTACTTTGTTCTCTGTTCCAATGTGATAATTAGAGCTTGGATCTGCTGTTGCTGAAACTACTAAATGAAAATACCATACAGAAACTTGGGCAAGTGATAGTGTTTCTGTGTAAAAAGTAAGGTTTCTATGTAGACTAGATATAACATCAGGGAGAAGAAGATATTTTGTCAAGTGAGATCTAGCCAAAACTGTATCTGTTTTTAAAATAAACACATTTTTGTGGCCAACTATTTTTTATTTGAGGACCTGAATATTAAAATATGAAGTTTCTTATAAATTCAGTACATTATTATATAATTCAGAAGCTGTTCAAAGTTATCTCAATTTTTTGTAAATCTTAATGTTTGTAAGACAAGAAAAAATGGAAAGCAATTTTTGAGATGCTGAAATGAATCTTAATAGACAAATTTTACTTATCTTTACACCTACAGAAACGTAAATCATTAGGAAACTACAGAATATTTTAGCTGTTAAGCTGATTCTCAAGTACACAATTTTTTATTTTCCTAATTCCTTGACTATACTCTGTGTAATCAAATGATAGATAATTTCTTCAATTTATTTTTTAGTTTGGAGATATTACTACAATTAAGGCTTATCTGAAGATATTGCTAGAATGAAGTCTTATCTGGGTCTATATTCTAAACTGTAAAAATGCTGTTTCTTTGTCTTTACTTACTTAAAGCCTGTTCTCTGGTGACTAGCAGTATTATTGGATGGGAGGTTGTATCACGGTAGCCTTAATTACTATTGCACAGTTTCCTTCAATTTTTAGGTAGTTATTATTCTGCCCATATCTCTTTCAAATGTCAGGAGCCAGGATTTTTTGCTCTCTATCACGCATGCAGATGCAGCAAGGCTTTTATAGCCATCTGTGATCTTATTTGTAGTCCTCTAGCTGTGCAGAGCATTGCTGGATGCCTATGAATCAATGAGATGGAATGCAAATCCAGTGTTATGATCAAGGTTATCCAAGGTTATGATCAAAACAAGGTTTAAATCAGTAGCGGTCAAGTGTCATTATCAGCTTCTAGCTCCCAGTGTAAAGTTCACAATTGCAGTAGACTTACATATGTCATTGGGCCATTTGGTTTAAAAAGTCAGTGACTGTGTCGTGGTTTAAACCCAGGTGGCAGGCAAACACCAGACAGCTGCTCACTCACCCTCTCCCATCCCAAAGGATGGGAGAATTGTAGGGGGAAAGGTATGGAGACTTGTGGGTTGATATAAGAACAATTTGATAGTTGAAATATAATAATAATAGAATATACGTATGGGTGAGACACAGTGCAGCTGCTCACCATGCACTGACCAAGGCCTAGCCCATTCCCAGCTAGCAATCCTGAAAAAAATCCCAAAACCACAGTCCTAGAAGAAAGAGAGCGAGCTTCCTGGCCAACCCTTGTCTATATACTGTGCACGCTGTTGTATAATATGGAATATCCTATAGGCCAGCTTGGATCCATTGCTCTGGCTGTGTTCCCTCCCAACTTCTTGTGCACCTGCACACTAGTATAACTTAGGAAGTTGTAAAGTCCTTTATTTCTTAGCAACAACTAAAAATGTCTGTATATTATCAACCTTCTTCTTGTACCAAATCCCATGCTGAATCTGAAACATGGCGCTATTCTAGCTCCTAAGAAGAAAATTAGCTCTATCACAGCCGAAACCAGGACAGACTGAATAGACATTGTAATAGCTGCAGTACTGTCGCCAGCTTTGTCTCATCTTAGATTAAAATCCTAACGGCTCAAGTTAGAACCAATCTGTTAACTGCCTAGAGACCTCCCTACTTGCCCTGTGACAGGGATTACAGGGTACTTCTTCCACTGTCACTAGTGCAGTGTCTGGAGAACATTAATCATGCTGAAAGTTTGAATTGGGTGCAAGTTCATTATTCTTTCTCTCAGACTTATGAAAGAAATAAAAGAAGATTTAGACCTGGCCTATATTTTTAAGAATGAATACTAACCCTAAGAGTTTGGGCTGGTAGCTAGTTAGATAGAGCAAGAATAAAACACAGCACAAATACTTTGTACTGCTTTATGGTGTTTGGTTGGCTCTTGTCTTTTCTAGGTACGGTTTCAGTTGTCTACTTAGTTTTTCTGGTTACTGTAAAGGCTGCTTGTCTGGGAATCCACTTAGAATATGACTGGTTTACAGAGAATGATTTTTTTGTACCAGGTAAGATACTTAAAATGCAGTAATGCAGCATATATATGTGATGGGTTTAAGATATTTTTTTTAAAACAATTCATTAATGACTTTCTCATTCACCTTTTAACACTTCTGTGACATAAGTAAAGTGAGGAAATACTGTCTGATGTTGCATGTAGAGGCTCAGGCACGATCCTTTGTGACAAAATGACAAAGAATCCCTTTCTCAGTGTTATTCACCGTATCAGCACTGTGGAGAAGAGGAGGAGTGCCCATCAGAGGTATCTCCAATGTATATCGTGTTACAGGGAGCTTGCCATAGTCCTGTTTCAACTAGATTGTAATAAGTTCTAGCTGCACTATTTTCGGATCATGCCTATTTCAGTAGCAGTTACAAATAACAAACTGTAGACAGACTGGTAAAGGTGCCATAATTTCTCCATGTACTGTCTTGCTTAAATGAAATAGCTCATTCACCACAATTTACTATATTACTTTAATTCTCCTGTACTTCCCAGTCTATCTCAGGTTTTAGTCCATAATCTTAGCTCGTATGTTTTAAACACCCGTTAGCTCTCCAGTATGTTTCTTTCTTTAATGTTGTTTTGGTGGCTATTAGTTTTTTCCAAATTGCTGTTGCAAATGACTGTGTGAGATGTCACAGTCACAAGCAGTGATACTGCATGAGCAGATACTCTAAAGAGATCAATTTCTTGTTTTAGGAGGCTGGAATGAGAGATCTGGGGTTAGGTCTTAGCTGTTTTTTCCCCATGACCAGTTGGCTTCAAGGATCTGTGTCCTGTACTATTTAATTGTATCACTCCTTCTGCTCTTAGAAACAAGAGTATTTTGTCTGTCTTTAAAAGTTACTTATTTACTTAAGGCAAAATTCAGATATGCATCTTCTTAGGGTTTCTTTTGTGAGTTTGTGCATTTCTGTTTTCCCACTCAAAATAAGCACTGTACTAACAGTTTTATACATGGATTGCAAACTATTGTTATGTCTGATAATGTCAAATTGGAGAAGAAAACAAGGCTAACTTAAAATATTAGGATGGGTTTTGAATTACTGTAGCAAGATATAGATAAAAAAAAAGAAACACGAGAGTTGTTCCATGTTTCTAATAGAATCTGATCTAATTTGTGCACCCATGGCAATGCACTGTGGCAAACAGTTGGACTGAAATTGATCTGGCACAACAGTAAAGAGAACAGCCAGCGTAGCTAGCGTATTCCATGTACATTTGGCAAAGAGGTCTGCTGAAAACCCAGTATTCCCCTTCTCCACTCTCCAGCCCCTAGCCATCATCAAATCTTCATTTTTCCATAACTGACGAAGGTCATTCCTTCTTCATCTCAGACTGGTATTCAGAACCCTATTTCAAGATCTGAATGACATGACTAGTACTGCTAGGAGATAGACAAAGCAGGTAGCTGATGCATATAAATCCAGCTACTACTGATGTATTTATGGGGGAAAATGGAGTGCTGAAAGAGATTCTGAATCCGTCAGTTTGATTTTTATTGTTGAGATTAAAGTAGTAAATGTAAAACAAGCCCAAAAGTCGCTTGCACTCGCAATTCTATGAGTGGCACATCCTGCTAGTTAGGTATTGAAAGTACAGTGAATCCAGCCCTAGGGAAGACATATTCTCTCAATTTGGATGAGCCCTTTGTTAATTGCCTGGGCTGTGTTTACCTTGCTGACTTCAGAGCACTTTATGAGAAATCTGGTTTAAATATGTTTGCATGGAGCTCTCTGTGGTTTGATCTGTAAGGGTTTGTGAACCTCAGATGAGTTGCTATATTTCTGGATCTTTTCCAGAAGCTGAGCTAGCTCAGGGATCTCTTAATTGCTGTTAACACTCTAAAGAGTTCATATATCCTTATATAATACCAACAAAGATGGTGCTTTAATGATGTTACACATTGGTGAGTTCCTTGACCAGTTGCAGTGCTTCCAGAAACACAATATTGTGAACGTAATCCTTCAAATATTAAAAGAATCAGAGCACTGCTATTCCCATCAAGACAAAAAACTATCAAAACAAATTTTCATAGGTGCTGTAAAGTGTACAATAAGACAAGACATTGCTCTGCCTTTATGTTCTGGTTTGTAAGGAGAATCTCTTAAACATCTACAGATGCCATTTTTCCTCTGGTAGTATAAGTGACTTCTTATAGTATACTTCTGGTAGTATGAGTGACAAAAGATGCTCACAGAGCAACTGATTCTTTCTCCCATCTCCCTGTTCAGGTATCAATAGATACACAGCCTCACTGCAGTCATCTCCTAACTTGAAACACTTTCCAGTTAAACTGTTGAAAAGCAGAAAATCTTGTATGTGTAAATCCTAGATGAAACTAATCTTTCATGGTAGGGTCTCTTGAGAAACTTTGCTGGAGGGTGTGTTATAGTAGACACTGTCTTCATGTGTTTTGTACTTCCCGATTAAATATCTGCATTGGCTATGGTCAAAGACAACATAGACTCCCGTTTCAACATGGAAGTTCATGTTCCTGCCAGTGGACTCCACAGCACTGTATGGCCTCTGCATTTTGGCATTGTTTGTTTCAAAGAAGTTACTAATACTTGTTTTCCTCCCTTAGAGTTTAGAATTCTCTTCCCTCAGCTCACCGGGGTTCTGACACTTGCCTTCTTCATCCACAATTGTGTCATCACACTTCTTCAAAATAACAGGAATCAAGAAAACAATGTAAGTAATTTTACAAGACTGCTGATTTGTATCTAGACTACTAGGCAACACTAATTTTTTCCTGGTTGTCTTGAAATCAACCCTGGGACTGTAATAGCTTCAGAAAATGTAACTAGCTCTTGTGATCTGATAAGAAACCAGTTATACGTACTTTTAACTGGCTACCAACAAGAAACTGATGCATTACAAATTTATTCAAATGAAAGCCTTGAGGAGCATCCCGGATTTACTTGTGGTCAGATTGGTATTAAATGGCAAAATTACACACAAGAGGCAGAAGGCTTGACAACATTGTAAGACTCTAGAAAAATGGACCAACTTTAGAAGGAAAAATGCTAGAGAATATTGAGCATGGGACTGATTTTAGCAGAGTCCTTGACAGTAGTGGTGGGATCTAGGTAATATCTTTTATCAGAGTTGCTTCAGTAGTTTTGTGTCACAATCCAAGTCAAGGTTCGTAGAGAAACATGACCCTATATAGGAAATCCTCAAAGCTGGGAACCTTTGTGACATGTAGCCTTTGGAGTGGTCCTTTGCCCTTGAAAAAGTTACATACTGCTCATCCAGATGGAACTGCATTCTTTCTTAATTTCTTCCTCTTATAAAATACAAATAAATATTTTTGATTATTTAATTTTTTGCTCCCTAATTTCCAGAATTCTTGTCCACTTTCATTAGCTGTACAGATAACTTCAGTAACATAGAAAGATTTTTAAATATTTGAATAACTGGTATGGAATCACAGAATTCCAGAATGGTTGAGGTTGGAAGGGATCTCTGGATGTTGTCTTGTCCAATTTCTCAGCTCAAGCAGTGGCACCTAGAGCTGGTTGCCTACACAGCATAGCAGATAAAATACAGCTGACTTGGTTATTCAGAGGTGAAGTGCAGATTATGTGCAAATGCAACTTGCGAGTGACCACCTCTGCAAAGGAGTATTGAATTCTCCTCCAGGAAAGCTTCTTGGGCTCTCTGGGTATTTCTGAAAATAGTTTTAACAGCTAAGGAGGGGGTTAGTGGAGGTCTGGAGAAAGAAAACAAAGTTTTTTTCTCAGTTTTCTTAAGAAAATCTTATGATGTGGAAAAGGACCAAGATTTCAATTTCTCTTTAGCTGTGGTTTTCACAGGCCTGGTCACTCCAGCAACAAGCTCTGTGTGCAAAGGCCTAATGCCTCCATGCCACCTTCAAGACTTTTACTGTGGCTTTTCCCCCTCCATTTACATCAGAGCAAACAATCAGCTGCAAAGAGCAGCACCTGGAATCTTCTTCAGCTTGCTTTTCCTGTGTTAAGGAGGAAGAAACTGCTGCCTGCATTTGAATTGGCTTCTCTGAATGTCCTGTCTGGAGCTTAAGTTGAATTTCCAGGTCAGCCCTAGCACGGATTCCGAGCCCTCAAGACTTTTAACATTCCAGAAGAGTGTTCCAATTGCTTGGAAAGAGCACCTTTAAATATGGCAGGGAAGGTTTGTAAGGGGAAACCAAATCTGTGCATAGCTAGGAGTTTTATGTGGCTAGAGATTTCCTTCCCTGTTTGTAATTGTGCTGGAGCTTCTTCCTTAGGTCTCAAAGTGCTTTGCAAATGTTAATGAAACACTGATGCTCTTGAAGAGTTAACTGTTTTGTGTTTATTTCACTAAACTGCTGGACTAAATTGAAGGTTTACATATGTATAGGGGTCTCAACCTCTGTCATAAGTCAATGTGTTGAGGACATTTTTTCCTGTGTATTTACATCAACGAGATGCCTTTTTATATCGGTATCTCATGGTGTGTGGAATGGAGACTCCACTGTTTCGTGGATCGACCTGTTGATATGTCAGTTCCATCAGAGTTCTGTGAAAAGGCACAAAACTTGGTAAGCTGGAAAACTGCTGGTTTAGTTTTGGACAAAATTTGATTAAACTAGTGGTCGTAAGAAAACTCTCTGGGGACTTGGAAAAAAGTAAGAGAAACAACAACATTCCTTTTATGGAGTCAGAAATACAAAACAATAGCAGCTTCCATTCTGGTCACAGGCATGTATCACTGCCCAGAGCTAAAACGCACGGGGGGGGGGGCGGATTCCTCTGGCTGCTATTCCGGTACAGTAGTGTGGGTGTGAGAAGAGCAGTGTGCTAGAGTAAGTCAAATGTCGTTAGCACAGCGTGGAGAAGCCTTGTGAGCAGGATTCTTCATCTGCAGTTCAAAGTTGAGCTCATTTATCCCGCCTCCCACTGCTGCCCCCTTGTATTGGTCAGTGGAAGTTTTTGTGCACTGCACAATCAATGGGTTTGGAAACTGATTGCACAGAAAACTAACCCAGCCACAAAAAGGTGATTTGTTGGTGTTTTTGTTAGGTTTTTTTTTCTGATTTATGTCTGTGATCTGGTTCCCTGAGCAACTGTACAGATTTTGCACAAGCCCAGAGCATGATCTACAGGCATCAGTACGCTAGTGCTGCCTCCTAGCAATTGTTTGTGCACCTGCCTGGGGGAAAGGCTGGGAGTGGGGAACTTTTTTTTGTCCAGGTGGTAACTGTAGGAGGCTTGGAGCTGAGGATGGTTCTTATTTTCTGCAATATTGAAACTGTTTGTTCCCTGTAAACAGAGTGAGTTCCATTGATGCTGCCCTAGTCTACAAGCTAGCTTTCACTGTGGTACTGAGGAAGAAATGAACTATTTTCTCCATGGCATGCAATAGGGAAAACAAGGCCTGAAAGTTGCCTGTTCTTTTCAGGGACACAGGAAATATATAGAGCCACAGACCTTTCACTGTGCTGTGTCCAATCCAGTGCCACAAGTCGAGCCTGTGACTGGGTACTAGTCTGTGAGTGCAGTACAATGTCTTGTACTTTCAGAGTTTTCTTTGTTAGCTCCAACTGATTTACCAGACTCATCCTTTTTTTAGGAGGCTGATTTCTGCCTTGTTCTGCTGCTCCTGCCAGACTCAGTCACCCAATTTTCTGTTCTTCCAGAGGCACTTTTAACACTTCTGTGCATCTGATCAGAAAATCTCTTGGTCAGCAGTAGCTGCAGCTAATACATGTTCTCCAAGTTCCATCTCAAAATCTGGCTGTTATTTCAGGTGTAATTGACAACTGCTTGGCAGGTGGCAAGCTGTGATCTTTAGGGACTGTGGCTGCATGTTATCTTTGATACTTCCCTTCCACTCTGATCCCCCAAATACTTATTTTTTCAACCATTTTCTATTGCGTTTGATTCTTGATTATAAACTTCAAAGTACAAGGACTGCTGTATTCTTTATGCTTAGGCATCTTCCACCACAGTGATGTCCATTCTGAATATGAACATCTTAATATAAAATTTAAAATAGACAAATGCGATTATTGCTCTGTTACTTAAAATTAATCCTTTTATCTCTCTTCATGTGTCCTTTGGTTTTATCTGTAATTATGCTGTCTAAACAGTATTTATAGTGAAGGTCTTTAGGGAGTGAATCAGGGTCTCCTGAAGAACAATGAACAGTTATCAAAAGATGTTCTTGTTGTATGCACAAGCACACTCTCTTGTACGAAGATAACTGTCTCATATGTAGAAGCAGATGTTTGCAAGGGAGCTGATGGATATTTGAGAAAAAATAGATTCAGACTTTTGAGTTGTCTTTCTTTTCATGTTGCTTTTGGAAATAAAAATCTGGGTGTTCTTTGAATGGTGACAGCACCTGAAGAGTCTATTGTGTTATGTGCTGTAAAATACATTGTCAAAATTATGTCAGTGCTTAGTTTCAGTACAGATTAAATCATACACCCTTAAGAATGGTAGGAACATTAACTGGTTAGTATAATCAGAGGTAATAGCACACCAGCTATCTGCCCTTAATCAAGCGTAGCCCAAAGGAAGCAGTAAGAATTTAATTTCTGATTACTTGCCCTCACACTTCACTTGTCACAGCAAAAATAGTTTTATGGTTGGTGCTAGAGTTTATATGTAGGTGAAGTAGCTTTTATGGAAAAACCTGTACAGCTTCTCATGTCACTGAGGATAAATTCTAGGAATAATTTAAAGTAATAATAAAGAATAATTTAAATTTAAATGGTGCTGTTGCTCAACCTGTGAATGAGGTTGATGGTCCCTACTCCGTGACCAGTGCGAGGAGAGTGAAGACTAGAGAAGCATCTTCCAGCTGCAGCCTCTTCCTCCTGCTGACCAGCTACGTGCAGCTGAAAGTGTGCAGCTGCTGGGGAAGGGGGGGAGGGGGGTGTGTGAGGGCCACCCTGGGGTACACATTAACAGCTCATTGCTCTCTGAGGAGAAATATAATTGGCCTCTTGCAGGCTGATGGGGAAAAGGCATCAATTTTATACCCCAGAAGCAGTGGCAAAATGAGGAGGAGATCCAGTTCCCTCACTAAAAACTGGCTTCCCTCTGATCTTTTATTGAAACTCATAATCTAGCATTTTGCACTCTCCTTGGGGACTGCCTTGCCCTTGGAAGACCCCAGAAGGGTATAGGATATGTTTCTTTTCTCAAGGAGATAGTGTGAAGATACACTTAAGGAAACATTTCCATGCACAGATGTGAGCAAGCTTTGCCTATGCTCAGTAAGCTGGCTGGGGGCCATAATTATGATCCAGGTTTGTAAGCCATATAGTCATAATTATTTGGTGCTGTGCCTGAGCTAATAAGACTTGCTTCTCAGTGACAGGAAAATAGGGTCATGTACTGAAGCATTACTAGTAATCCTTTAAGAAGATGATTATTAGCAGCAGCTGAGCAAATGGTTTGCTATAAAGTAATCAGTGTTTTGTAGTGTTGCATAAGCATATACACAATATGGTTAGTTAATAACTAGAAACAAATGGTCTCCCGCTTTATTTCCAAAAAAATAACTCGTGTAGGATAACCCACTAAGTACATTGCTATAAGGTCACTCCAGTTACATATGTAGATTCTGCAGTTTCATAAAGTAGTTGAGTAGATTTGCTGCTTATTTTCCAATACCGAATGTTGCTAAAAAGCTTTTAATTATTTTTGTGTAGTTGACAATCTTTTTATGTATTAGATACTTCATAAATATAGTCAAAATTTTCAGAAGTGAACATTGAAGTTAAGGTTTCTGCCTGTATTTAGGTATATTCAGTATAGTTAAATGTGGATTTACGACCGTAGCTTCAGTACTCTCTCTTAAAAAAAATCTTTTACTATTATTTAGTGCACTTACCTGGAGAGTTCATAGGAATTTAGTAATAAAGTGGATAGGCAATTTTAAATGAAAAAGTCGTTATAAAATACAATGCTAAAGCTAAAAGACATATATACCTCTGTGCCTACCTGCGCCTGTTTTATTTGTGTTTTATCTGTATTTTTTATTGAGTGAGGTATAGCTATGTCTTCCATTATCACACCATTCATACAGAAGCTTGACATATTTGTTTCTGGTTTAGAGCGAGTGTGTGTGGATCATCCTGTTAGGTTTCAAAGCAGCTTCTTTAAAAATGTCCTTTACATTATATCTGTCAGCTGGGTAGGTTGTTGTCTTCAAATGCAAGATATTAGTCGTGACAAGAGCTATGGCACATAACATACAGCATTGATGGGCTTTCTGTCTTCCACAGCTGTCTCTGTGTCCCAAGGCTCTTAGTAGGAATGGGTGAATGTAAGAAAGTAGAGGAGGTTTTTTTGTTTGCCTGTTTTAATAACTAGTGTGATAGATCTGTTGGTGTATCTGTTTCTTGGTGCCTTTTCCGTATGTAGATAGATACATAATACTTGCCTAACTCCACTTTGAGGTATCTTCTTGCAACTTTCTGATCTCATCCAGGACCAGATTTGAAGTCCCCATTCAAGTAATAGGAAGTAAAAGTAAAAATGTAAAAGAAATAAAAAATAGTAGTAAATATAAAAGTAACATTAATAAATGCAATAGAAATCTTCTCGTGAGGTTTTTATTTTTCCTGTTTTGGTGTGTCAGTGCTGGTCAAAATAAGATTTTATTTTTCTTCAGGTGAGAGACCTCTCTATTGCATACTTGCTGGTGGGATTAACATATCTGTATGTCGGAGTCATCATTTTTGCATCTTTTCCTTCTCCACCACTATCCAAAGAATGTATTGAACAGGTGAGATATTTTACTGCAGTATATATTGGTCCTTGATCTTTTAATAACTATGTATTAAAAAAAGAACTGCTACTGCTCTTTGCTTCATGACTCAGCCTGGCAGACATATTTGTCCTTAATTCTGGTCAGCTGGCTAATGCCTCCTGGGCACTGCCACAAGCAGATGAGTAATGCTTATGTTATCTCACTTATATTCTCTGGTGTCTCATTGCCAGTAGTTCTGTAAAAAAAAAACATTTAATAAATACTCTGTGAAAGTGAAGAAGAAAGAAAGGCCTTCACAAGGTGTTTCATGTGGTGCTATTATCTGAAGTCTGCTGGCAAGGCTCACCATAGTGTTAGACTCCAAATCTACCCTCAGGCAAGGCTGATTCCCACACCCTAATTTACTTCTCAGATAGGAGTTATCAATTGGTGATCCATTTTATACGAGCTGTTCGTGACTCTTGTGTAGTATTTAGCAATAAAGCAAAATATAAAGGCTTCCTCTGACTGTAGATTACTTAGAACTAGTACTACTGTTTAACTATGAAATGATTTTTTGAACTATTTGAAATAACTTCATGGAGTGAAATCCACTGTTAAATAATAGATGACAAGTGGTTTTCTTCCCATTTATTTCCTGTAGTTGTCCTAAGTACTTATGAAGCCATTTGTATATTTACATGATACTTAAGTTTTATACTACTTTTTTGGATGTTCCCCTTGTAGGATCTGACCTCTTCCTCATTTGTATGTGATCCAGTTTTACTGATTAAATAACTGGTTTTAATATCTAGATATGATATAGCAGGTAATAGGAGCATATGAATCCATCTGCCTAAAAAATCTGGTGGCTCTTTCAGAGCCTTGATTATTTGATGATGTTTAGAAGATTAGAAAATAATTCCGTCTAACTAAAAGCTAACGTGAAAGCTGACATCAGCCCCGTCATATTCAAAAATCAGTTGGTATTTGGTGACAAGGCAATTGTAAAAGAGGGAAAGGGTATTTCATGTTACGGGTTCATTTAGCAGGTGTAGTCGCTTGGCTTTTATCCCTTTCTTTCTTGTACACAGCTATTAAAAATCAGCAGATACGTGTAGTACATTGGTAAGTGTAACATTATTTCTATGTTTAGAATTTTCTAGATAACTTTCCCAGTGATGACCTCATGTCATTTGTTGCAAGAATATTCCTGCTGTTCCAGATGATAACTGTATACCCACTGTTGGGCTATCTGGCACGAGTTCAGCTGTTGAGACAGTTTTTTGGAAATCCTTACCCAAGGTAAGAAGTCTGCTCCTTGACTACAGCTTGGTGCACTTTGCTTAACTGGCTTTCTGTTGTCAGAAATTTGGCTGAGCTTTTGGAGACTTCCTTTGCTGCATTAGGTACACTTCAAAAGGTGATTTCTCAATGTTAGTTGAGTCAGAGGCTGGATAGGCATGCAAAAGAACCTCTTGCCTGCAGATCAGGACTGCTACAACTTGGCAGAGCAGAATCGGGGGATTCTTTTGTTTTAGCTCCTCATTTTGTCAATAAATGGAAATTTTTACAACATACTACCTTTGTGTGACGCATTTATATGGCAAAAGAGAAGTTGTACGGAAAAAAAATTTGTTGAGTCCAGAAACATTTTGTCAAGTGGTTTTTAAGCTGTGAAGGACATACGCTCTGGATATTAACCTTTCAGGGTGCCATATGTGTTTTGATTATGCATTATTAATAAACATCCATCTGTTTTTAAACAGAGCTAATAGCTAAGTGAGTTGTTAGCTGTGTTATCTAGGCTGCAGCTATGCATATAAAAATAGCTTTTGACATGCTAATTTCAGGAATGAGCTACACCCCTGCATTTGTACACTGAACTCCAGGGAAGAGTTGATGCGGATTTCAGTTTTAGTGTTTGGGTTTTGCTTTTTTTTTAAAAACAAAACCTAGGACATATATATTTGGAGTATTGTCTGAATTTGTCACAGCTGAGAAGTTGACATTTATCTCCGAGTTTCTTATTTTATATTTTGAATTACTGTTGATGCAGGGAAGGAAAAAAATATCCCAGGAAGAAATGTGTATTTCCTCTGTGGCATCACCAGTAGCATACGGGTCTGGGAAGTTGTTCCAAGTTTCAGGTTTCTTCTGGTTACTAAAATAGGTATGAGAAGGTCTAGAAATTGGATGCCTAAAATTAGGCAGTGAAATAAGTGCCTACTTTTTTTGATGCTAAATTGTACACAGTTCAATGTTCAGGAGACTTTTAAGAACTGCTGCGAGTCACTGTTGGAAACAAGGCCATTGATTTAAGTACTAAACATGGATATTTCACAGCCACTGGCAAATAGCTGTGTCCTTTATATTATGTGGATGTGCCTCTTCCTATATCCTCCCTCCAGTTACTCCCTGACCAGAATGGCTTTCATTTCCGTCATGCCCTGTCCTAGAACCTACAGCTTCGTATCAGTCTCTTCTCAGGTTAATTCCAACTTTCTGTTTTAAGCCTTCGTGGTATGACGAATATGATGATGCAAATACTTGCTTGGTTCTTCTTTCCAGGATGTCTTGTGGGTAGCTTCACTTGCTTTTTTTTTCTTTTTTTAAGATTCCTTATAGGGAGGTATTTAAAGTTCCTGAGAAGTCAATTATGGTTTCTAGGAAGACACTTAAACCATTCCAACCTATAGTGATAAAGTTCTGGCTGGCTGGGTGCGACTCCCTCTCTAGTATCCCAGCTATCTCAAAAATAGCACAAAAATCACTCAGCTAACCTCCAAGCTCCAGCTTCTGTGCATTTCCAACCAGCAAGGCCAGCCTTTAGTTTTTCTCTGCAACGGGGACTAATTGAAGACTGGTGGTAGCAAGCACAGGATTTGTCTCTGGGGAGATAGTAAAGATTTACTGTGTGGTTGTGAAATATGTCCTTTGATGACTGGTTCTCACCAGTAGCTAAAGCTGATGAAGGTCCTTTAGAAGCAGTGTGCCTATATCACCTTTCTAGGAAGAATTTCAGTATGCTGGGTTTTTCCCAGAGCTGCTTTTGTGGGGAAGCATTTTGCAAATATAGCAGCTCTTACTGACATAAACCCGTGTCTCTCTGGGGAGCCTATTGATCCACCCTGAAGAACTTACCTGGAAATGTTAAGTTCCATGGCTTTTGTGTAGGAAAATGATGACTCTCCCAGTAGTTGCATATACATAGCTTCTTTTAGGAAAACCTTCAACGTCCAGGGCTAAAGGTTCTCAGACAGTTAGGAAGAATGATGTGTAGTGACTAAGGCTTTAGCTCTAAGGTGTATGTACAGAGGGGAACATTCCCAGTGACTTGGCTTGAGAAAATTTCTAAGTAAATAATGAGCCAAAAGGATGAAGCAGGAGAACAAGAGCACAACAGAAAGTGGTGTTCTGTGCTGTTCTTCTAAAATAATTTTTAAAAAGCAAAAAAACCCAAAGTTCAGGTCTTGTATTTTTGTGACTGTTTCTGTACATTTACATGATTTTAGTACCTTTTCCTATTTTTATTTACAGGTTGTGGAAGTGGGGTCTAGGGGTGTGCACTAATGATATCTCCATCCCCCTGTTTAGACAGCACATTGGGTAGTGTGCTGAATTAATATGGATTGTGCATTTTAAGATCTCTGTTGGCAACTTAGCCTTGTTTAACTCTCTGATTCAATGTGCTAAATCAAGTTTCCTTTGGAGCTGCGAGAACATTATAAATTTACCTTCTGGCTATAATAGTCCAATTATTTATTAAAAAAAAAAAAACAAAACAACCCACCTCCTTTGGTCCAAGTCTCCATTTTAAATTTTCCTATCTTCGTTTTTAAGCCCTGGGTTGCTCCATATTGAGGTGCTGCAGGTTTCACATGAACTGGGAGCTCCCTGATATTAAAAGCCAGACTTCTTCATATGACCCGTTGTTTGCAGATGTGGATACCTGCTGCTGCTGTGGATGGAGTTAACGGATAGCTATTAAGTTATTAGCTGGAGAACTTGGAATCCTGGATGGATGCATCTTAAAGCTGGCTGTTGATTGAATAGCTTGATCACACACATGCTTACGGGGTTGCCAGATAGTTTTTATTTCCTGGTAGTGACTGTATTGCTCAGATCAATTTGATTCTTTGCTTTAACTCTTTTTTCTTTACTATTTCTCTGTCACTGGATATGATGGAGCACCAAGGTATTAGTTTGCTGTTTTGCAGTTCTTAGTCTTGACAACTGGTCTAATCCAAGGTAATCCTGTTTTGTATCCTGGCTTTTGCTGGTAGGACATGGATTATAACTCTGTTATAATGAGGGACCATTTATTCAGCTTCAGGGGAGCTTTTCTTGTCTGAAGATTGATCCCCATGTCTTCTGTCACACACTTTTTAGATAATTTGCAGTGCTATTTTTCTACTGACAATGCTTTGTTGTTCTTAGCTGTAATGTTTCCTACTAACCTGTAGTCTTGCGTGATGAAGCAGCTCACTCCAAACTTAAAAGCTTAAGCAGATGACACATAGCTTTTTTTTGCCTCTCAAGTTTCAAATCATGGATCAGCTGAACAGTGGCAGCTAGCTTTTCTGAAGTGTAGAGGAAGTGAGTAACATCCTACGTCCTCTGGCAGGAAGAAGGAGAAGAAAAGCCTTCCTGCTTCTAAGAAGGGAGATTCTCCTTCCTGTTAGGTACCAGTATTGGTCTTCTGTGTCTCTGCCCATCTGAAAAAAAAAAAAAAGTGTGTAGACATGCTGGGAGCAGTAGTCTTCTGACAGGCATCCTGAACAAAGCCTTGAGCTTTTCTGTGTTTCCTACAAAAGATTTAGAGACAAGAGAAGGCATCCTAATTCCTTTCATTTTGCAAAATGTGTGCTAGAGTACAGACTATAACATAGAAGGCGACGTACTGGGACAAAACCCTAGGAACTGTTAATTCTCTTCTTTCCCTGGTGTTGTAAAGGAAGGCCAAAATGTCATGTATTGGGAAACTACTTTATTTTCTAAAATGAGATATGCTTGCAATGGTGTCATTTAACGGGTGACTTTGGGCCAGAGGCATGTGGTTTATCTGCTGCTTCTTATGTGACTCTGGATATTCCTGCATGTACAGAAAGCTGATTTTTTAATTATTGTTATTGGCTCTTGGCTACACTGGTATTTGTGACAGATAATTCCCTTGATTAATTATATGCCATACATAAAATGCTTTGTACAATCATCTGATCAGTTTTTAAAGCATTTTAACATCTTCCCTGTTCTGAGTGGTTAAATAAGCTGATGGACAGAACTCATTTGGCTTTCCCTAAAGATTGTCCTCCCTTTACTCCATGGTAGCCCAGCAGACCTGCCAGTTCTCACACAGATGTGTCTTCTGATGCAATGAAATATATTTCTGCTGTTTGCAAGGGTGTTTAGTTATCTGCTCTTCACCTAGCTTCTGTCTTGCTTCTTGACGGCTGTGATTCATAGTCTTTTGAACAATGTCACCTCAGTAAGATTTCCAGGAAGAAAATGCATTTTTTTAGATACAATAACCTTTCAAAAAGTCTTACTTAAATGATCCTGTTTTACTTTTTTTAGTTGTTTTCCTGTTCCTCTTATTGTGACTCTCTGCTGAGTCCAGCACTTCGGTTTTCCTTGGATCTGACCTGGGGATTTAAAATCAGTTTATTTCTTTAAATGTCCCCTGCCCTAGGGTTTGGTTTCACAGTTTTCGATTTGATTCTTATTTTGAGGATGCTGAAATTAATTGAATGTATGTGGTCACTGTTGTTCAGTGTACCACTTCTGCAGGAGGGCACTCGATAGAGCAAACCCTCTAATGATCTTCTGGCATACCAGGTTGTTTCTTGACTCTGTCAATCTGAAAGGTTAATGTTGCAATGGAGAAAAAAAGCAAGAGTTAGAGGAAACTTTTTTTTTTCCTTCTCTCTACTATTGCTTTTGTGGGATTGCAGGATTTTTGCAGGTGACCAGTGATGCCCTTTATAGAAAGGAGTCTTAATCTGCCCAACCAAGAATATTGAGACTGACAACAGAGTATAAAGGACGGAGGGCCATGTGCTGCACTTGGATTGCCATGGGTGTGCCTCTTTTGTGAATTACAGCCTCCTTGAGGCAATCCAGCCTCTGCCTCCAAGCAGCAACCCTAACCAGGTTCCCAGGTGGGCAGCCCTGGCATGGGCCACCCAACTCTGGTGCCACTGACCACGAGGAAGAAAGTTATGCCACTTAGAAAACAGCTGTGTGCCAGGAGGGTGGTTAGGTAAAAAGGGGCCAAATCCTTTCTGATTTCTTGACATAATCTTAAATACTTTTGTTCCTGTAGTTGTAATAAGCAGAGGTGGTACATGCCCTGGAAAAATACTGTTTTACTGACTGCCCTTCTGCAATGTGTGGTGACCATTAATTGTACCATAAGGCAGTGTCAGGCAAAAATGGAGCAATTTAGAACTTGTTAAAATGTCATGGGCTATGAGAAATATTTGTCCTTTCTGGAGCATACCTGCATGAAACTTACAGTCTTATGAAAAATACTGTCTTGAATAATGCAGCTACTAGTAGCACTACATATCAGATTCTTCTTTATTGAGGAGGTCGGATTTTCTTCTAAATGATAATGCCTTTCGCTCTGTTAAGAATGAGGCTTTTTCCTGTCTTGGAGTTGAGATGAACTATGAATATCTGCCTATGTAAAAGAAGGGGTTTGGAGGCTAAACACCTGTTTTCCAGTACTGTGGTTACAAGTCAGGCTGTTTCAAAAAAGTAGAAAAAGGAACAAGGATGTTCCAGGGGAGAAATCATAGAATCATAGAATGGTTTGTGTTGGAAAGGACCTTAAAGATCATCAAGTTCCAACCCCTCTGCCATGGGCAGGGACACCCGCCACTAGACCAGGTTGCTCAAAGCCTCATACAGCCTGGCCTTGAACACCTCCAGGGATGGGGCATCCACAACCTCCCTGGGCAACATAGAATGTAATCTTTTATCCTGAAACAGATGGATTTAAGTCCTTTTCAGACTTTTTGATTTCGGTATTGTTTGTGAGGGTCCTGCTTAATTGTAACAATTAAAACTGCAAAGCACTACTCTGCAAGTAGTGAATTGTTTTGGAGGCTCCAGCATTTTGACACCATCGTTTTCAATTCAACCAAAACACATTCCCCTCCCCAACCCAATTATTTTTCTCAGATCAAGAAGTTGAAAAATATTTCACACCAGACACACACATGGACCACTTTACTTTTGAAGTTATAAGAAGCTAGAATTAATTTTTTAAAAAGCAACAACTTTGAACTGCAAAACCACTTTCTGTTTTAAAACATGTCAGAATGAAATACTGCAGATTTTTTTAAGGTTTTCTGCTAAAATGTTCTGAACTGACCCAAATTTGCAAAATGGCTTTGAATTACTAAGCCTGCACTCTTTTTAATCCCTCTTGCTAAAAAATTAATCTCAGCAAAAAAAGAATGGAAGAAGTGTTGTCATTGTCTGTGTTCATAAACTTTTTGGCTTCAGTTGTGCTGTCTGACAGTAAGATTTGCAATCTGACATATCTGTGGGGAGAGAGGAAGTAACTTTTAACGGCAAACACTTTTTTGTGAACAGTTTAGTTAATTGACTTTCCTTAGCAATATTAGAAAATCAGTAAACATTTGGCCTTTCTTTCCCTAATAAGTCTGATTCTTAGGATTTTATTTTTTATTTTAGGAGTTTTACCAGGTTTATATCCAATTATGTTTTTGTTGAAGTTTCAGCTGCTGTATTCCCACTGCTATCTTTAGTCTCTGAGGCACACCTCTTGTAAGCACTGTTAAAATGTTGTGTACAAAATTGAAGATATTACTTCTGTCTTTTTGAAGTCAATTTTTAAATGTTAGAAATAGTCCATATCTTAAATTATTCCTTTGTGGTTAAATTGCCTCCATTCCCCTAAACTTTAATGGGACTAAGTCTCTGGTCCTTCTTCCTAACTTGGAAACTGGCAGCCAGCCTTTCAGCCATGAAAGTGGTGACTTTTTGAAAAGCTTGTTAGTTAGTGACATCCTCTATAATACAGATACTTTCTGCAGTTAAAAAATAGCATTGGCTTACAGATTTTGTTTATTTTAAGAAATCAAACCCTTCAGAAGAATAAACAAAACCTGTAAGTTCCTCTGTGTGAATTATTTTTCCCTTCGTAGAAACAGCTGTGTGACCAAAATATTGCAGGTTTTTTTGTATTTCCTGACTTTACTTATGTTAAAATATGCCAACATTTCATATTCTCTAAAGAAAAGTGATCATCTCCTGAGTCTCAGCTTTGTAGATAACTACACTGAGTTTGTATGATGTATGAAAAGCTGCTTTTGCAGAACAGAAAGTCTCTTTTTCATCCTTAATGCACAAAGGAAAGCAACAGGAAATTATTTGCTAAAAAAAATTCAACAAAATATTCCATCCTAAATAGTACCCAGGTCATATATTAAATGACGCCCAACATTCTAAACGTCTAAATGCATTAGAGTTCAAGTTTTAAGGTGTTATTTCCCCCTTAGTATTCTGTGTAATGTTTTTCACTCAATGCATCTTTTCCTTTCCTCTGGTTTGCATTAGTTCACTTTGAGCAATTCAGATCATTCTCTGAACAAGCTAGTTCTTTTTTGTGGGAATTAAGTTGTACAGTATTGTTTCTTTGGTATTTGAATACCCATCTGAAATACTTAAGTGCTGAGTACCACGTACCGTGTTTTTCACAAGAACTGCCAAATTACGCATACTTACTCCTAAGAATATTTTGAGTCAGAACAAAACTAGTCAGAACTAGATATTTAGAGTTTAGCACTCTGAATATTCAGTAGATGTTATATTTGCTGTGAAATTAATTAGCTGTAATAGAGTGAGTGATGCAAATGGGAACACCATCCATATACCAGTTAAGTATTAGTGTAAATGAAGGATAATGGTGTTGTTTTGTAATAAATACAGCACAGCTTTTAACACTCTTTCCTTACTTTCTTATAGCATTTTCCATGTGCTCATCCTGAACATAGCAATTGTAGGAGCTGGAGTAGCAATGGCAAGATTTTATCCGAATATAGGAGGTATCATAAGGTGAGCATTACTTGCATGTTTGCCCCTTGGTGTTGACAAGGAACAGTATGAGTGCAGGTAAGTGTATCTTTATATTTTGTGAGACAGACACCTTCTAAAGTTGCAAATAATGATTTTAAAGTATAAACAATCGGCTCTTTTAAAGTTCTGAGAAGCAGCTATTTGTAATTGTACCTTGGTATCTGAGGTGACTGGGATGATTCCCCAAGTCTCGTTGAAGCTGTGTCTGAGGACCTTGTAAGTATACACGTGAAGTGATATGGTGGTATTAGAACTAAGTTTCTCAATTATTGTGTGGCTTCTCTCAAGATTTTGTTTTGTGTTAAGACCATTTGAAGCTATTTTGAATGTCCATAATAAAGATCAAAGAAAGCAAGTAACTTCAAAGGGAAGAGTGACATAAAAGTTGAACTGCTAAATGACATCTTAAACTTAGCATGTTATTAAACACCTAGGCTTTCTCTAGTTGAGAAAGATTAGAGGAAATAATTTAATGAGTTGTATTTTCTACATTTGACACCACCATATTTGTAATTAATGTCATTCATTCCTAGTTTGCATCGTTCCTACAGCAACCAGGAGAGGGAGGTGTTTAAAAATATAGAAGTCTGCAATTATAAAAGCAGAATGACAGGCTTGAGTCTAACTTGAGTAGCAAAATCACTTACTTTTGCTCAGTGGATTACCTTTTTTTTTCTACCTCTCCTTTTAGTGAAAATGTTTGTTTTCCAGTAATAGAGACACTCTAGTATTAATTCCAAATAAATATCAGGCAATATATTTCTCTGTTTGCAAACTGATCCTGACCTCTGCTAATGTGTTCATACTGTGCAGACTAACCAAACATTT
Source organism: Pterocles orientalis (assembly GCA_011057875.1). NCBI lineage: Eukaryota > Metazoa > Chordata > Aves > Pterocliformes > Pteroclidae > Pterocles > Pterocles orientalis. The sequence goes on along the minus strand of WKFP01013317.1, from coordinate 183,530 downwards.
TGAACAGTGAACTTCCAGCTGATAAATTGTCTGTGTACAGTCTAACTTGGGTATTTGCTGGTTTTGTTTTGCAGATGGTTACTATGTATTACGATGTTTCCTCTGTCTAAAAGGAATGTTCAAATATTTGAAATAAAATATGTTGTTAGTTAATAATGCACATTTGGCTGCAGTATAGCTTAGTAGGTGGAAAGACACACTAGGGGAAAATAATGAGAAGGTTTTGGTAAGCAAAGAAGTGGTTAGAAAAAGAACAGTTAAATTTTTCACTTGCTGTGGTTGATCCTCTTACCAGGAGGGCATGTTGATCTTTTCATGTCTGGAGAATGGTTTGCTAGGAGATCGTTAAATAAATTAAAGTAGAAGTTGCAGATTCGGGAGCATTTCTATGCTTATATGCTTTAACATGTGTCCTCAGGTGGCTGGAGTGCAATGAGACTTGCAGCTCTGACAGTGAGGGATGCCTAACAAAGGATGCGCTATTCAGTTTTTTTCTGTTGCATGCTGACAGATTTCCCCAAAGAAAGTAGAAATACCAAGTCAAAGATAGGGAGTCAGTCTGTGGAAGCATCTGAGGATGAGACTAAAACATCGGAGGCATGTCAGAGTGCAGGTGCAGAGGAGCAGTGGGCTGAGCAACACAGAGGGTGATAATTAAATGCCACTGAAGGACAGCAAGGAACAGAAACTGATGTTTAGCAACTGCAGATAGTCATTGTTCAGCCAGATTGTTCATTGGTGCAAGAGGGGAAAAATAACAACAAGAAATATGAGTTAACACAAAGCATTCTTTTTTTTTTTTCCTTTTCTTCTTCCCCTCTCCCTCCCTTTCCTCAGATACTCTGGAGCAACATGTGGTCTGGCCTTTGTATTCATGTATCCATCCCTCATCTACGTGATCTCCCTGCATCGTGCTGGGCAGCTGACGTGGCCAGCATTGATCATTCACATCTTTATAATCCTCCTTGGAGTGGCTAATCTGATTGCACAATTCCTATTGTGAAAACTCGCCCTTCTCCCTGTGGCTGTCACAAGTGGTACTGTGACATTTGGCAACAGCCTTGAGCAATGCTGTCACGCATGAGAAGGAACAGCCCTCAGTAGGATCTTTTTGAGAAAAGCTGCACCTTTGAAACAAATTCAAAACACATCTTTCAGGCACTCTACAGGAAACCTGTCTTGCTCCTCTAAAAACACAATTTTATGTTTCTATGTTCAGAGTTTTTATGTTCAGATTTGAGTGAGGTAGTTCTCCTGGTTTTGTTGAGTGAAGCTCAGATATTTTATGTTTTTTTACAGCACAGTTCTCAAAATACACAGTTTTCAGCTTCAGGCCATAGAACTCCTCTTTCCTCCAAAGGAACTGTATTTACCTTTGTTAACAAACATGCTTTCACAGTATTGTTCAGTGAATGTTTGAAATGCTCTTTTGTTGCAGTTATTTTCCTGTTTTGTTTGGAAAATGAAGAAATTATTGTCTTTCCCCCTTTTTTTTTTAGGTTAATTTATAGTCTTTTGGGTCAAAATGCATTCTAATTTTGAATATGCTGTTAAACTGTTTTGACAATATTTTTCCTCTAGGAAGTTCCAACTAAGAAAAACAGTAAACTCATGTCTCAGTGTTTTATTCAGAACCAATATGTACACAAGTTATTTGTGATCTTACAATGAAAAAAATCAGGAGAATAAAAAATGTAGAACAAGACAATTAAAATTAGAATTCCAGGCTTGACCTCACTTCAACTCTGTAAAAATGGGCTATTATGTGCTGTGAAGTTGTCTTGTCAGGAGTTGCATGTGGTTTTATGGATGCATTCTGGGTACAATGTTCATCACAGGCTTGCTCCCTCCCATGTAGGATATTACTCTGGTGGTCTCTCACTGTGCACTTCCACTATATTATTCTAGACATTTCAGATGTGAGCAGAGAGACATAGCTAGCACTCTTCAGAATTGTGGACTAAATAAAATAATTTAAGTTTTAGGTAATTCCTAACAGCAGCTGGAAGAATCTGGGAAGAGTTTTGTTGTGGTCTTTTTTTTTCACTTTGTGTTTGCTAACTAACAGGGTGTATGTGGTGTGTAAGCACACAGACACGTTCCTTCACCTACTGTCTGTGAGTCTGAATCTTAACCCAAATCATGCAATAATTAAGTTGCCAGACACTAGTGGAATGTCATCTTTTGTGGTTGGAGAGAGTAAAAACTCCTCTTTGTACAGAATGTCAGTGTACTAATATAATCAACTAATGTAGAATAATTGAAAGAGGACTTAGAGCAATGCTAAATTCCGAAGTAAAAGAGGAAAAAAGTTGGAGTGATGCAATATTTGTGAAGTAGGAGTTGAGCTGGGAAAGATAATTACATTGCAGAGTAAGAGTTCGCATTTTCATCAGAAAGACATTGAAAAGCATAATCTAGATAATCTACCATGCTTCTCTGGGAAGTGATGTGAATTTTTGTAGTAATGATGTAAATCCATTTGTTTGAGTTAGGCTCTTCAAACTGTGTAAAGGACGCTGACTTGCATAAATGTCCTTTGATTTGTATGAGATACAAGATCATATGGGTTTGGAATATTGTCTGCAGAATATAATTACTTCAGATTCTGTCTTTTTTTCTTGTGAAACTTTTTGTTCCTTTAAATCAGAATTGGATAATACATCCATCATCTGTTCTGTATTAGAGAGAAGTATTTGCCTGATCCTGGTCACTTTCCCTGTGTATACTCTTATCTTCAACTGCTTGTTTTCCTTATTCTCTAGGGCCTATCTGTCCACCCTTTTAATTCCCTGACAGTGAGTGTATCTTGCAGTGCTGACACCATTAGCTTTGGCCAGCACATCTGCTTTTTAGGGACTGGGTCTGACCTCTACCTTGAACATCTAGGTAGTCATCACTGCCTGTAACTTGATGGCTGCATCCCCTTGACGTTCTCAGCAGTATATTTCACCAGTTAAACCTGTATTTTTTTTTGTACTTTCCAACAAGCTTCCTCTTATTGTCAACCAATTTTACAAATTTACAGTTCCATAACAGTCGTATGTTGCCAAACCCTCCACAGTTATTTGATACAGAAGAAAAGTACTTGAACACCAGAAGGAAAGGACAAAAGATGCATGATATCAAGCATCATTGGCTCATTCACATTAAGCTCTTGTGCCTGTTGATTATAGATTCAGTGCTTAATTTAGGTTCAAACCCTGATGAGTGCAGGTACTTAAATTTGATTAAGTCCTTCTGTAGTCCATCTGGAATGTGATGCCATGAGTTAAATCCTTGCCATTGAAGCAGATAGTAAAGTGCCCATTGATTTTAGCAGAATTAAATTCTGTTAGGACCTAGTAGTTTACCAGAAATTCCCACGTAAGACAGAGTTCACAGTGAAGTGTCTTAATTGCATCTTCTACCTGTTTGTCTCTTTTCCAGTTATGCAGTATACAAGGATCTGTTTTAATATTTAGAAGGAAAATTATTCTGTACCTTTCTAAAAGCCTGCTATAGCTCTGGGTTACAGAGACAGGTTTTATTTATACAGGCCTTTAACAGCTTTGATTTGAATTACAAATTGGTAAGTGTTAAAGTGATAACAAATATTTTGTTAACACTGTCATCACCGGAAGTACATTTTCTTATGAGAAAGTGTTTTTTTATTATACTACATGCAGTTGGGATATTCACAAGTGTCAAAAGTATGTTAGGTGTGTTTAAGTATAGTGGCATTTTCAGGTTGTTTTTTTTTCTTCGTCAACAGTCAACATCCTAAGTTAAGAAATATTTTAAAATTTAATGGCAACTTAAATGGTCTAAAAGAACAGAAGTAGATTGCAGTGTCTTTTTCCATGCAAGGGCAAAATGTCATTCTCCACAAATGCACACTTCCATCTTGCTTGCTATGTGACCTGCAGTGATGATCAGCTAACTCCCAATTCCTTATATTCTCTGTTCTAGCAAATCGTCATGTGATTTAGTGGGCAAAGAAAGTAATGTATGGACTCAGTGGTCTATTGTGAAACATTATTTATTACTTTCACATAGAAGAAAAACAATTTCTGCTGGAAATACTGAATTCTGTCTTTACATTTGAGCTTTGCTGGAGTAAGCTGTGAGGTGAAATACCGTCAGCTCTGGGGATTGAGTTAAGAGTCTAGGATTTTCTTCATAACAGTACCAGGCTCTTTGTTTGGCACCATTCCTACCTCACTGCACTCTGAAAATCCAGCCCTCCATATTATGTGGTAACTGTGGTGCAAACTGAAGTTTTCATTGCATGAGGCTCAAGCAGCTGTAATCATCTGTGCTGATACCATCAAGTGAAAATCCACATCTCAAGATATAGAAGGCATTAACCCAGCACGACCTTTAGACATTACCAAAGCATCAGTAGCCAGGGAAATTCCCAGGAAGCTCCAAGAGCAGTTGTGGACATGTCTGTAGGTGATTTCACACAGTCTGAGCTTGGAGACTGAAGGATTAGTTTTTCAGTGGGAGCTTTATGGTGAACAGAAGTAGTTGTACTTTCTAAGGGCAAAGAGAAATGACGGGGCTTTGTATCTGCCTTCACCCAGGACAAGAGAAGGAATTACCTTATCCATATCCATGCTTGTACTGACCTCATTGCCTTCTCTGTAATGGCTGAGCATCATCTGTTCCAGTTTTTTAATGTTATTGTGGCCCAGATTCTTCCTTTCAGCTTCTAGCGGTCTCCAGAATGTCTCCTGTGCTCTTCCAGTCACTCACAGCTACATCTGTTCCTATAATTCAATTTTTTCCTGTTCTGTTTGGATTAATAATGTAATGTTAATGTACTAAATCCTGTAGCTCAAATGATCTGCACAGCAAAAAAAAGCATTCAGGATTGAAACATTGCATCATTTAAACAGAGGGTCTCGGGGAAGACATTTCATGTAACATTTCATTTTTTTTAAAACGTTCAGAGTTTTGAACTGCATATACGGAAAATACGCAGAGATAATGGCATTTGGCTGCAGTGGTGAACACTCTGTCAGATTGACAGTTTGCCCACCCAGCCTCCAGACTACCCCCTCCTCCACCAGGTTTCCAGACAATGGTTGGCTTTTGATTACACAATAACATAACTTTTTTTCCATAGGTTTGAGAGTGCAAAGGTTGCAAAAGCAATTGGTTCCCTATCATTGCTCAGGCCTGGCATCTCCTAGCTTTGAGAGCTGGACTTTGGGCAAGTGTTTATCAACACACAAGAACATGCAGTCAGCCCTAAGGTTACTTAAAACTCCTTTGTGGCCCATGTCCACATATGTCCCTCTCAGCATAGCGGAAAGCTGAGAGGCGGCAATAGTAAAACTGAATTCTGGAGCTGCTATAGGAAGGCAAGAGACTTCCTGGAGTAACTGAGGTGGTCGAATCTTTGATATGCAGTCTGCATTCTGGGAAGGCCGCAGGACTCCTGTGTACATACAACCAGACTGACGCTGCAATGGCCATGCTGGGCAGTGAAATGGTAGTAAGGGAGGTGAGAGATATGGTAGTTTCTGGAAAGTGTATTTTTACCTTTCAGGTTGTTTTGCTCCAGAGGACAACTGCACTAAACATCTGTCACGATTATAATGAATATGAAGGCACCTGAGGAAAAATAATAATGGTAAAAGGATTAGTGCTTGGTAAGAGACGGTAACAGCTGTATGAGCAAACCAGTGTCCCTCTCACCTTCAGCTGAAAGCAGAACTTCATGTCCATGGACAGTTAATGAAATCTGGGGGCTGCCTACAGTAGTGAAAATACTGTTTTAGCAGAGCTCTTGTTAACGTCCTAAAAGGAAGTACAATATTAATGATATGTGAAGCACTGATATGTTTGGTTTTGCTCGTTGTACCATGCTTGATGGGGCAGTACAGTGTAAGCTTTTCCCTCTGAGTTGGTACTCTCTGAGGTTGGAGTCACAATCAGAGTATTTAATTTCTTCTGCAGTTGAGAACACCATTAAACTTATCTTGGAAAGGAACAGGACTCAACTTGCCAGATCCGCTCTACCTCTCACTCCTGTAATTTCAGATGGTAGAACCAGTGCTACATAACTGTTACTCTGCAGTTTGTATTTCCAAACACTAACTGATCTGAGTGAAGCAGGAAGGGTCTCTTTCTTTTTTCAAATTTACCTACTTGTGGCTTTTCCCATATATCTAATTTTTATAATCCTGAAAGATTAAACAGTCCAGATGAAAAATGCAGCTTTATATAAAACATTTTTTGTCCCTTCTTAGAATGTTTATATTGCAGCTTGTCTAAAGCTCACTGAATTATTTCCAATAGCCCAAAGACTGTTTAAAAGCTGCTGTCCATGTGTTTCTTTTCATCATTGTTTGAATGGTCTTTTTTCAGTTCCGTGGATCTTGTTCACTTCTGACATTTCATTAAACTGTTAGAGGAAGTTGAGATTAGTCGGGTCATTTCAAATCAACACAGCAAAGTCATTCAGCTGCAATATGAGGGGAGGAGAAATGCCTACACATAGAGTTCCAGGCTGGATACTAAATGCCACACCAAACAGAGACGTTGTCTCCACTGCCCAGCTGGCTTCATCACTTAAAGCAAAAGGAGATTGTATTACGAAATTACCATAGGGCGTTCAAGTTGCAGGCTGTTTATGGAAGGAGAGGGGAGACTGTTTTGCACTGAAGCTGTTGTTCTTATTTATCTCCTCAGTGAATATCTAGGTTTTTGCATACAGATGTGCAATAAGAGCCCAGGTCGGGACACCAAGTTAGCGTAAGCAAAGTCAGGAATAGCAAGTCAGGGACATCCCTTCACCTTCCAGCATAAGACTTCAAGGGGTCTGGGCAGGTACAGGATGTCACAGGCAGTGAAGATGATTCCTGCTGATGCTTTGTGCTTGCTTTGTGGGTTTGGGATTTGGGAGTGCTCTTGTTCACTCCACATCTCTTCGCCTGTAGAAGCGCAACACTCTTTACTGAGGGAAGGCTGAATGTCACCTACCCTGGCTGCAGTCCTTCACGTAACTAAAGTCATAGAATCATAGAATGGTTTTGTTTGCTTTGGAAGGGACATTAATGATCACCTAGTTCCAACCCCCCTGCCATGGGCAGGGACACCCTCCACTAGACCAGGTTGCTCAAAGCCTCATCCAGCCTGGCCTTGAACACCTCCAGGGATGGGGCATCCACAGCTTCTCTGGGCAACCTGTGCCAGTGTCTCACCACCCTCACAGTGAAAAATTTCTTCCTAATGTCTAGCCTAAATCTACCCTCTTTCAGCTTAAAACTGTTACCCCTCGTCCTGTCACTACACTCCCTGATAAAGAGTGTTTCCCCATCTCTCCTGTAGGCCCCCTTTAGGTACTGGAAGGCTGCTCTAAAGTCTCCTTGGAGCCTTCTCTTCTCCAGGCTGAACAACCCCAACTCTCTCAGCCTGTCCTCCTATGGGAGGTGCTCCAGCCCTCTGACCATCTTTGTGGCCCTCCCCTGAACTTGCTTCAACAGGTCCATGTCTTTCCCATGCTGAAGACTCCAGAGCGGGATGCAGTACTCCAGGTGTGGTCTCGTCAGAGCAGAGTAGAGGGGGAGAATCACCTCCCTCAACCTGCTGGTCACACTTCTTTTGATGCAGCCCAGAATATGGTTGGCTTTCTGGGCTACAAGCCTGCATTGCCAGCTCATGTCCTTTGTTATGGAAATACAGCTGCTATTTAGGGTGCAGCCAGATTGACAACAACGGGCAAAAGATGATCATATCCTGCCTCTGTGAAAGTTACCATGAGCAGTTTACTCTTGCCCGGGAAACTGATGTCTTCTTAATGAGACTAGATTTATTCAGCCCTTGAAATCACTTTTTTTTTTCACATTTCTTCATGGTGCCACCGACTCCCTAACTGTATTTGCAGTGGTGGTTCAGATCTGTTATCTTGTCTCTCCTGTTGATATGTCATACACCAAAGGAGTAAGAAGTTAGGGTTAACCTCTGATAGCCAAACTCCAGCTAGTTGTGATTTCTTCTCTTGATATCGAAGGTGTAACAAAATTTGCTATTCTTAATCTGGGGTGGGAGGTGAGGGTTGAATTTTTTCAAACTAACTGAAGTGTGGCCTAAAACAAATTTGGTCTATGATAACAGTGAGTTGTTCCTGCTCCAACACCAACAGAAGAAAACAAGTTTAGTTAAACAGAAGACGACAGTCTACACTCTCAGTGCACTTGTTTATACCACCGGCAGCACTGATTTTTTGCAGGCAGCCAGCTACCCCATCATAGCAATTGTAATAAATGATGGGCTAGAGCTCCTCCAGAAATAAACTCTAAAAGGTGCACGTTTTTTCATTCCTTTCCTGTCTGTTTTCATATGTAACTCAGATGCCCCAATGAGCCCCTTTCAGTCAGTTTTGTTCACCTGATTTGCACCTAGGTAATAAATTGCCATTTAGTGGCATCAGAGGAGTATGTATGTAACCACAGGCTCCCACGCCTTCCCTGGGAGTTTACAAGACTATGCCAGTTCTTTCCACATTGAAATCTGCCCTCAATCCCCATCCACACTGGAATGGCTTTACTTACCTCTAAGGCCAAACTGAAGTAAACTTCAACCATAGGGTAAACTTGTTAAAAACCTGGCTTTTATGGTTTTATTGTGAGGACATTGCACTGTTTTCTTTAGCACGAGACTGAGTCTTTTACCCTTGTGCCATGTGTTTATACAGGGGAAATCAGGCCATTGGATGGCAGAGAGTTTTAACATTGTGTATGCTTCCCAGTGCACTCTGACTAAAGCAGATCTCTTAAAAGTTGTTCTGATAAAATGATCTGTGTTAAATCGGGGATAGAAGCACATCAACCCCACTTGTGAAGTGTCTGGAAAAAAATTGCTGAAAAGTAAGATCCATAAGAAAGACAACTCAAAAAGAGAGGCTTTGAAAGTCATCAAAATGCTCATAAACAAAATTTTCTGGCAAAGGCAGCCTAGACCTCTGGCTTACTTGGGCCAGCTGCCACTAATAGGAATCTTTCCCTTTGCTTTCAGTGGGCACTGATTCAGGTGCTGGAGAAATTGCTCTTGAAAAGATTTTGGCAGTTAGGGGAAGATTCCATCAGAAACAGCAGGACTCGGCTTTCCACACGAGAAACTGGGTCTACTTCAGCAGCTGTTAATCAGGTACAGTCGGACCTGCATCACACTTTACATGCTATATTGTTGAGTGTGATATAACATATTTACCTTTAAAAAAATTATCTGAAAATGTGAGTACCAAAGTAAAACACTGAATGTAAATGAGAAGTACAATCTGTTTTGGGTTTTTTTTTGGTGCAGTGATAACTCATACAGGAAAAAAACAGAATATCTTTAAAGTACCCTCAGCTGGCTATTTCATCCCGTGGTGGACCTTGCTTTTCTTTGACTCCTTGGGCAAAAATTTACAAGCATGCTGGGATTTGTGTGTAGTTGCATTGTTGCTCCCCTACGTACTTGTTCTTTGCCTGTTAGTTATTTGTCAGCAGTGTTTCTCTGTGGAGTATTTTATAGCACTTGAACCACACGGAAAGTATGCACCAAGCTGAACTCGCTAAATTTGGTGAATAATCCGTTGTGTGTAGATGCTGTCATGTATTTCTGGGGAAGAAAACACACTAAGGGCACTCTGTCCTGTTCAAAAACACTTGTAAGGAATGGTCCCAGAGCTTTAAAAGATCTTCCCTTTTCTAAGTGCTGTGTGAATTTCCATGCATTTCACTGCCTTCATTACTGACTAGAGCCACAAACCTCAAGCTAGCAGACAGCTGGAGGAGCTGTGAACTTTTTTGACCACGTTTATTTTAAAATGTTAAGCCAAAGTGTACATAAAGTCACAGAAGACTCAGAACTAGTTTTCTGCCATGTGCTTCTCCATCAGCCCCACCACTTGTCCATTGTACTGCACTGCTTTTTAAAGCAACTAATCCAGTTTTGCTTAACCTAACTACCAGCTGTCCCTGTTCAGGCACTCCTGATCACAGTTCTTCTTCAGCAGATGAATAAACAGTTGCACGGTCCATCGCGTATCTCTGTGTCACGTTCTCCTCCAGTGACCAGGCTGCAGAGGAGCCCCTGGCCCGTGCAACTCAAGAAAAAAAAAATCTCTTTTGGGGATCTAGAGGCCTAAAACTCACACTCTGGTGCTGACCTGTTCAGAGAGGGCACCACTGGATATGCCTGACACACAAATAATGTGCATTTATCTGCTGTAGCTTGAATCCCAAAGTACACATTGCACCCTTCTGTCATGAAGTTTGCCCACGCTGGTCTGTGATCAGTTGCGTCACACAGCCACCTTGATAGCCAGTCCACCAAGAGGATGAGTGTGTGACAGCCGTCAACTTGGCAGGCTGGCCCTTGGGAACAATAAAACATCATGCTTCCAGCTCCAAGGATTTTGGTCTCATGTTGTGTATTATCCGTGATTGCGTGAGTGAGTTCAAGAGGTATGTTTCCCACTGGCAGTGAAGGGGAAGGAGCAATCATGGATGGGCTGGTAAAATACAGGTACAGACAGCCGCAGCTGCTCGGGGCTATATCCAGTATCCAGCCATTCACACCTGAGGGGGATGCTGTCCTGCTGGCAAATATATCGCAGCTAAACTTGGAATAACTCTGCAGACTGCTCTGCTATTCTTACTTCAAGAGCTTTCAAAGGGGATAAAATAATGCTTTAGTGAGAACACCAGAGCTGTAGAAGAAATAACAGGGAATTAATAGAAAAATACATGCAATGGCAAAAGCTACCTCAGGAAATGTGCAGTTCCACCCAGAAACCTAGAGATGCAGAGACAGAGGAAAGCTTTGTGTCATTGTTTCCATCTTCTTACCACTCACAAGAGAATTAGTAAGATACTTCCAAGCCCAAGCTTCACCAAGCTCCCACTTCAGCCAGATATCGCAAAGCACTACGTCCTCCCATGGAGCCAGATTAGAACTATAAAGCTGTAAGTGAATGAATGACCTCAGCAGAGGAGAGCTGATTTTCTTCAAAAAACTGTGCAAGTATGGCAGTCAAACATGCAAATCCATCACACACTGTCTTTGTGTAGCTGATGCAAAAGCCTATGCAGTCTCTTAGTGTTCTATATTAGACTATAAACCTTATGAGATATATGGAGTACATTACTTATGAAGCTGTAGGCAATGTGATATAAAAAGTCATTCTCCTTAATAAATGATTTCTGTGCTTTTAAAGGTTTGGATCTGCAACAATATATATTTTTGTTTGCTAATATTAAATTAATCCCTCTTGGAGGAGATAGATGCTGTTGCTTGGCCCTCCTCACAACTCTTAAGGCCAACATAGTACTAAATAAATGGAAACAATTTGAACGTTGTAGACTTTTTTTGCTGTGAAACAACTATTATAGAAATGGCATTTAAGAGTGTGTCTTTTTTTGCCTTCAAGAGTTTTGGAGTAGTCTTCCTTTTTCAGTTTCAAGATGACCAAATAATTCCAGTAATTTCTGATCTCCCTGCCAGTTTATTATTAGTGCAACTGGCTACAAACCAGCTGACTGATGTCAGTCTCATAATAAAGAATGACAAAGCTAGACAAGGGTCCCATGAGAAACTGAAGGAGGATCAAACACAATTGTAAATCTGTGCAAGAGACTACAAGGTCCCTGGCAAAAAATTTACTGCTTTTTATAGCACTGCTTATTCAACAGGTTTTCTTTCTTTTCCCTTCATTTCCCGGGTGTGTGCATGTTTCATTGTTCTCTGGTTCGTTGGTTAGGCTTTTTTAATATGTCATGTAATGGAGTACCTGAATTTTCTTATTTAATGTGAGTGCGTAACTCTTTATTTAATACAACTCATTAATATATCCCACAAGGTAGAGCATCCTTAATTATTTGCTGTGTTGCCAACTACAGTCTTAGGTTTGCATCTTGCTGTTGTATAAATGGATCATAATTGTGAAGAAAAGACATGTTTTCCAAAGCTACAACAGCAATTTTTCCAGCTATTGTATGCACAGGAACGTGGCTGCACACACCCAGAGATCTCCAGACATCAGTAAAGCTTATGGATCCTGTCTGCTGCAGAACCAGAAACTAAGCGTTAGTATAAAAGACACCCATGTCTTTCCCCTATCTTTCAATAGCTCTGTTCTTCACCTTGCTGCATCTGATTTTGCAATTACATTTTTGAGAGTGGTGTTCTAGAAAGGTCATTGCAAAATAAAGGACACTTGCAAGAAGTCTATATGGATTATTTCAGACAGGACTGAAAACAGATCATAATCTCCTGGACTTTTTAGCACCAGGTTAAAAAAGATACCAGATTTTGGTTATTCTTCATTACTGTGTCTGATTCTTACTGCCCTGCCATTCAGGATAGATTCCTGGAGGGAGAGTTATATCCCCAAGAGCAAGATTTGTGGAAAGATCATAGCTAAAAAATGAGTTGTGATCTAGCCAGCAAGAATGCTGTTGAGAAGGAAATGCTGTAGGAAATGCTGTAGGGAGTTATTCACCTCAGTCTGAGCTTCAGGAACATGGCATGTCACTCTTCTCTTAGCCAAGAAAAGCTGTTGTATTTTCCATATTTACGTCTACGTTCAGGGATCAAGCTGTACTTATCTGAGCTGTCCCTGGGATCCAGTACAACATACTCTGCTGATCAGTACATCTCCACAAAAGACATCTGGACTTCTGCATTCAGAAAAAGTGTTTTGAAGAAAATTTGAGTCTCAACAACTGTTTTAATCTAATTTTCCATTGCCTGAACTCTCTCTTTACTGTCATCTGTGCTACTCTGGTGGTGATCAAAAGTTTCCAACCTCCAGGCGATATGAATATGTAAAGCATTCCAGCAGATTCAAATACGATCTTGACTCAATGCAAATCTACAAAGGTGGTTTTTCAGCACACATTAGGCAACACCTAACCTTTGAAAAATTCACTCTATCTCAGCAGACAAGTAATGTGCTCTGGGAAAAATTCAAACTTGATTCCTTCAAGCCAGACTATCAATTCAGTTAAATTGCCTTTAGGATACAATTTCTTATTTCCAGATTTCTACATGGTATTAAATAGTCATATTTACAGAGTGCCAAAGTTCTACTAGGAAGGCACTAGAGCCTCATGATGTCTTTTGTGTAGGGAAACCACCAATACATTAAAGGGAAAGAAAAAAACAAACAAACAAAGAGGCTTTTGCTATACTTTCTTCAGATTTGTGATGGCATGTGATGATTAGAGAGGGCCCAAAAATTTTGATTGTAGTCTGGTTTCTTACTTTTTACAGTTTAAATAGATTCGGATATGATCGTTTTGGTCCAAGCTCAATGCTGCTAATTCTTTATTACCCTTTTCTGCAGTTCATTTCCAAGCTGCAGTGAACATCTACATAGACAGGTCCCAAAGGCTGAAATGCCTCTCTTTAGCACTTACTTTTCAGGACAGAAAAAAGAGGGGAACTGAGAGAAATCCCCATGGAGGATTACTCCAGGGCTTGTGGAGTAGGCAAGTTATCTCACTCCCTGGCACCAGTGAATCCCTTCATGTCTGTATGGGTAAGGCCGGTACTTGTCATCCTCTCCACTTTACCTTCCTCCTCACCTCTCCCCATGGTTTCCTGTGCCTCTAAGAGCTTGTCAAACACACAGTGCAAGGAGGATCCACAGGAAAGGTGATGTGGCATTAAGACATAGTATCATTGCATTAGGTACTGAAAGAAAGAGAAAACATGTATAGAGTAATGCTCCCTTACAGCTTCCTGTTCTCTTTCCTTAACTTACAGTCCAGCTTCCCAGAGCTAAATGTTAAGCCAAACTGAAAATTGTTGTAACTAACTGGAAAGGCACAGAAACATAGAAGGTAAGCACCCATCATTATACATGGTCATCAGGTCAGAGATTAATTAGACTCCACCATCTCCAAGAGGATACTGATGACTACAAGGAATTGGGACATTTGTTGTACATCTGTTTGTAGCGACAGAAGCTCCAGCAGCACAGTGGTCGCCTAATTCTGAATTGGGGCAGTGGTTCAATACTGACTCAGAGGGAAGTGTGCCAGCAGCACCACTGAATGTGCATTACATATAATACAGCAGGAAATTTGGACAGCAGCTTGTTATAACACTGTTTTGGAAATGCATGAGTCACTGTGTTTCTGGAATCTGAACCTTTCTCAGCATGTTTTTGTGCTAGATACCCTGTCCTGTTGTTTGAGAAAACCTGAAGGACTGATGCTGAGTTAGTTTATCCAGGATCTTCATACTGGAGTACTCTAACACATCTCTGTCATCTTTCTTCCTGTTTCCAAAAAAAAAAAAAAAACAAAAACCAACCAAAGCCAAAACAGAATGCAATCCACTATTTTCTTCCATTGTGAAATATTATTTAAAACACTTTTGTAATTGACACTAATCTCCTCCTTTGTTAGAGCAACCCACTGAGCCTTTCACCTCTACTGTTGAACTCACTGACTTCTCTGCTGCTTTCAGATGAGTCTCCTCCACTTCCTACTCCTTCACACCACTGTGCATACAGTACTCCTCCACTGCTTTATTTCAAAATGTTTCCTACAAGCGTAAACAGTAACAACACTGATAAAATCCCATATAAGCTCTGCATTAACTAAACATGCCAGGGGATGCCTCTGCACTTCCTTTGCTTACTTTCTGCTCTTTCCCCGATGACAGTTGTCTCTGTCTCCAGAGCTGCACCCTTGTCTCTGCAGGCTTAGGATCCAGGTACTACTCTGAACTGCACTGATGGCAAAAGGTGCCTCGCTCAAACAAGTGTCATAATTTGGCTACAACAACTGGGCTTTTTTTCTACTTCTTACACTAAAATCTAGCACTGAACTAAATTAAAATAGTTTTAAATACAGCTATGTATGCACACGCGCACACATTTTATGAGACATTTAAATATAAGTGTATTCCAAACGATCAAAATGCAAGAAAAATCGACAACATGGTTGTGCTGCAGAAGAAAGGGAAGCTTCCTATCTTGCAAACAATTAACATGCGTTGGATTGAGCATCTGAGCAAACAAGTCTCAGCAAAGATTAGTAAAATGAAAGAAAGGCACTTAGGAAGGGTCATGGCTGAAGACTGTTAACTCTGTGTCCATCCTCAGTCTGATTCACAGTCTTTGGTGCCTAACAGGCCTTTTAGGTATTGCACTTAGGCATAGTCAATGTCTGTGACCCAGCCCTGCAGGCATCTGCAGTCACCTCTGGAATCACAAGAGTGCTCAGAGCCTACCTCACCTGTGAGAGCAAGGGAGATGCAAAAAACTGGGGCTCTCCAGTCTTTGTCACCTGCTGATCCTGGTCGAGCAGGAACACCCAGAGCATGCCTCACTGTCCCTTGAAACACAGCCAGGAAGCTGAAGGTTATGTCTTGCCTGTGTCCATCAGTAAAAGCACTCAGCTGGGAGATAAGGAGATTTGAGAAGCTGAGTTCTCCCTTCTTTTCAGTAACACGTATGGAACAGACTTGCAGCAAAAGCTGCAATATCTCAGACATCTTCCTAGTCACCAGCCTTACAGAACCATTTGTCTCAGTTGTCTTCAAATGTCATAAAGTTAAACAGGTTCTTTACCATATAGAGTTGATGTCTGATTTTTAAAGCGGTTTGGGTTTTTTTTCGTTTTAAAAACCAGTTAACTTTTTGAAAACAAGGACAATACAATTTGATAGGAAGCAAACCATACCGTGGACATACTTAGCAGATGTGATATTAAAATGGCATTGCATCACAAACGTCACTTCTTAACAGGGTCTAACGTATTTTATAGACCTGCCCTTATCTGGATATCCTCTCCCACTTCTGCTAATAGCTTTCCTCTTTGCTTTTATTCTAGAAGCAGAGAAACACAGTGGTGAAACACCACTCAGAATTTGTGTGTCACCTACATTGATTCATGGTTACTAAGTTTTTTTAAGACTGCCGGTAGCTGGGCAATGAAAAGCATGCTCAGTCCTGGGTACCTCTACCAACCTGCTGTGGCTGCTCCAATGTTCATTTGTCACACGCTTCACAGGCCCTCAAGCAAAACAAAGATCAGGTTCACAATAAATGACTACAGCATGTACCCTCTACCAACTGCTGAGTTTGGGGATGGGATACTCCCTACTTGCCTATTTTCAGCAACTGCATGGACTTTTAATGCCTCTTAATTGCCTTAGTCATACAAAGTACGTACACAGTGAGCAGATTTTGCCCTATTGATTTGTGCAGGGATTCTATGATGAGGCTGCTCTGCTCCTGTATTTGTTTCGGGAAAAACAATACTGCACAAGATAGCTGTCACACTGGCTTTTTATACTTGCATGGATCTGCATCATTTGTATATGTTCTGTAAGACAGTGTTTATAGGAGGAACCATTCTAGCTATTTATTGCTAATGTTGATGCATTGGTACCTTAAAGAATCTTACCTGAAATAATTTGGGTTTGCATCTGAAAGCTAGCAGCTGTGCTCATCTAAAGTATGGCTGAATGAAAATGCTTGTCTAAACCTGATAATAATTACTTGTTAATTTACTACTACTACTAATAATAATAATAATAATAATACAAACTGAATCTGTGCCCTGAATCTATACCCAGGACAGTAGTATCTGAGTCCCTACCTGCAGCACAGCAGCACTATCTTTCCCACGTGGCAGAAGGGAACAAACATGGTGTATGTTAGCTCGTGGCTTGCATTCCCATTCAAGCCCAAGCTCCCTGAAAGCCCACACCACCTGTTTGTTGACTCACACTTTGACATAAGCAGGTGTGTGCACCAGGAAGGGAAACTCAACAACACTGCAATGCCTTTTGTGCCTGAACATGAACCTCTGCCTCCCAGACACCACCACCTAACCCTATGGCATTGCACATCTGAGTCGTCACTCCTTCGATATGGCTAAAAAAATATGGACCTAGCTGGAGGGACATAAATTTTTCAGCCAGGGCTCCCTGGAAATCTGGGGGGTGCTCATACCTTAAAAACTACACTCTTCTTCCTCACTTCTGGCTAATACAAAGTGCAGTGAAGATCAGCATTATGTTATCCACTAGTCTTGTATTGGGAAAGTGATAATTTGGGGGCATCATACCAAGTTTTCCTCTTTTTTTTCACAACATCTGTAGGTCTGAATTTCTTCAGTATGTTTGTGTTCTCTTATGAATGCTTTCAAAGGCTGAGAAGTTAAAATAATAGAGTGGTTTTAGTGCAGTGTACCACACATTGTTTCTATCATGCGAGAATTGCTTAACTGCAGTACACTTCAGCAGTACAATTTATTACAGACCTTGGAAGTCATTTCAGGAGCCCAAGGACCTCACGGACCTTGGACCAAGTTTCAGCAAACTGCTCAGATGTGCAGTCACTAGGCAGATGTCTGGAAACATGTTCTTGCACATGTATCTGCAAATGCAAACGTCCCAATGCAAGCATTAACACTCAAGAGCATTATGTGGATTTGAAACAATCCCTGGAAGAGCTGGGTCCCATAAAAACTCTTCTGACAGATATAATCCTTCTCCTCTCATTTGCCAAGTTCTTGCTCTGACTACAGGAGCCAGAGCATCTCGAGACTCCTGCCTGCTTCTGGTGCTCCAGACACTACAACATCTCTGCCCAGTGCTGACTTCACTCTTATTTTTATTGTTATTATTCTAGCTGGGAAAGAAGCAGCAATGTTGAAGGGAAAGATAAAACAGGAGATAAGAGGATATTTTCATGCTTTCATCTGCACAGATGACTCATATGGGGCAAGTTTATTCCTCATCTCTCTCGGTATTAATGCCTGAAGGAGAACAGCAGCAAAATTAAGGCTCTTTTTGCTGCTGTGGAAAATAATACTTTCTTTCTTTCACCCTGCTCTGTGAGGTCTTTGAGGCAATGGCTGGGCGTGTGTACAGCACATAGCACAATTGGCTCTAATCTTACTGGGGCCTCTTGGTATTAGTGTAATGAAAGTAAATACCAAGTGGTCAGGCTTAATTATAATCTGGACATTCTGAGCTCTGGCAACAGACTACAGGAGCCACGACTTGTACCTTAAGGCACTGAATCTATGGTTGGCACAAGGGTGAATCCATGTAAAGGGACAAAACAGCAAAGTGAAATCCCACGTTTCCTGCTCAGCGTGTAGGATGTAAACTAAGAGGAACTGATTTCAGTAACTGAATGCTCTGTATTTTGGAGCAGTTCCATCTGTGGCTTTTTGTCTTCAACTCTGATGATGATTTCAAGGAGTCAAGTACTGTTTTATAGAAGATCAAGAGGCAAATGCTTTCATTAGATGACTGTATTAAGACACAAATCCTCTACATAATTCTTTGAAGAGGAATTCTAAATAATTTATGTTGCAATTATCTGTTGATTTATTCTCCTCCATCCTTAATCTTGTTTTGAGCAGGAACTGACCCTGATCATGCTTTGTGAAGAATAATCCAGAGATGCAAGAAATAAATGTGCTCCACAATCAATACTGAATTGGGTTTCTTTTTGCCTTACTTGATTCTGCCAGCTTGGGGATTTTGGTGACATTTTGCCTATTGTTATTTTACTTTCAAAGCCCCCTCATACTTTATTTCTTTAGTTGCAATTATTTATGTGCTAAGCTATTGTAAGTGCATTATATCAGTGCAGGGATACGTGTCCAAGGTTGAATTTTATCCAATATATTTATAATGTCTTAAGAAAAACAACAACAACAAAGTGCTATGAACTTGTGAATAAATTCCTTTGGATCTGTAGCACTGGAAAAAAAAATCACCGATTTGTGGAACTCAAACAAAAGCAACACTGACAACAGTAACAGCATAATACCATTACTAAAAATGTTGCAAAAGGCTCCCTACAGACATATTTCCACAGCCATTCTGGTTACATTAGCTTGGCCTTAGCTCTGGAGTGTAGTTGTGGATGAATAGGACTTACGAGTATTACAGGTAACATCTGGAGGCTCAGCTCACTGTGTTAGGAAACCTACATGGTAAGGGACTGTTGGAATTCTGAAGAATTTTCAACATAAATGAGCAGGATTTGTGGAACTGAAAGGGCAGCAGTCAGGAGGTTCATCCACCTCGCAGGAGCGTAAGAATTGGGCCATGAAAAAAACACAGATCCACTTCTCGCAGGGTCTCTCTGTTTTTTTGTCTGCTCCCATGCTGGTACTTCTACTGGTATCCAAGCCATCCTGAAGTGGTACAAGGCTGGGAGCTGCTGCCTCACAATGGTTTCAGCGTAGACACCTGCCGGTTGAGGCACAGAGCATCAGAGCTGGGACTGTTGCTGTCAGGCAAGGACAAGCAGCAGGAGCAGACGCCTGAGCTGCGGCACTCTGGTGGCTCAGCTTTGATCAGCCAGTGAAGCACATGGAGATGTACCTGGAAGAGGTGAAATTATACACATTTTCCTTCAAGCTTATCTTCTGTCATCTGTTGAAGTGGATACATGGATGTCCAAACAGATGGAAACAGGCACAGGAGGCTGAGTTACTGCTTTAGGTGTGTGATGGGTCAAAACTGGGTGCCTTTGATATGTCATCAGCCAATTCTTCGCTATGCAACTGGTTTACCCCTTTGAAGTTAGTCTCTTGAGATCCCTACTGCTGCCCAAACTACCTCTGTTTTGCTAGCTGGTTTAACTGGAAAGCACGACCAAGAAGGGAAGAAGAGAGAGGGGAAACTGGGAGACAGAGGACACAAATCCTGCAGCCCCTAAATCACTCCAACTTGCAATAATCGTAAGACCTTTTTAATAGAAGTTTCACTCAGCCATGAACACTTTGTGAATACCCTTGAGACATTCTTTCTTTCCCAATCTATTATTGCTCCAGATCAGTATCTGTAATTGAAACAAATAATAAAATCCAATAAAGAGCAAACAGGGACAGTTTCTTAGCCTTACGGCCAGCTGGTAGGGCACAACTGATGTCCACACAGCTGCATTTTCTTCCTGTCAAAAACAGTATGGCTGCATGTAAAATTGCCATGGGGAATGGTCCCTGGCCTGTGCTAGTTAGTTCTGAACACCACCATTTGTGAGCAAACAAATAAATAGTATGGACAATCATGTGCCAGTACCTGTTTCTTGTGTGCTGGCCCCACTTAATTAACTTGTGTAGACGTAGCCTGAAGTTGTTTTCTCCAGAATATACTGTATAGTCTTCTGAGGCTGTATGATACATGCTATTAAATATATATAAACAAAGCTATATACTTGAGTTTTAATGCATTTTCATTCATTACAGCAACATAAATATTAAATGTATGTTATTATGCTGTCTGGTGATGTCTGCTTGATTCTTTATTTCTGTGGCTAATCTTTAGAAATTACCTGTCTTTTCTACTGGAACAGGTCTCATTGCTCTTGCAGAAATGCTCTTGGAACTTTGACGTAAAACCAGGGAAGCAGAGCGCTTCATGGATCTGAACTTGCCCAGGAGCAAAGGAGTGGAGTGCCACAGGTGACAATCTCATGTCACTACCCTGACAGCAGGAGCCTTCTGGTGAAATGACAACACAGTTCAATAGAGATGGGAGTGAAGTACCCAAACAAGTATTAACTGTATTTAAAGGGAAAAGAATTAAAGGAGAGAAGACAGGAAACTGCTCATGCTTTGTTTATTAGAAATACAAATGTTCTTTATTGCTCACTGCTCCCTTATTAAAAACCAAACAAACATGAGACACAGGAACAAAGAAAGAAAACAACTAAATGGCCAAACCAAACAAAAGAAGATATATGAGGCTAAGATATTTTGTTGGAGTCTAAATTCTGCTTCCTGAAACATTCTGTGCAAGGGGTGTCAACTGACTTTAGAGGTCTAGGTCTCAACACTACCTGTAGAAGCATACGTCACGTCATAAGGGGCTAATCCTACGCCTTGGAGAAATCGTATCAGAAATTCAGGAGGGCCATTTTGGCAGACTTTCCTCCTTGGCCCTCCTCTGTAGGTCTTCCTGCATGAGTGAGGTTTTGGCAGATAAATTCTAAATAACCACACGAAAGTATTGCAGAGTCTGAATTTGACAGAATACTTCAAGCAAGTCTGAACTATTTCATCTTGGGTAACTATTACTAACGTATTTTGAACATACGAAGACCTGAATTCAGATCAAGTCTATCCAGCCCAACACTGTGCTGCCCAGGAGCAGATGCTTAGGTGGAGTTTAAGAAACAGGCCCTGCGGAATGACCCTTCTGCAGCAGACCTTTCTATATGTGGAAATTAAGCAGTTCTGATAGTTCTTGAACTACCAGGAACCACCGTTTACCAGTGGATCTATCCTCTATGAATTTACCTAGCACCTTTTGGCTCCTTTGTAATTTTGCGCCCCACAGCAACCTGAGGCAATGAATTCCACAGTATTCTCATGTAAAGGAGTCCTGTTGTCTAACACCTTATTTAGGTTGTCCCTACTTCTTATCTGATACAAAGTAGTGAATACTTCTCACACTTCTAACCTTCTCCACACTTTTAAAGATTTTATATATCTGTACTTTATAAAGCCTTTTCCTCTCCCATCATTCCCTTTCCACATGGAAAAATCCTATTGTACTTCTGTTTCTCTTGCATTGAAGCTGTTGTATACAAGTTCTAAAATCCTTTTTGCCTTCCTTTGAGCTTTCTCTGCTTGTACTTACCCATTTTGATACGGGATTGCTGACATTCAGGAATGTGTCATAATGATATTCAATGGATTGTTCTCATGTCTTTCCTAAGAGCATTCCCAGCGTTTTAGCTGGCATGGTGATCTCTCCACTGAGCACCCAGAGGATGGCTTCCCAGAACTATCCACTGTGACCCTCTCATCCCTTTCCTGAGTGGTAACAGCTCACTCAGAGCTATTGACTCCCCCCCAGATCAAGCTACAGAGAAACAAGGCCGGGAAAGTCCCATCATTTACTAAAACTGCTGATCCATATGAATGTTAGTTGCAGTTAAGAGTCCTGTTGGGTCGGTACTAATTAATTAATCATACAAGTACCACTACAGACTGATTATAAACTTCCTAAGAATTTAATCCTAGTACACACACAGAACTTTTAAGGAGGATGGGCAAAAACACTGAAGATGACAATTTCTAGAAGAACCAAGAGAAAACTGGAACAGAGTTTTAACTTGGTCTAGGTGTTCTCTGCTGCTCACTGCTCTCAAGTAAACAAACAAAAAGATGGAACTAAAAAAAAAACCAAAACAGCTAAATAACCATACCAAACAAGAGAATAGGAGAGTCTGAATTCTAGAGAGTAATATTAGACTATTTTAAAATATAAATTTAATGAAGGGATAAAATATAATGTCTAAGCTTTGTCTGTTGCCTTCATTTTACTCGGGTCCTTGTTCAAAAATATTCTTTAGCATAGACCCTGCTAAGCATATGAGTGGATCTGATGTGACATCACTAGGTCACTATCGTGCTTAAAGCATCTAAGCGCCTTGCTGCAAGGGACAGAAAAATGCCACTGAGTCAGAAGATATGACAAAATTCTCACAGTACCCTGAGAAAATTAACTTTAAAAGCCCTGATATTTGTGTTGTATACTTTAAAACCCCCAAACCTCCAGCTGATGCTGAACATTTCTATTTGTGTTTATAATCAAACACCCTCTATTCTCTTGGGAATGTACTGCTCCAGATGTCTCTGATCAAGCACCATCAGTTTGCCATTTCTGCTATCCTGGGCATTGTTGCTGCTGCAGATACTGTATTATTTGTTAAAGGTGCCTAGGCATGCAGGCTTTTTTTTCTTCTCTCTTCAGTTTTACACCAAAACATCCTTTTTGTGTGGAAATAACAGCCTATCTGAAGATGCAGCACTTGTAGGAACACAACCCTCAAATCATGTGGAATTTTGCTAATCTGAGTAGTAATTCAGGTTGAAAGGGCTTGGGCTGGCCCGCTTCCACTGTTAATACTTGTTTGCATATGAAGGCCCAGAAAAGCCTTCTGAGAGCCTACAACACTGCAGTGCTAACCTAATCCCTCAAACTGTGCTCAGCTGGGGGTTTCCAGGACATAGCAGGCCTAGTGGGAATAACATTGCAACAGCGAGGCTCACAACCCTTGTGCAATGGAAAGTTTGGAGAGGAACCGGGTAACTGCTTTCTTTCCTGTATTCCGGCAGAAGATTGCAGAGATGCTTCTTCCCTCAGGCAAGCTATGTCTCAAGGGTGAAACAGAGATGTAGAAACTGCAAGACAGTAAAGCGTGATTAATTTCTCTTGTTGGTGAATGTTGTGCTGCTGTAGTCCGACTTCCAGTTGTTTTTAAGTGTAATCAGTATCTTGCTTACATTCTTCTGGGAAAAGATAAATGTAAATTAGCACAATCTCT
>WKFP01013317.1:0-153184 GCA_011057875.1 Pterocles orientalis | reverse complement strand
CAAAACAGCTAAATAACCATACCAAACAAGAGAATAGGAGAGTCTGAATTCTAGAGAGTAATATTAGACTATTTTAAAATATAAATTTAATGAAGGGATAAAATATAATGTCTAAGCTTTGTCTGTTGCCTTCATTTTACTCGGGTCCTTGTTCAAAAATATTCTTTAGCATAGACCCTGCTAAGCATATGAGTGGATCTGATGTGACATCACTAGGTCACTATCGTGCTTAAAAATGGTGGACATCTAAGCGCCTTGCTGCAAGGGACAGATACCAAGTAAAGCCTAGACAGGAAAAATGCCACTGAGTCAGAAGATACGACAAAACTCTCACAGTACCCTGAGAAAATTAACTTTAAAAGCCCTGATATTTGTGTTGTATACTTTAAAACCCCCAAACCTCCAGCTGATGCTGAACATTTCTATTTGTGTTTATAATCAAACACCCTCTATTCTCTTGGGAATGTACTGCTCCAGATGTCTCTGATCAAGCACCATCAGTTTGCCATTTCTGCTATCCTGGGCATTGTTGCTGCTGCAGATACTGTATTATTTGTTAAAGGTGCCTAGGCATGCAGGCTTTTTTTTTCTTCTCTCTTCAGTTTTACACCAAAACATCCTTTTTGTGTGGAAATAACAGCCTATCTGAAGATGCAGCACTTGTAGGAACACAACCCTCAAATCATGTGGAATTTTGCTAATCTGAGTAGTAATTCAGGTTGAAAGGGTTTGGGCTGGCCCGCTTCCACTGTTAATACTTGTTTGCATGTGAAGGCCCAGAAAAGCCTTCTGAGAGCCTACAACACTGCAGTGCTAACCTAATCCCTCAAACTGTGCTCAGCTGGGGGTTTCCAGGACATAGCAGGCCTAGTGGGAATAACATTGCAACAGCCAGGCTCACAACCCTTGTGCAATGGAAAGTTTGGAGAGGAACCGGGTAACTGCTTTCTTTCCTGTATTCCGGCAGAAGATTGCAGAGATGCTTCTTCCCTCAGGCGAGCTATGTCTCAAGGGTGAAACAGAGATGTAGAAACTGCAAGACAGTAAAGTGTGATTAATTTCTCTTGTTGGTGAATGTTGTGCTGCTGTAGTCCGACTTCCAGTTGTTTTTAAGTGTAATCAGTATCTTGCTTACATTCTTCTGGGAAAAGATAAATGTAAATTAGCACAATCTCTTAGGTCTCTACTGCATAGGAGCGTGGATCAGGAGAGCTGCTTTGTCTGAACAAGATTAACATGCTTTTGGGTTGAAGAAAGCAATTATGGCAATTGTGCATGGAATGTTTGCATTGCTTGTCTTCTGGTTATTCTAATGATCTTGCAATTTTGGGGATGTTATCTACTCCTGATTTAAGGCCTTGCGAACAATCCTTTGCTTTGTGAGGAGCAGAGCAGATTGCACACTTTTCTTTCAGCAGCAGTTTCACAAAGATAAGCCCCGTTTAAGTGTTGCCAGGTTGTCCTCCAATTTGTCCCATTATTTTCTGCAGTCTGAGCCAACACTGGAGTTTCTGCCTCAATGAGACCGTCCCAGAATAGTCACACACGAAAACGCACCCTATAAATTACACTTACAGAAATCAAGGGCAGTTTTAATCTCTAGAACTGCCCATTTTGATTTGTCGCTGCAATGCTTCTTAAGCATCAAGATGAAAACACAAACTCTTGTATAAGCTGCTGAGTAGCCCTTCTTTATACATTCTGCGTGGAACTGCTTTAAGTACCTTGTGAGGCAGCATGGCTGAATTGAATTTACAGCACGTTTCGCGAGGCAATTCCACCTTAATACCTTATTTCCCTTGTTGATCTGCCAAACCTGTTATTCAGCCTTTAGGATACAATATGAAGTGAAGCTGTTTACGGAATTAGAGGGTATAATACATGAGAAATCACGGAAAAGTTTATGCCTGGTACCTGTGCGTGTGTGAAGCTCTGCTCACCCCACCTGCCATCCCCGAGAACAAAGCCCCGAAGTGCTCAGCGCCGGGAGGGATGAGCTTGTGCGGAACAGCACCAACACGGCTGGTGAATACAGCTCTCCGTTCTGTGGTAAATGCTGTTAAAATAAAAATGCGGTTACATAGAAAACATTTTTTTTTCGTTTTGGTCACTATTTTCCTTCCAAATAAAAGCTTTTAAAAAGGAAAAAGATTGCTTTGGGTTGGGCTGAAACTCTGCATCTCAGCTCTGCTGCAATTTCCCAGCACTCTTCTAGAGGTGGAAACAGCGTTTTCCTTGTTAAAAAACAAAAACAAACCAAAGCAAACCAACCAACCAACAAACCAACCCAAATGAAACTGCCCCGTGTGCGCAGCACAGGACCCCCACCCCTGTCGCAGGCAGGCCGGGGCGCGGCGGCGGCAGGAGTCCCCGTGCCCGGACGGGGTCGGGCGTCACCAACTCCCCCCTCGGGAGTCTGTCACCCCGGCACCCCTCGGGGGCCCGGGCAGGCCACGCTCCGCCGGCACGGCCCGTACCGCCTCCGGACAGGGCCGGGGCGGGCAGGTGGACACACTCCCTCAGGCAGCGCTGGCCCTGCCGCAGCCCCACCGCCACCGAGGACCGGCGGCACCCGCACTGCGGGGCGGGCGGTGCGGGCGGACGCCAGTGGCCGCCATCGCCTCAGGGAAGCCGAGAGGCGGGGGGGCGAGGGGCGGAGCGCCCCTGCTGCAGCCATGGGGTCCCCGGACTCGGCGGGGCTGTCGCTACGGGGACGGGGCGGGAAGCAGGGCGCCCTGGGGGCGGGCCCGGGCGCGATTGGCCAGCCCCGGGCTGCCGCTGAAGCGCGGCCGGCTGCTGGGCCGTCACGGCGGCGGGTGGGGCGGGCGGAGGCCGCGCCGCGAGGCAGTGCTTCGCTCTCTCCCTCCTCCCCCCGCCCGCTTTAAATCCCCGGTGGGCGCCGCAGCGCTGGCAGTAGCGCAGTGCGGGCGGCGGCGGCCGTGTCGGGCCCGCGGGGGGCGGGCGGGCGCCATTGGCTCGGAGCTCAGCGCCTTGCCGCGGCCGAGCCCCTCCCTCGCTGCCTCCCCGCCGCCCCCGCTCCGCTCCCGCCCCTCGGGCCGAGGCTGTCACCGCGCCGCGCGAGGAGGCGCCGCCGCCGTCGCGCCTGAGGCCGGGCGCCCGGCGCTGCCAGGATGTTTGACAGGACGCGGCTGCCCTTCGTGGCTCTGGACGTGATCTGCGTGGTGCTGGGTAGGTCGGTGGGCCGCGGAGGGGCCGAGGGAAGCCGTCGCCGGGGCCCCCCGCTCCGCTCCCTCCCCGCACGGCACCGGGCTAACCGCATGCTCGCCTCCCCCTGCCCGCGGCGCCAGGCACCTCCCCGGAACGGGGCTTCCTCCCGCTTGCGCCTTCGCTGTGCCCGCCTGCTGCTCCCACCGCAGCCCCTGCACCCCGCTCCCTCTCGCCTTCCGGGGAGGCGGCGGCACCCCCTGCCCCTCGGGACCCGGTCACTGCCGGCCCCCGCTGCTGGGGCCGCGGACGCGGGAGGGAAGAGTCCCGGGGGGAGGGAGCTGCCGCCGCTCACCCGCCGGCATCTGGAGCTGCCTCTTCTCTTCTTCTCTGATGTCCTCACGCTTCCTTCCCTGAACTCTTCTGTCGGCTCTACACCGGTTGTGGCCAAAACCTGTGCGGGGAAGGTCGGTGTCTGCAGCCCGGGAGGTGCTTGTCGCCCTCGGGGCCGGAGAGGGGCTGGGGCACGGGGAGCGCCCCGGTCCCTGTGCACAGCAGAGGTGTCACGGTAGGGGCTTGGCAGCGGAGAGGAGAGACCCCGGGATCGGAGCGAGCTGAGTGCGGGCTCGGGGACGATAAGCTCGTGCTCGGGGGGAAGGCGGGCAGTGAGGTGGGATACTCGTTAGAGCACGGTGTTGGCGTCCCTGTGTGTGTGCAGCCTGAGGGACGCGGGCAGGGGCAGGAGTGTCGCCTCGGGGCGGTGATGGCCGTGTGTCGAACCGAAGCAGCCACAGCACACTGCCACAGCACTGCAGATGCTTGTCTTTGCTAGTCCAAATAGTAGCACCTTCCTAGTGTTTCTTTCTGATGTTTCAGTCTCTAGCTCTGTTGAAACTACATCATGGCCTGTCAATTTACATTAACCTTCTGCTTGTATGTAACGACATGGTGTGAAGTGTGATGATATTAGTTATCAGTCAGTGAAGGAAAAGTTTTACTTTAAAGAGCTGTGACTCATCTGGACCTTTGGGTGTTGAGAGCCTGGGAAGTGTGTTCAGTATCTGAAGATGTACTTCTTGGTCAGTCTTAGGAACTGTTAGTTTTGAGTGTTTGCTTCTTAATCGAACAAGGGTAGTACTTCAGTAATGAATCTAAGCACTTTATCATCACGTTCAGTGTGTGGTGTTCAGTCAAACAGATTTGGCTGATGAAGTCCTTCTTGGCTGAAGGTGTCTCTAGCATGAGTGTGAACATAGTGAGCAACATTTTATCTTGAAAGATGCTTCAAATAGCAATGGTACCTGTAGCTAAATGGCATTAAAGAGCAAAGTTGTGGTGAATGATGCATTTCTTTGAATAAATGTTAGATGAGAGAGCTTTTGGAAAACATTGGTGGATCTGTGTAGTCCAGTATGCGTAATCCTTATTCAGATCCAGAAATCTTACAGAGCTGTGCTGTAGCAGGGCTTAAACTTCATGCAGTCTTTATGACCAGTAAAGCAGTTTTGCCTGTCCTCATAATTTTCATTACAAAATCTTTATAATTGGGCAAAGGTTTGCACTATGTGTATACTTTGGTCTGTTTGGAGTGTTATGTGCATATCCTAAGTAATCTTGACTAATGAAGGGAAACAAAACCTATTAAGACCATAGGAGGCATATGGCTTGAGGGTTATCCAATTAGGGGGAAACCCTCATTCTTCTGCCCCATTACTGGGGGTGGCTTCTTGACCTTGACCTGCAGTGCAATATCAGTTTACACACCTTCCCCTGTGGCATTTGGGTCACAGATTCCCTGATCTGTTGCCTCAGTGTGCTGGAGGGTTGGCAGACTTTTTTTTTCCCTTGGGCTTATTTACTTCCTACTAGTAGGAGGAAAAAGGCAGGCAGTGCATAACTCTCTAGAAGTCTCTGTAAGTGTATACGGGATATAGGACAAAATTATTTTCCTCTTCTCCCTACCTCCCATGTGATCGAGACTGGCCCTTAGAAGAACATAGGTCTTACTCCTGTATGTCTAAAGGAGGAATCTGTTACTGTAAGAAGAGTAGTTCCTGTTGATTGTGGACTCTTATTCTAACTCACTTCTTCCCCCCCCCCCGTGCACTTTGATATCTGCTCAAGTGACCACAGGTACTGCCTAGATAAAGTGACTTGCAGGTATTGATAACCTGATACATAATATCTTCACTAAAGACACCATGAAGCCTCTAAGAAAAAAATAGTTTTACTGTGTCATACCGAAAGTTTAAAACTATGTAGACCAGCTTTGGTTGAGGACTGAACTCTCAATCTTGGTGTAGTAGCCCTTTGCTACTGGTACCCCCTTTTGCAGTAGATACTTGCAGTCCCCAAGGTAACTCGTACTGTCACTTGATACAGAGCTTGCCTTTTTTCTCCTTCCTCTCCTGCTTACGCCTTCCCCATAGCAAGTGAAGATGGGGAAGAGGAATTAATTTCATTGTGTCAGCAATGCTGGACAGAAAAAATACTAAGGTTATCAAGTTCAGGTGACCTGACTCATCCATAAGCTCACCAGAGTGGAAGTAGATGACTCTGACCGTGTACGTCTGTGACTTGCTCCTGTTTTAGTCAAACCATTCTTTGTCCGGGTTCAACTCTCCCAAGTTTTCCAGAAGGAAAGGAGGGCAAAAAGAGTTTTACTGTGTTTTTTGGTGATTTAAATGGGCTTACTGAAAGGTTTGCCAAATGCCCAAGATGCAGCAGAGGTAAGAGACTGAGAAAGAGATCGCGAAAGAGCGGGGAGCACAGGAGGGAGCAACATCTCCCCCTTTATGTGGCATTAAGCTATTAGATCAGTTTGGTTGCCTGAAACTTAAGGTCTAAGGTTGCCCTTAATCCTCTTTAAGAAAACTCCATCCTTCATCTACCTTTCTACCCAGTAAGGGAGAGAAAATTCAGTGAAAGCAGTCTTTGGTGACCTGAGAAAATAAATTAAAAGTTTCTCCTATCAGTGTGATAATTATTTGCTTCTAAATGATACTAGTATTTCAGCATTATTCTAACTAGTTTCGTATTCTGTAATCTTAAAAAAAAAAGCTGCAGATTTCTGCAGTATCTGTCCTCAAATAGTGCAACAAGGCTGTATCTGTCTTCTGTGAGTGGGTGTGTGGCTCTGCAGTGCTGGATGTGTGCATGCTGCATGTCTGTATGCAGCTCTGCAGTGCTGCAGAAAACAGCTACCTTACTCTGTGTGGTCCAGTAGACAGTGGTCACCTTCTTCCGTCACTGGAAATCATGAATGGCCTGGACTGCAGGGTTTCCTTCTCCTGCATACTTTTTTAACTTGTCCCTTCTTGTTTTTCTGATTGAATGATATTTAATATTGCATGATGTGTAAATGGAATGACATTTCTAGACAATAGAGAAACCATTTTTTACAGAAGCTGAGACTTGGTTCTTATGGTTTATTACAGTTTCAATTTGTGAGGCAAAAACATAACAGCTTATTGTAATAACTTTGTTAGCTTGTGACTGATGTCACACTGTAGATATACTGTGTGCCACTCTTACAGCTCTATTATTTGACAGCAAATTGGGCTGCTTCTTCATTAAGGCGGGTAGGCAACACTTAAAGAACAAAGTTGGGAAACCCATGTTAATATTCCTGTAATGAGTGGAAGAACTGCTAAATCAATTTACCTTTACATCAAATTCTCACTGAGATTGAGTCAGATTTAAGTTCTGCAGAGGTGACTGGAGCAATAAGGAAAACATTCTGTGTGATGGTAGACTCTAGGACAACTTGCATGTGGTCTATGCTTGTGGCAATTGATGACTAACTTGAGTGCAGGTGTGCAGCGCAACCGAACTGTGTTTCTTCAGTCCCCTGCCTGACTATACAATCACTGACAAGCTACTGTAAGTAATTAATGAATTAATTTGTCTGTATGTGATTGTTGGTGTAATGCAAGAGTATGTACCTCCTGAGATTAGAAAAATGGATGTATTCTAGAGAATCTGTCCCTTCACTGTTCTAATCCACTCATGAAATATGGTGGAAATAGTAAAGAATTACTTAGTTAAATCTAAAACTGCTGTAGAATCTCTTTTTTTTTTTTTTTTCCCCTCCATGTCCTACTTCATGCTGGTTCAAGATGCCAACTGAAAACTTCCCTACTGCTCATCTGTTCTGTAGGAGTGGGGCTGTCTGCTACTTGGGTGTTGAGGCACCCTGAGCTTCAAGCAGTACCTGTACAGAAAAGAAGGAGGTTGATAGGTGGCTGGTGGTGGGGAAGGTGAGGCTGTGGCACGTCTGATTTGTCTTCTTTGTTGTGAAACTACTTTTGAATAAGGGAAGGATGAGTTCTAGCCTTTCAAACAGAAGAAGATGTGAACTAAATCCAGAAATACTAAATGCTTGCATAACTTCTTTAAGCTTACTAGTTAAAGACTGCTGGCATGTTGTGTGATACAGGGCAGTATGCTGAACAGCAGATGCACGTGTATAGGACATGTAAGTTTGCTTTTGCAGTATGTGACATGGGAGAGTGGGATGGCTGGACCGTTCTGCACACCCTGTACAGTGTTTTTGCTTTAGGTGCCATTCTTCCGTTTTGGGAGTGTTTACTCTTGCTGTCGCTGAAGGCGTCTGTCTCCATGACAATTAAGGTATTGCTGTTGAGTCAAGGAAGGCCTCCTTCGGTGTGGGTTAGCACTTCCTGATCACCCTAGTTCAAATAAAACCTCCTCCTCTATTAGTTGTGACTCACTAGCACGTGTGCCACCTCCTTATTTTCCATGTCGTGTAGGTGCTAAATCTTTTTTCTAGTGCATGAATACGTTGCTATGCTGTAACAGGTTCCTGTGAAAGAGCAGCTCGTCTTCAAATGATACTGCCTGCCAGGTACCATAAGATGATACTCGTTGACTCTCAGTTCACTGGAAACATGGTTGTCACCTAAAACAGGGAAAATCTTCCCTCTCCTACTGTGGCTTTCTCAAACATTTGAGATCAGAGACTCTGGCTGTGACATTGTCCCTTGTTACTATTCTTGGCAAGTCACTTTTTATCTTCCCCCACATAAAAGAGATGCTATACCCAGAGACTTTCTCCATCTTGCTAGGAAGCCTACAGAAAGCTTCCAGTTAGAACTCATCTATTTAATGAACAGTATTCAAAGTTAGCAGTCAATTCTTGCTCTGCCAGATACTGCTGTTAAAGTGTATCTTGTACTCTGGCTGACCCCTGCCTTAAAAAGAGAAGTTCTTGCACTTGTTTTTTACAGCAATGGGTAAATCTGAGTTAACCTTCCAGTGCCTTTCCAAGATCCAAATCTTGAACTGAGCACTATACTCTTTCCTCTTGGCATAATAGAGGAAGATGTTTGTCAGCAGTGAAGTTCCTTACCAGCTGCTTGAGTCCTGGTGACTTTTTAACCTTAAACAGAAGGGCTCTTGCAGCATGCATGTGTAAAGGTGGTGACCTATGCTTAGGGAAGGGGCTTCTGATGTTTTTTCTGTAGAAAATGTAGTACCACACTAGACCTAGTGATAAATTAGCTTATTTCTCATAGTTGAAGAAGTCTTGACTCACCTTTATGGCTTCTTGTGTGCTTGTTGAGCCTGTGCTGAGCTGATTCAATACACTGACCTGGCTTTTAAGAGTTGGATAGTGTGATCTCACACTGACTAAAAGCAGCTTGGTTTGAAACCTGCTTGGTAGCCCTGGTGGGAGGGGAAGTAAAGAGTTGACTACTGGTTGCCTGCTACCACATGGTTTTATATGGGAGCACTGTTGCACTGGCCAGATGCTGATGACAGGATAAAGCTGTGATAGTCCTCTATCTGTGACTGTGCTGGCACTACTGTACCAGGTAGCATGAGGAGGTGTCCTCACTCTGAAAGGTACCTGATGATGAGAGAACTTGAGCTGTGTAGCCTTCCAAATCACTTGGGTTTACCCCTGGTGACTGATCATCACAGTGATTTGGGTTGGAAAGGACCTTAAAGATCACCTAGTTCCCACCCGCCTGCTGTGGGCAGGGACACCCTCCACTAGCCCAGGTTGCCCAAAGCCTCATCCAGCCTGGCCTTGAACGCCTCCAGGGATGGGGCATCCACAGCTTCCCCGGCCAACCTGTGCCAGTATCTCACCATGCTCACAATAAAAAATTTCTTCCTAATATCTGATCTAAATCTGCCCTCATTCAGATTAAAGCTGTTGCCCCTTGTCCTGTCACTACACTTCCTGTTGAAGAGTTTTTTCCCATCCCTCTGTAGGCCCCCTTTAGGTACTGGAAGGCTGCTCTAAGGTCTCCCTGGAACCTTCTCTTCTCCAGGCTGAACAGCCCCAACTCTCCATCTGTCCTCATAGGGGAGGTGCCCTGATCATCTTCATGGCTGTCCTCTGGTCTTGCTTCAACAGGTCCATGTCTTTTTTATGTTGGGGGCTCCAGAACTGGATGCAGTACTCCAGCTGGGGTCTCACGAGAGGGGGAGAATCGCCTCCTGCTGGTCACACTTCTTTTGATGCAGCCCAGGATATGGTTGGCTTTCTGGGTTGCAAGCACAAATTGCTGGCTCACATAGAGCTTTTCATCAACAAGCACTCCCAAGTCCTTTTTATTCCTCAGGGCTGCTCTCAATCCGTTCTCTGCCCAGCCTGTATTTGTGCTTGGGATTGCCTTGACCCGTGTGCGGGACCTTGCACTTGGCCTTGTTGAGTTTCATGAGGTTTGCACTGGCGCACCTCTCAAGCCAGTGCAGGTCCCTCTGGATGGCATTCCTTCCCTCCAGCGTGTTGATCATCCGCACAGCTTGGTGTTGTCAGCAAACTTGCTGAGGGTGCACTCCATCCCACTGTCCATGTTGCCTTCAAAGAAGTTGAACAACACTGTTTCCCATACCAGCCCTTGCGGAACACCACTCGTCTGTGGTCTCCACTTGGACATTGAGCGGTTGACCACATCTCTTTGAGTGCAACCATCTAGCCACTTCCTTACCCAGTGAGTGGTCCTTCTATTGAATCTATGTCTCTCCAACTCTTTCCAGAATTAGTCCAGGAGAATTAAAACAAACTTGCCTTGGATGTTGGAGAGGAAAAAAGGAAAAGAAAGTGCTGAACAGAATTATGTAGAACCTTACTGGCACAATATACCACCCACAGATGTATGGCTTTAAAAATTCAGATTCATTGGCATGGGTTTGATTATTGCTATATCTGCTCAGAGGGGTGGTGGTGGTGCCAGGGATCGGTTATTTTCCTTACCCTGCAAAGGAAGCTCCTTCTTCTTGGGCTTTAATCAGGTAAAATAGCTGACTGAAGGCCACTGAAAATCCACAAACACTAGAAATTCAGATAATGCATGACTAGGAAGTGCTACTTGCATTTAATGATCTGCTCATCTCTTGTTTAACAATCAATTGCTAATGAGTTGACCTGCTTTCTGGGAGGAATTTTCCTTTCCAGGTAGTGAGACTGATCTTAGAGTCACAAAACTGTCTATTGATGAACTTGTGTTGTGTCTTTCAAACTACTTTTTCCAGGTTTCCTGGAATGCGAATCCTTGTAGCACTGTCACGTCCAGCCTTTAAATTCAAGACTGCTTGTTCGTATAGAAACCAAAAAAAGACCCAAGTAATAGGCATAATATGATACAGAAAAACAATGTCAAAACTCTCTGGTGCACTTATCAAACACTCTCATCACATTGAGTTACAGGATTTGAAACAACAAGTACAAGAAGCAATAACAGCCTGATCTTGCTCTGTTGTAGACTTTGTTGATTCATCTTTAAAAAGCTGTAACCAAGAGGCGGTCTGACTCAGAAGTGTGTTAAAGTACTGCAGTTTTATTTGTATTGTACTTCAACACAGTTTTGGCATCTCCTGTTCATGTGGTATCTTGATATCTGGCAACAGGAAAATAAAACTTTAAAAATTTTTAAATTAAAAAAGGCAAGTCAGGGCACCCATCTTGGAATGGCTATAAAACCTGATTCTGCTAAATGGAACCAAAGGTATGCACAAGCCATATTGATACAGTCTTATTTCTGTGATGCTGCTGATGCAACACTGGATCTTGCTAGGCTTAGCCTAGATTTTAGTGTCTCCTCCCCTTCAGCTTTTGCCATTGCTAATCATGCAGCCTTCAGAGGGGCTACATGGGGGTTGCTTGATCTCATAAGGTAGCTTTCAGATGTTAGCCATCTCCAGTATAGAAGGGTCATAGATTTTTGTTAAATGATCCCTTTCTTAGGGAAATGGAGCACTGGAACAGGCTGCCCAGAGAGGTTGTGGAGTCTCCTCCTCTGGAGACCTTCAAAGCCCGCCTGGATGCGTTCCTGTGTGATCTGATCTAGGTGTTCCTGCTCCAGCAGGGGGATTGGACTAGATGATCTTTCGAGGTCCCTTCCAATCTCTAACATTCTGTGATTCTGTGGAAGGAGGAAGCTGTACAAACAGGAGTTTTGCTCTTTTTTTGCCTTAAGTGTAGAAGGGATTATGTATCAAATTCTAGCATCTTGGGTAACTTCTGCCTCTCTTAGAATGGGGTGGAAGCTCTCAAATTAATCTTAGTGCATTTTTGTCCCTTTAACTTTGTTCTGTTATTGCAGATCTATGGATTACTGTAAGCCTGTTCTGACTAAGACTTGGATAACTGAATCACTGAAATTTTACAAGGTGCAATATTCTCTGAAACTGGAGTACTGGGATGATAAGGAACACATACGTGTTTAAGCTTATCTACCTTATTTTAAGGTATCTGAAGGGCAATGGACTAAGCTTACCTTAAGCTGAAGGGGCTGGTTTGGAAGCTAGCAGTGGAGAGACCTGAGAGAAGAAACTTCTAATTATAACCAGGGAACCTTCTGTTGTGCAGCAAGCTAATAGGGAGCATATATGGCCCTTAAGGGGTCAAGAGGGCATTTAATGCTGAGATACAGAAGGGAGGCAGTGAGGCCAAGCCCTGCAAATAACTCCGGTCAAGAGCTGTTCCCCATTAAATTCCAAAATCATCTTCTTACTCAGCATCTCCTTTTCTTGGTGTTTTGTGAGTAAGTTCAGTAGCTTTTTGCTGACTCAGGGAAATGAAAGCTTACGTTTTGTTTTGTTAAGTGACCCTATACTGCAGTATTAGCATTCAGTTAAAATACGTCAAGCCAGTATGGTGGCTGAGTCTAATGCTAATGGAGGTCCTGGAAATGGAAGTAAGGTCACTACTGCTCGCAGACTCAGTGTCTCTTAATTCTTCCCATCTCTTTTTAAATATTAATGCAGTCATCAACGCTGGAAAAAGAAACTTCTAATCACTAGTATATAGAAACTAAGATAAATCTAATTCTGATAATTTATACTGAAATGCGACACTTGATCTACTATGTGAGTACTGGAAGACTTTCTATGGTGTGGCATTATTAATTACGCTCAGCTATCAAGAGTGATATATAAATACTTTTTACAAATTCCAGTTAAAAGAACTTATCAGGAAGTCTTCTGAATCAGTATAAAACAATTGCTCTAAAATACATAGGGTATTATCACATTTTCCTTTGAAAATTCTATTTAAAGCTAGCTTAATACAGAGCCTAGGTTCTTAAAATGTACTGTTAAACACTACATACTTCACTGTACTGTGAAAAAATGTTCTGATAACTAAAAATACTCCTCTTAAAAACAGTGGCATGCAGCAGTGCATACAGTATAAAATGACATTCTAGTGCATGACAAGGTAGGCAGTCTTATGGAAATTCCGAGTCCCTCTGTAGCACTGCCATTGTAAGGCCTGACTTTTGTTATTTTAAGGACTGTTCAAATAAAATATTGTCATGCTTGCAAAACTCTTTTGGAAAAAGAGCATTTACACTCCTGACAACTCATTGCCTATTATATTTCTAGAGACTGAATGGTATTTCAGGTTAGGGTGTGTATCTATATGTGAAATATTCTGAAAACCTCTTGCTGTGCACTCCCACAAAACAAAGATTAAAAAGGAAAAATAGCTTCTGGAGTTTAAAAGAGCACTGGTCTTAAATGCTATTCATAATTGGAGTCACCTGCGATTAAAAAAAAAAAAATCCTTCCCTGCCTTGCCAACAGCTGACCTGGATAGTTCGGCTTCTTTTGCTGTTTCGTTTTCCTGGTCTGTAAGCCCAGTGCTTTAGGTAGGTTGTTTGTAGAAGATCTTGATCTTTGTGATGGTGTACATGGTTTTGTATCTGTGGGCTTTTTAAGTATCTAGACAATACAGTCAAAGCCATTAACAGTGAGCATAATACTGAGCACATAATGCAAGCAGTGATTAAATGTTTAATTTCCCCTGAATAGGAAGGGCTATAGTGGGAGAAGTCACTCTTGCTTTCTCTGGCTGCAGCCAGTTGGATTCTTCCCACCCCATGAGCAGCACTGCACTGAAAGAAGCTGCTGACCTCTCCCTTCCCATCTTTGCTCCACCTCTAGTGTCTTTTGGCTATTAGTCTGAGGGTCTTAAATCTTTCTGTCAGGTCTGTCAGCAATCAGGGCAATTGGCCTCTGCCTCACTGGGTGAACTGCTAATGTGTTCCAGGTGGTTATTGATCAGCTGCTGTAACGTCAACCTTCTCTGCCACCTGAACAGAGCAGAGCCTGGGACACAGCCTTTGCTTGTGACCTGGAACTGGCTTGTTTGCACTGTGTATTTTTCCCTGTATGAGTAGTATACCATTGTAGGATATATTACTGTCGTGTCTCTCTGTGTTTTTTACTTTGTACTTCTCTAAATGCAGAAACCAGAGACAACTGCGTGGGTTTTAGATTAACAGGTACTTGGTGCTTCTTTTTTGATCAGTATATAGATACAAGGGGGAATGCACTTATATGTGTGCATATTTTTAAGCAGATGTTGTGACATTTTCTGATAGGTTGGTAGTGTAGGTAATTGAACTTGTGCTCCCATGTAGTACTAAACTGTTGAATGTGGAGAAACTAGAATGTGATTTAGTTCTCTGTTAGTAAATGACTGGACTAGAAATTACACTTTCCTGTGTTGAAGCTGGTCTAGCTCAGAGGAGGGTTTCCTTCGCTTCCTGCCTCCCCCCTTGGCTTTGCTTAACCAAAAGTGTAAATCATGGTGAAGGACTCGCTTAGTGAAACTGTGGCCAGCTGGCCCACATCTAGCCAGATCATAGATCAGAAAACAAAAATGTAAGTAGTGAATAGTTGCAAGTAGACTAGCAGCAGAGGTTAGAATGTAGTTCAGGCTTTTAAATATGTATCTCCTGTTTACTGAAGCCTAGCACAGCTTCTGGTGTTATCAGAACAATCAGTGTGCTGGTATTAGAAATATTTTGCATTCCTGGGGGTAGAAGAGTAAGATGAAGTCCTTTAAAGTGGCTAGGAGGTGAGTTGTGGCCTAGACACTCAGCTAGTGAAAATAAAGTGTATTGATTTCTGTCTTGTATGTCCCACACCTCAAGGTGTCAAAAGTCTGTTTTCTTGTGTTTTAATCTCATCTTCCTCTCAGTAGCTTTCTGTAATCCCAGAACCTCCTATCTGAGAGGTGTTGATTCCATCATGTTTTCTTTCTCCTTGTGGAAAAAAATTTTCAGTGCATCTGCTTCTCTGAAGAGCATGGTCTCTTTTACAGATTCTCCCAAACTCTCCAGCAGCATGAGGTTGGCCTGTCTCAGTTTCTTTACATCTCCTGCATACTTTCTTACCCCAGACTGTACACTGCAAAATGAGCACAAAAGCAAACATGGTTGAAAATAAAAGCAAAAATTTATCTGTAAGAGTGGGAGAACTTGAGTTCTTCCTTGCGCTCAGTAGTGATTACTAGCTGTATAGATTCAGCTCAGAATAATGGCATTTATCTAGCTGTGGGGTTATTTAACAGCATCATCTTTCTAATAAGAATGTAAGCTATAATACCTTTTTCTTAAATGAGCAGCATTTAGCTGAATAACTGATCTGTTTTGAGACTGTGATTTGCTGTGTTTTATGGAGATGATTTCTCTGATTAGGCCAGAATTCCTATTTGACACCCCCAACCTAACTGTAAATTGTATATTTCTTTACGAAAGCTGAAGCTGACTCTGTGTCAGCACATCAAGTGCAGAATGCACTGATCCTGTTTTTCAGGATAACTGTGGAGAAACAAAAATTATTCTCTCTCAGTCTAGTACAGTTTCTCTTAATTAGCACTAGTGAATTTATTATAGCATGAGGAAAAAAAACTTTGGTTAATAATCAAGCTAGAACATTCTCATTTGCCATAGTCTTCCCTAAGGGTAACTGCCTTTTGTCTCAGATTGTACATATTCATTCATTTTAAATAAGCAGAACTTCCAGACTGAGGACCTATAGGAGTCTTGTATCTTGGAGAACTTGAAACACCAATGCAGGACAAGTTTTTAGGATGGCACAGGGCCTAAAGAGAAGATTGTGTTGGTTCCAGAGATAAGGAGACCAACTAGGTTAATTAGAAGATGTTTTCCAAAATTACAGTGGCTTTCTTTGAACTACGTAAAACTGTGGAGGAGAAGGTACCACTGTGGAGGAAACAATTTAATGAGGTGTTTACGCTGATCTGTGACTGTGGTCAGTCTGTCCTTTTTCTCCCTTCTTCCCCACCCTTGACTGCATGTTCCTGCTCTGTCCTTTTCACTAGCTCTGACAGCCACCCATCCTCTGACAGTCACCCACTCGGCCAGAGGGGTGGTTGCTCCTGAGAAACCTGTGTTGTGTGGGCATGGGCTTTTTCTCGTTTTCAGAGGTTAGCTAGTGCCATGGTAGGGAAGAGGATAGCAGAGGATCGCCAGAGGTGGAAGAAGGGCAGGGCAGTCTGAGTAGCCTTGAGTTGCTATTGAATGCATAGCCAGGTTTTTGTTTTAAAATGGAAGAACTAGCTAAAACTGTGTCCATAGGCTTAATTAGGAAAAGGATCCTAATTTTGAAGTAGAACACAGTATTTTCAGACCCTGAAACTACCCTCTGTTAACAATAATCTCTGCTGATCTTAAGTACTTACGGCAACTGTGAGCTGTAAAAGAAGCTAATTCAGCTATTTTTTTTTTTCCTCTGTTCAGGAAAATAATTGCATGCAGCTTGCTGGCAAAGCCAAATGGACATCTGAATATCAGAATCCAACTCCTTGTGCTTCAAAACTTAAGCACCTAACTCTAAATTTACAGGTGTGATAAATGCCACAAATCACAATAATAGTGCAGTGTTACATACACTGTAAAAATATCATAGTTTGGTGTCCAGCACTTCCATTTGTAGGATAAATTGTGGGACTTAAATTACGTTTTTATTTTAGTCTTTAAAAAATACTTAAAATATAACAAATCAGCATTTTTTTCATTAAATAGGCTTTTTTTTTTCTGCCAAAGGAGGACTTCACCTTCCCTTTCCCTTGGGTATTGTTTTTTTCTTGACATTCCCTTTCTGTGGGTGGAGAACCATTCTCACAGTGACTTCCTCCCTCATCTCCCACCCTGGACTTCCCTTCCTTCCTTACAGGATTTTATGTCATGCTGTGTTGTCCAGCCAGATACGAGTAAATATGAGTTCCCTGAAGGCTATTGATACTACTGTGAATTATGCATAGGTTTTCAATGGAAACTGCACTACAACTGGCCTGAACCTACAAATCAGAGTAGGAAGCTCCTTGTGAACTCAGCATAGCCCCATGTAACTATTTCAACTATCTTAGCTTCACTCTGTATAAATGTGTGTTGCCCAGTTCCTACAGTTGTAACCCAAAATTTAAGGCTGTTTCTTCCCTGCAACCCCTGCTCACTAGTACAAATATCAGTCTTGCCTCTCTCCTCTCCCTCGCCATCCTCTGCGCTGTTATTCTTCTTGTCCATGTATATGAGGCTTCAAATCTCTGCAGTCTCTTTTCCTGATCAACTTTGTCAGTACTTGCTGTAGTTTTCGGGGTTAACCAGACTGTTTGCTGGAGCATTACAGGAGAGGTGCCTCCCAGTCTCTTTACAGGGTGGGCCAGTCCTGAGCACTTGAATGATCAGGTTGTTTGGGGAGAGAAACCAGATCAGAGGACTGCTGTCTGTTTCTTGCTACCACCTTGCAAGACAGCCTGGAACCTGTTGGTCACTTAGTCCTTGACGAGATCAACTAGGCAAATCTTAACAGAAAATAGAGAAACTCCGAGTCTGAAGTATGGGGAACTTCAAGGAACGGTCTTTTTTTTACAGCTGAAGGTCATGCTTTAGAGAATATAAGAGTAACAACTGAGCCATTATGATCCCCTAAGATATAAAGTTACATAGATAGCGGAGCGCCCTCAGAGGCTACTGCTGGTACTGGCTAGGTAAAAAGGAAGAGGAGGGAGGTATATTGTGAAGAGGACAAGGCACAAGGTTTGACCTACAAGATTGCCTTTTAGCCTTATAATCTTTCACTAGATCGTGGTCACCCTTTCCTCCAGTTCATGGAAGCTAATGAAACTGAACATACATGCATTCCTGGCTGCATTCTATACAGCTATGACCTAGTAGACGCCATAGAAGCATGGTGGGACAAGTCTCATGGCTGGAGTGCTGCAATGGATGGCTCTAAGTTCTTCAGAAGGGATAGGCAAGGAAGGAGAGGAGGTGGGGTGGGTCTGTATGTTAGGGGGTGTTTTGATTGTATAGAAATCGAGGATTGTGATGATAAGTTTGAATGTTTATGGGTAAGAATGAGGGGAAGGGCTAACAAGGCTGATATCCTGCTGGGAGTGTGTTATAGGCCACCCTCCCAGCAGGAGGAAGCAGATGAGGCATTCTGTAAGCAGCTGGCAGAAGTCTCGTGATGGCTCCCACTTGTTCTTGTGGGAGACTTCAACTTGCCAGTCATCTGCTGGAAATACAACACAGCGGAAAGGAAACAGTCTAGGAGATTCTTGGAGTGTGTGGACACAGCTGGTAAGCGAGCCTACCAGGGGAGGAGCCCTGCTCGACCTGCTGTTCACAAATAGAGAAGGACTGGTGGGAGATGTGGTGGTCAAAGGCCGTCTTGGGCTTAGTGACCATGAAATGATAGAGTTCTCGATCCTTGGTGAAGTAAGGAGAGGTGCCAGTAAAACCACTAACATGGACTTCTGAAGGGCAGACTTTAGGCTGTTTAGGATGCTGGTTGGGAGAGTCCCTTGGGAGACTGTCCTGAAGGGCAAGGGGGCTCAGGAAGGCTGGACATTCCTCAAGAGGGTGGTTTTAAAAGCACAGGAGCAGGCTGTCCCCATCTGTAGAAGGACAAAGTGGCAGAGAAGATGACCAGCCTGGCTAAACGAAGAGCTTTTCCTGGGACTCAGGGGGAAAAAAGGAGAGTATACAATCTCTGGAAGAAGGGTCAGGCAACCCAAAAAGAGTACAGGGATCTTGCCAGGTCATGCAGAGTTAAAATTAGGAAGGCAAAAGCCCAACTGGAACTCAACCTGGCTGCAGTGGTAAGAGATAATAAAAAATGTTTTTACAAATACATTAACAACAAAAGGAGAGCTTTGGAGAATCTCCATCCCTTGTTGGATGCAGGCGGGAACATTGTCACCAAGGATGAGGAAGAGGCTGAGGTGTTTAATGCCTTCTTTGCCTCAGTCTTCAATAGTCAGACTAGTTATCCTCAGGGTATTCAACTTCCTGAGCTGGCAGGCAGGGACAAAGAGCAGAATAACCTTCCCACAATCCAGGAGGAAGCAGTTAATGACCTGCTATGCCACCTGGACCACACACAAGTCCATGGGGCCAGAAGGGATCCACCCGAGAATAGGGAGGGAGCTGTCAGGGGAGCTTGCCAAGCCCCTCTCCATCATTTATCAACAGTCCTGGCTAACAGGGGAGGTCCCAGAAGACTGGAAACTTGCCAATGTGACACCCGTCTCCAAGACGGGGAACTACAGGCCTGTCAGCCTGACCTCGGTACCGGGGAAGATTATGGAACAGCTCATCTTGAGTGTGCTCATACGGCATGTACAGGACAACCAGGGGATCAAGCCCAGCCAGCATGGGTTGATGAAAGGAAGGTCATGCTTGACCAACCTGATCTCCTTCTATGACCAGGTGACCCGCTTAGTGGATGAGGGAAAGGCCGTGGATGTCATCTACTTGGATTTTAGCAAGACCTTCGACACCGTGTCCCACAGCATTCTCCTAGAAAAGCCAGTGGCTCATGGCTTAGACAGGAACACCCTTTATTGGATAAAAGACTGGCTGGATG
Source organism: Pterocles orientalis (assembly GCA_011057875.1). NCBI lineage: Eukaryota > Metazoa > Chordata > Aves > Pterocliformes > Pteroclidae > Pterocles > Pterocles orientalis. The sequence goes on along the minus strand of WKFP01013317.1, from coordinate 133,858 downwards.
GCCAAGCCCAGAGAGTCGTGGTGAATGGAGTTAAGTCCAGGTGGCAGCCGGTCACCAGTGGTGTTCCCCAGGGATCAGTTTTGGGGCCTGTCCTGTTTAATGTCTTTATTGATGACCTGGATGAGGGGATTGAGTGCTCCCTCAGTAAGTTTGCTGATGACACCAAACTGAGTGGGTGTACTGACCTCCTTGAGGGTAGGGAGGCTTTGCAGAGGGATCTGGACAGGCTGGACGATGGGCTGAGGCCAATTGTATGAGGTTCAATAAAGCCAAGTGCCGGGTCCTGCACTTGGGCACAACAACCCCCTGCAACACTACAGGCTCAGGGGAGAATGGCTGGAAAGCTGCCCAGGAGAGAGGGCCCTGGGGGTGTTGGTTGACAGCCGTCTGAACATGAGCCAGCAGTGTGCCCAGGTGGCCAAGAAGGCCAACGGCATCCTGGCCTGTATCAGAAATAGTGTGGCCAGCAGGACTAGGGAAGTGATTGTGCCCCTGTACTCGGCCCTGGTGAGACCGCACCTTGAATACTGTGTTCAGTTTTGGGCCCCTCACCACAAGAAGGATATTGAGGTGCTGGAGCGGGTCCAGAGAAGAGCAGTGAACCTGGGGAAGGGTCTGGAGCACAGGTCTTATGAGGAGCGGCTGAGGGTGCTGGACTTGTTTAGTTTAGAGAAGAGGAGGCTGAGAGGAGACCTTATCATTCTCTACAACTACCTGAAAGGAGGTTGTAGTGAGGTGGGTGCTGGCCTCTTCTCTAAAGTAACAAGTGATAGGACAAGAGGAAATGGCCTCAAGTTGTGTGTAGATGTGGTGCTCAGGGATGTGGTTTAGTGAGTTGGTGTTGGGCTGACGGTTGGACTTGATGATCCTTGAGGTCTTTTCCAACCTTCATGATTCTATGATTCCTCAGAAGTTCAGTGTACAGGCAGCCTGCTTAAAGGTCATAGAGATGTTTGGCACTTGTGATGGCAATACTTACGTGTTTTGTACATTAAGTGTTTCTTTTCCTCTTAAAGTGAAAACTTCAGGACCATTTGTTTGTCTTCTCTCCCTGTAAAATGAGCAACAATAAAAATTATATTGTTTGCGACAGGTCAATGTTAAACTAAACACCATTTCACAGAATCTGCTCCACTGCTAGAAGGCAGTGTGTCATTCAGATTGCAGTAGGAATCCTAACAGTAGCGTGAAAAATGGAAATGGGCAGTTAGTGCAAGATGTGTAACCAACTTCCATTTCTTGTTTTCTTCTACTATGGACTATACAAATTAATTTTCTAGTCACTTTGGTGAAATCCCCTTTTTTTTTTTCCTGCTTTTCCTCATCTCCCCTTCCCAGAATCTCATGTTTGAAAGTGAAAACATGTTTCTTAATTCCAGCTCTAGATTACATACTTCTGAAGTACTTTCTAAATACTGCATAAAATACTCAAATCAATCTGATTTTAAAGAAGGTGTATCCTTTTCTTTCAGTTAAACAGATGTAGAAAGGGAAAAAAAACTATGAAGAAATATTTAAATTTATAGGCACCAGAAAAATTTGGATAACTGCTGTTTTGGTAAAAATTCTCACAAACTAATTTTTATAAACAAATCTCACATTAAGACGACTGTTTAATGGGAAGAAAAAGCTTAAATTAAATCTTGAGTTCCTTTCCTCGTTGCTTAAGGTAAACTGAGCACATGACACTTTTTAGTTAGGGATATTCCTAACAATAAGAAAAAAACCCCTCAAGCTTCTGTCTTAAGTAGGTTACTGAGTAAGTAATTCTCCTGTGCTGCAGTTACACAACAGAAGAACCCCTTCATATTCAAACTGGTTGTTTTGCTGGTAGGCTTAAAAGACTGCTCCCCAAACTTTGGGTTACTTTCTCTTTTTCATCTACAGTCATGTAATAGCTCTCTTCCAGTTCCTTGAAAAAAAACTGTATGACCCATGACTGTAGGCCTGCATACTTTGGTGGCATGAAATTTGGAGTATTTGAGCTAAGAACTCTGTTTGCAAGTGAATTGCTCGAGTGTCTTCCAGTTTTTTGAAGTGGAGCACTTGGAGCACATATTTCAGCAGCTGTTAAAAGTGAAATGTCCCATCTAATTAAGTTAAACCCAGAAACAAAACCAAAGCAAAACCCCTCAACCTTATTGTAAAAACTGAGCAATATTGACTAAAAAAAGTTGAGCTGGAAAGCTGAACATTTAATTGAATAAAACAGAAAAATTCTTAATGTTGAGTTGTACCAGCTTTTCTTGGAAGAAAGAGATATTTATGTCTGTTAAGCAGTCAACTTCTGCAAAACTCAAGCTGCTGCTTAAATTAACCATGAGGATGTGATATTTCTGCATGTGAAAATCTGCTAACCTGTTTGAGAAGATAGGAGTGAATAAATAGGTAATTGCTTTGCCACTCCATCATCCTCAGGCTGGGTATAAGTAGCAGAGATAAAGATAGGAAACATGGGCTCTGATTTAGGTTAGTGGAATCTTGCCATGGCCTGGAGTGGAGCTGAAAAATGGCTCTAGACTTGCAGACATACAATGATGTCCTCTGTGAAATTTCCTAGTTCTTCAGTGTGGCTATCTTCATGTTGGAAGGGCTGTGATTCTGTTTCAGCTTCTGCCATCTGAGAGCTGTCAAGCTCTGTTTTCTCAATCATTAAAGCTGAAGAAGGAGAGAGACCTTTGAGATGCAGTTGATTTGAAGGTATATCATCCTACTTCATTAAAAACGTGGTCCTTGAAGTTGAACAAGCGTAGGGCCATTTGCATTTTTTTTCAGTTTTGCTACACAAGATGGTAAGCAGCTCTAGGAGTGCTTTGCTGCATCAGCATCTTCAGTTGTTAAGGCTGCAGTGTAGACAGTCCTTAGAATTTTGTGTTCCTCTCTGCTTCAGAGGAGGCTTACATTCCTGCTAAACTTGCCTTCTGTGACCATAGCAGGTTTCTCAGAAGAGGAGTTAGAAGCTGGGGCATTACCAAGCACATACACAGTTTCAGTATGCATTTCACAGGCTTTTGCACTGCAACTTGGCAGCCCAATGAAGGGGCCAGGATTTATCACTCTTTTCCTACTGATTCACTCTTGATGTCTTTTCTTCTGATGAAGTGTATAGGAGTAAGTTTATTAAAAACTCTAGGTGACTTATCTGATAGTCATCTTAACCAGTGTCAGCAGAAGTCAAAGCAATCTCCCATCACATGAACTTGTTTGAAATGTTTTTTGTTCTCAGTACAGCAGTTTATTTATGAATAGTCTTTCTGCTTCAATAACTGAATGATTACACTTACCATCTAATTTACATTCAGAGTGTCTATATGCAGAATTGCGTTTTACATGGATGTTGGGGAAAATGCAAAGTTTAGTTTGCCCTTTTTTACCTTCTTTTAAACCATTTTTTTTGTTTTGTTTTTTGGGGGATTTTACAATTCTTACAGCATTGTGTAGTGTATCCACTGTTGATCAATTATGTGCTCTGGGGACAAAAGGAAAGTGGGGGGGATGAGAAAGTATAGTAAAATGACAAGATTCTGGTTTCCTGAGGTCATTGCCTCTGCAAGTGTCTATTCTGTAGCTGATTATTCTTGTCAAAAATAAGTTAAAGACCTGGAGGGCTTGATGGCTTCTTTGGCATGGCTGTCAGTATAGTGGAAGTGAACTTGCAAGAGAGGGAATAGGTAATATGTCACAAAGTGTAAGTTCAGAGAGCTATCATTTGCATCGAAGTCTCAGTTTCCATGTTAATAGCTTAATTACTTTCATGCAGAAGTGTACAAAAGCTGTGAAAATGCAACTCTTAAAGTATAAGTCTCAGTACCTTGGGATGCAGTCTATTCAGAGTGTCTGTTCAACAAGGTCAAGTGCAAGGTCCTGCACATGGGTTGAGGCAATCCCAAGCACAAATACAGGCTGGGAGGAGAATGGATTGAAAGCAGCCCTGACGAGAAGGACTTGGGGTGCTGGTAATTGCACCTGCCAATGTGGGATGACAGCCCAGAAAGCCAAACAGATCCTGGGCTGCATCACAAGAAGCGTGACCGTCGAGGGAGGTGATTCTCCCCCTCTACTCTGCTCTTGTGAGAGCCCACCTGGAGTACTGCATCCAGCTCTGGAGCCCCCAACATAATAAAGACGTGGATGGGTTAGAGTGACTCCAGAGGAGGGCCACAGAGATGATCCAGAGGCTGAAGCACCTCCCATAGGAGGACAGGCTGAAAAAGTTGGGGTTGTTCAGCCTGGACAAGAGAAGGCTCCAAGGAGACCTAATAGCAGCCTTCCAGCGTTTCAAGGGGGCCTACAGGAGAGAATGGGGAGACACTCTTGATCAGGGAGTGTGGTGAGAGGATGAGGGGGTAACAGTTTAGGAAGAAATATTTTCCTATGAGGTTGATGAGGCACTGGCACAGGTTGCCCAGGGAAGCTGTGGATGCCCCATCCCTGGAGGTGTTCAAGGCCAGGCTGGATGAGGCTTTGAGCAACCTGGTCTAGTGGGAGGTGTCCCTGCCTGTGGCAGGGGGGGTGGGAACTAGGTGATCTTTAAGGTGATCCCTTTAAACGCAAACCATTCTGTTATTTCCCGCTGGTGTCTCTGCAGTTCTCTTGTTCCCCTTACCTGCATGAAAACTACTTGCATGATTTCTATTAACTCCCTAACTATGACAAAATCTGTATATATTTTGGCTTGTTCTCTGTAAACACTGACCAGATTGTAGTGTATAGAATATGGCTGGAAATTCAGATAAAAGCCATTGTTGTGGGGTGGTGGTGAAAGAGGGCGCACAAAAGGCAGTGTGCCCTCAATAACTTTCAGTCATGTGAGTGGCAAGTGCTTTTCTTAGGCATAATCTTGGTTCAGTGTGTGATAACTCGCCTTACTGATGAAAGGACTTTGAACTTTGTACTTTCTTCACTTCCGCATCTGGTGGACAACCTCAGAGTCCTTTCTGAAGTAGACTTCTAGGAGATAAAAATTTATAAACAAGATTTGGTAAGAAGTGATCATTGCATGATATTTAGGAAATTTGAGTTTTGCATGTTTGGTAGCTTCCTCCGTGCATGTTTAAAAACGGGTTTTGTTTTGGGTTTTTTTTTGATTTAACCACATGTGTTTCTTGTTTTTGTTTTTTTTTTTTGTTTGTTTGTTTTGCTTCCCCCAACAGCTGGCTTACCCCTTGGTGTTCTAAACTTGGCCAAAGTAAAACCGTATCAGAGAGGCTTTTTCTGTAATGATGACAGCATCAAGTATCCGTTCCATGACAGTACCATCACATCCACTGTCCTCTACACAGTGGGGTTCACCCTGCCCATTTGCTCTGTAAGTAGCTAATGTATAGGGAGCTTTGGTGATGGGAGTAAAATGTATGCCTTCCAAGAGTTCAGCACTGGGACTGTGAGTTGAAGACAGTCTATGTAGGCAAAATCCCATATATGTATAATCATATGCATGTGAAAGGTGCCATTGCTACTTTTTGTTTGCACAGAAAATCTGGAACTAATCTCTAACTGCTAGTATCACTAATCTCATTTGTTTCAGGAGCAGAAAAAATACGGAGATGAGGATTTAAACTGTATTAGTTAGTCTAGGCTTTTATTATCAGTGGGGAGAAAAATGCTACAGGCTTTCAAAACAATATGCAATAAATACATCTTTTCTTCAGAATGGGTTAGTCTAACTTTAACGTTTGTAATGTTAAAACCCGCTCTGTAGCGGAGTGCACAAACCTGTAAATGATGATTGTTGCTTCCATATCCTTTCTACAGAAATAAATCTAATTTGGAGTCGGGGTCTTGTTAGGTTTAAAAAAAGGTGATGATTATTTAAACCCTTCAAAACGGGATACAGAGGCTGAAAAATCTAGTTGCTTGTAGAAAAGAAGCTTAGTGTTTTCAAGACCACATTATTTTTACAAAAAACAATTTAACTCTTCAGTAGGTTTTCCTAACAATATTTTAAGCCTGATTGCATACAAGTTTTTAGTAAGGTTTTTAGCTGGTTTAAAGAACCAAAACTTAACTATTCAGAGTCCTGAAACTGGAACTACTAAATCTTGTTGTTTCTGTCTGTAGTAGTTGACCAAACCGTATTAGAGGTGGTCATAATCTTTGGTCTTCCGATCAGTGTATATGCTAAACTAATCAGTAAGAAGTAAACTGGTTTAAGGATGGAAGCAGTCATTTAAAACAAGTGAACAGAAATCTGTGGAACATCTGCATGCACACTCTTGTTTTCCCTTAAATGCTTATGTGTGAAAGATTGCATTAGTCATATGCAGAAAATAGAAAAGAGTTGTTATCATTAGTGTAGTTTAACTTTTGAGGAAAATAGTGCGAAATTTGTCATTTTGACATGTACTAACATATGTCTTCAGCACAACTTCAGGAAAATTTCTTTTCCTGTAGGGTTCATATGTACCTTAATTGATAATGTGCACAGTTGAACTGACAATTACAGCTCTGTGCAATTTTGTACTTCTAAAGAGGCATGTCAGTTGCAGTTAGATAATCTGTTGAATTGCTTGATTTTTTTTTTTTTATCTTCCATTTTTAGATTCAAAGAAGTTGTTCCTGTAGTAGAAAGTAGATTGAGAGTGCATTTTTTTTTTTCTGTCTCTAAAGCAGTGGAGAAACACCTGACTTGCCGCTAACTTACTTAAAAGTATAAACATCTAAGGAGTGGTATGGACAGCTATTGTAACCTTAAGTGCCAAGGTATCTAAAATTACAGCTTAGAATTTGACTTGTCAGTGATTTCAGTCTTTTCTTTTTCTTCTATGATACTTTTGTAGAATTCACACAGTGAATTTTTATTGCCTGTTTGTGCAGAGGATTGGAGTATGTAATTGGAATAATCACTTCTGGCCTCCATGCTGAGACAGGTTTTAAAAAAAATAAATTCTGAAGCACTTATAGTTCTGTAACAACAATACAAACTATCCAAATCAGTGTTCTTCAGTTTGAACATTTTACAAGCCTTAAAGCAATACAGGTTTCAAGAATCTGGTGAGAAGGAATCACTGTAGTGTGTAACATGTTAACTAAACAGAGTAGTAACTGGCTTTTGTAGTCTCAGTTTTAGATGTTGGGAGTTCTTTAGCCTAATGCAAGAAGTGAAAAATCATTTATGGCTACTGAAAACTTAAAGCTAGGATGAACTTAACAGCTAGGGAGTATGATGAGATCTGGATTATTACAACTCACTGAGTTAAAAGTGGGTTCCAGTTGAATGCTTTCTGGCTTCAAGCTTGCCTTTATTCGAAAGGACAAGGAAAGTTGATCATTCTGGGAATAGAAGAATCTGATGTTGAGACTGGTTTTTGTTTTGGACTGACTCAGGGGAGGCTTGAGACTTTTTCCAAGGCAGCTCAAGTTTTCAGAACTGGTATATTCCAGAGTCAGTATCCTCAGTAGGGACACAGCTGTCTCATGAAAACTTACTGGGCAGTAGTATTGATTATCCCACATTTAGTGAAATATTATCCTGACATAAAACTTTCCTGAAAGGAACAGGCTTCTCAGTGAGGGGATTGATGGTAAAAATTCGGTGTAACACTATGCAAATAAGAGTTGATAAGTTGCACTTTTGTGCAAACTTTTCTTCTCTAATCAAAGACTACCTTGAACAGGATACTTATTCCTAAGTAGGACTTATACCTCAGCTTTGTCCCATGACAAAATGGAAGAACTTGTCGTAGGAAGCTAAGGGAAGCAAAAGGAATCATATCTGCAGTGTAGAGGGGAAAAAAATGTGGGTAATTGAGTAGTAGTAGAGTGGTTACAGCCTTTCCACTTAGCCTTCAAAAGTGTAAGCATTGCTGATCCAGTTATTTAGTTCTCAGTCCCTAAAGCCTGATGCAATCTAAACAGAAATGCTCATAATATTATTATGCATGTGTCTCTTGCTGCACTAACAGCTTGCTTGTGTTCAGACTGCAGTAAGAAATGGCCTGAACACCTTGCTCTATAATAATAAAAGCTCTCATCTGGTTCAGTTGTTGGGGTAGGCCCATAGTGGAATATAAAACAACTTCAAAGGAAAAAAACCCCAAAACCTGCAGTAATGAGTTAAGGTGTAGGTATTTCATTGTTAAGAAGTCTCTTTGTGCATAAAAGAAACTAGGCTGCCTTGGCATTGATTTGTCTTCAGAACATTTTTTGAAGATTTGCAAGACATGTAAGAAACTCTCAGGGATCTTCTTTAAAAAAAAAAAAAAAAAAAAAAAAGAGAAAGGCTTCTCCTAAATTTCACAATTCCATTTATAGCTCCGAACTCTTCCTATTGCCACCTTTTATCAGGAAATAAAATGTCTGGGAAACTCATGTTTATTTTTTTCTAAGTGCCACTTCAAAGTATGATACTTCTCAATTTCCCAAACTGGTTTCTGTGTCTGTGTGGAAAGCACTGTTTTTGTATTAGAATTTTTGGAGACCTAAGGTCGAAACAAGTGTTGTCAGTGCTCTGGAAAAATGAAACTCTTAAAATGTCAGGGTTAGTGTCTGAAGCAGCACACCTGCATGACAACTGAACCACAGAAGATCTTTTTGATAATTCTACCTTCCCAAGTCTTTTTAGAGATGTTTAGAAAGTAATTCTCAATAGTGTGAAAGACATGACACGTTAGGGGGTAGTGTGTATGGATGTCACCTCTAGGAATATTTTGAAATTAATCTCTTGAGATACACTTGGTCTGGCATTTTTGGTCTTTAGCTGTCTGAATGAGATCAGCTCTTCCAAGTATAAATCACAAATTACTGTCAGTGGCTTTCTCTTGCAGTGAGGTCCAACCATGCCTATTTGTATGTGTGCTATTCAGTTGGTCTTTTCTGGTGACTTCAGCTCTGAATCAATCTTCTCTTCCTCCAGTCATCTTGCTTCTCACAACTGCTGCCTTCAGTGACTCTCATACAGCTTCTCTTAAGATCTAAGGGTAGGTGCAGCTGGCATAAGGAGAAGCACAGAGCAAAGGAGGCCTCTCTGAAGCATTCTTCTTGCCAAAGGAGCAGAAGAACAGAGCAACTCAATAAATAGCTGCTAAGTTTTGTCTGCTCCTGTGCTAGGTAGGTTCTGAGCAGGATTTCTGTAGTTCCCTACCAAAGCTTTGCCTTGGCTGCTCTGTTCAGCAACTGAAGGGACACAAGTACTGGTGAGTTTCTGTATCATGGACTGATTTGTGACAGGACATGAGTTCAGTTCTTCGAACTTGGCCAAAGTGCCACACTGAGCTTCTGGGAAACAGAGTATTTCACCACAACTTTTGCTTCTAAAACAGCTACTGCAAATGCTGATGTTCCTAGCAGGAGAGGTGTTCAGTAGTAAACACATTTTTGAATAAGTCACTTCTCTAGTGTGAGCTCTGCTGTTTGGGACTTCTTTGAGAGAAAGGAATGTTATGGGCCTGTACTCCACCTTAAGCACATCCAGAGGACATTTAGGTGGTCAGGTTACGTTGTGTCTTCTAATTCAAAAAACAAAATCAGAACATTCTTAGTTTGATTTGGCAAAGGCTAATGTCTTCAGGATCATGATGCCTTCCCGAAAGGGACCTGTGTAGCCTTGCTCCTGTGTCAGCTTTAACCTATTAGGCACTAAGCTTAATGTTTTTGGAAATGTCTCCTACCGTGTGTATCAATGTTCTGACTGTAACTTTTCCTTCCTATAGATTAGCACAATCATACTTTGGAGGCAACATACTGACTAATTTTCTGCCAAAATAAACTATTCTTTTATGCTCTATTTGTGAAAGGGATACATTTAGCAGGGAAACTTCTACTGAAAGCACCTATTTGGTTAACAACGTAAGCACTTACTTGGGCTAATTCGCTAGTTCATATGTTTCTTGAGGGACAAATGTAGCTACTGCTGTGGTAGAGACTGATAAAGCAGGGGATTGTAATGAAGCCTATTGAAGACTTAGATTGGTAGATGTGCACTTTGGTTTTTTTTGCACTGGTGTCAAAGCTTTATGGCTCACTGATAGTTTTGCAGCTAATTGAAATTAAACTTGGTGTTTGACACTAGAGTGGACTTCTGCATCCTTTAACTTTCAGGTTTCTGGTCCTGTATTAATAATATTATTATGCTTTGAACAAGACTTTGCCTTGTATCTGGTAAACTCTGAAAAGGAGAGTAATGTTTTATCATCTTTTTTTTTTTGTATATTCATGGCACTGGAAATCTTTCTGGGCAGTGCTGTTGAACTACGTAAGCTGGCATGAGTTCTACTAACTGTTCATTTTGTACTACCACAGATGAGCATCATCTCTGAACACAAGCTTATTCTGAGGAGTAAACTACTAATTTGTGTTTGTTCAAACTCTATTTAAAACCAGCATACTAGTAACAATCTATGTTTATTCTATGTGAAGGGTTAATGTGCAGGGTGATGCACTTTGGTTGAATTGATGAGTAATTCCTGGGTGAGATCAGTGCTGTTGGGGACAGGCTGAGAAATGGCAGTTGCTGCATCCAGCTTTGGCCCCACTTCTGCCCTGTCCATAGTGAGGGTGTTCTGGTGGGCTTGGTTTGAAATCAGGTGAGGAAAGATCTGAGGAGCACTGCCTCCAATTTGATACTTGTACAAATCACTTAGAGATGCAGTTCATTTTAAATAAATAAATTGCAGCTACTTGCTTCTTAGGTCTGTGGACTTGATACTGTACTTTTCTTGGTCCTTCAGGTATGTTTGTTGATACAATGATGAAGAACGAACACAGTGTAAGAAATGGAGTAAAACACTTGGCAGCCTGGCAGTGGAAGGAGCTCCAGACCAGGGCTTCTAAAATGCTGAGTGAAGCTTGGTCATACCTGTGAGAAGGCCAAGTGGTCACAGTGGTTTGGAGTTGTTTTTGAAAGTATTACTTAGTAGAGTATATGAAAGGGTAAAATGGAGTAGGGAGAAATGTAGAGAGAAGGGAGTTGCAACTTCAAATATTTAAAGTCTTTGAATTTAAGCAAAAACTCTGCAGTGTGTAGAATAGATTTTTCATTGCCTCGAGTCTCATACCTAGTTACTAATAACTTGATGTCCAGGACTTACACCAGAGACTCAAAAGGTTGGTGAAAAAGGGAAGGGACTGCACCAGAAACCAGAGCTGGGCAATGGGGAAAGTAAGTGAAAGAAGAGGAAAGTTCCTTTTTGTGCTGCCTCTTCTGTTTCCCTTCCTCTGGCTCACGTCATTGTACATCTTTCTGTTCTGCCTTGAGCAGTAAAATGCTCATGCAGAGAGATAGGGTTTCTTAGCCGTCTTTCCTGGAGAAAGCTGAATGACAAAATGCAGCAGTTGATCTTGGTGAACTGTAGAGTGACAGTTAAGCATATCGCTTGTTAGGTGCTCTCCTGAACTCTGAAGCTCCTTTTAAGAAATGGAAGGTAGTGTTATTCTGGTAGTGAGGAGAAGCCAACTTCTAACTTAATCAGGAAGGAGCTGTATGATAGTGTAACCAACCCTCACAGAGTGTGAGCAGTTATGTGGAGTAACATTCAGCTCAAAAGTTTTAACCAAGCTTTCACAAAATGTGTGTTTTTCCAGGCAGGATTTCTAGTGTTGTACAAATGAATGCTATGTAAGTTTTCACTGATGTCATTAGTAGTGAAATCTCTAGAACATATTAATGGGAAATGTGAACTTGTGCTTTCTATCTTAATTTGTGGTGCCCAGTGCACCCTCATGCTATCAAACTTTAAAAGGGCAGAACTCATCTGTATTTTTTGAGTGACAGAACTCGCTATTAATATCTTTAATTCCCACCTGTGCTTGTGGCTATTTAAATCTTGGTTGTTGTTGGATCAGTATTGCTTTTTTTTTTTTCTGATATCTACTGCCTGTGCAATTAGCTGATTTACACCCCTTAACCTTTTGCTAAACTACAAAATTCAACTCTTTAAGATTTTGAGATCATGAGGAATGTACATTATCAGTCCTTCTCTGAGTTCATGTAAGACAGATGAATTGAAACCAAACGTTTGCAAATTCTGATTGATGCGGTTTCAGAATAAAGTCTTTTCAGGAGACTAAAGGTGTTAATGCCTTTGGAAAGTCTTCTCTAATGGCTGCACTAGTATGTTGATGTATAACAACCATAATAAGCAGAAATTATTTTCCACTCATATTTTGAACTGATGAGCTCTGAGTTCATCAGAGTTGTTTAACCTCCCAAGTGCATGACTGAACTCATTACTGCACAAATTTCCATCTGTTCTCTTGCTTCAGTTTTTAAGAGTTGTTTTGCAGGCAAAGCTGGCTGACCTTGATCTTCCACTGTATCAAAGAACTGCCAGCTCTGTCAGCAGTGCATCTACTAGTTATTCATTAATGATGCTGGAATGTGCACTGCATAACACTAACTTGCTGGCTTCATCATTGAGATTACTGGTAACCTCTTCCCAACCTTATAATTCCTCTTAGCATACCTGTTGTCATCTTTGCTTTAGGCAGTTTGTTCACTGTGTTGCAATTGCCTTGGAAAATGAAGTATACATCAGAGATGTATTGTCACATGGGAAGTATTCAGTAGAGAGCCTTTAACCCTCTGCTATCTCCACTCCTTCCTTAAAAGAAGTACTTGAAAAAACACCTCCCCATTTTTTTTCTACTTTTATGTAAAGCTGAGCCCAAGTAATTTTTACTAATCCTCCTTTTTAATGTGCTGGACTTTGCCCTTGGATATTGTAGCTTGCTTAGGAGGAAGGTGGATATTTGTAGAAAAAGCAGGGCTGTTCTTTTAACTTACTGTGGAAACACATGACCATGCCAGATGAGGAGGATTTTTTTCTCCTCAGTGATCTGCTGCTGAATCTTTGTTCCTTTTCCTTGAGACACTGCTTTAAACTTTTCATGTGGATAGATCTTCTGGCAAAGAAGTGCATTACCTCCTATACCACCATTAAAATTTGTTCTCTGGTTGTATCTGGGAAGTTAAAGACCTTAACGCTAGTAGTAGTGGTACCATTATAAAGACAAATGTAATCTGGTCTCTTCAGTCATATCCAGTCCTCCTGTGCCGACAGGTTTCATACTTAGGAAATTGCTACCATGATGCAAAAGCTTATTCCTGTCTTCTGAAATTATGGTATCTCTCAGGGTGAAAAAGTAACATGTCTGTCACAAATACAGGGAAAACCCTACTGTTGTACTTAGTCTAGTAAGATCCTTTGCATCTTTCTTCACTTACGCCAGTTCTGTTTGCTTGTTCTGCTTGTACTAATGAAAAAGCCGAACTGTGTTCTTCCCTGTCTCTGCATCGTCTTTGAGGGAGAGAGACGAGAGACTTGCACTGCAGAAAGTACTTAAGCTACATTTGAAATAACTTGGATTTGATTTTAGAAATTTAGTTTGTTTTTGAAAAACAAACTTAAAATCCCAAAAAACTAAACTTTGCTGATTCATTTAAAACAGATCAAGCCCCCTAAGTATTGTGAGTTTTTCTTAATGGCTTCACTTGCCAGAAACAGTAGGAGTTGCTGCCCTTCTGGGTTTGACTTCTACTTCCCCCCCTGCAGTTAATGGTGAAGCCGATCCATGTGTGTTTGAAATAACTGAGTTAAACCTGCTGTATGGAGCATGTTCTGAGGGAATAGGTATTGACATTGGTGAGTACTTCAGCCAAAAAGACACCAGGAGCCAGTACTGGCATGTTTTTTTCAGACTAATAATTGCCTTGGATTGAGTGAAAAGTAAATTATAAGTGGTGTAGTTCTGTGACTTCCAGTTTTCAGTTTAACAGTGTGGAGTAAATCTGATCAATTTTTTAGATATTAAAACTTTTATCTCAAGCTTTCATGGAGCACATCTTCTTCTAGCATTGGATGGTGCTCAGAACAGCAGTAAGACAAGACTGGTGGAATTACTTTAAAAATCTGTTATACAGTTGGGGGGAAACTGAAGAAACACTTCAGGAAGTTTACTGTATAAGCTTTTTTAGCAGTATTGTATTTCAATGCCTAGGAAGACCTAGGCATTGTCACTTCAAACTAGGTAGTTACCTAGAACTCCTAAGAATCATATTCTCTTACCTAAATTTTGCTGTTTATGACTTCAGGAAATTATTTACGAAGTTTTCTTAATGAGCAAAGTGGGGTTGATTTCAGATAGAGTTAAGAGGTGGAAAGACATTATGAAAGAGAAGGCATTTTAATAACTTAATTTAGCTGGTTCTTATGTGCTTAAAAGGAAAAACAAAAACGAAACTTTGAGTTGTTTGGTATTTTGTTTACATGATCTTGATACAGCAAGGTGCTGCAAGCAATTACAGACTAATTATAATTAAATCATAATCTCAATATTGCTGAAGGGTGATCACACACTTCAAGCAGCTTCTCTTTGCGTGGAAAAGCACAGCCTGTCACTGCATGAGGGACTTCATTCCCATGATCCACATACCATTGCTTTCCGTTTCTGATTTAGCAACAGGTAATTATATAAAAGAAAAAAACCCAAACAAAAAACCAAACCCCAAACCACCTGAATAACCCCAGCACTCTGAAAATTATCTCCCACCTTTAGAAGCTGAAACATTCAGGTGTAGGTAGGAGGAAATGAGGAGTAAGCTACTATGACGCCATTATTCATAGAGCAGGCCTTTGTAAAGGATGATGCCTGGTGATACGGTGTCAGTGACACCAGCTAACTGTGATTGCAAGTATTTGTGGCAGTGTGCTGAAGCTGTGATATTTTCTAGGCTGAACTTAAATTTGTGAGCAGCTGCTTTACTGTGACGGCTAAAACTACCTTGTCTAAAGAAGTAAATAAGACTCTTAAATGTGTCTGCCTCATTCTCCAGTTCTGGAGATCTGAAAAATACACTTTTCTCAAATATACAGTCTTGAATCTTGGTGCTAGTACGTGTGCAGGGCAAAGGATGAAGTTTTCATTCCATACGTACTTTATGGAAGAAATGGTCTTGGAAACACACCACGGCATTACGTTGACAAGTCCTTTTCTCACCGTGACTGCGCACTGCTTCTGCTTCGTGATATGCTGTCACAATAACAACATAAGGGGAGGGCAGAAATTAGGTCTGGGCTGCAGTGTTTTTCAAAACGCTGCTATTCTTACTGTTAGAAAGGGAGAGGGATTTTCTTCCTGGGAGGAAAGGCTGTGTTTTTGCACTGTACTGCAGAGTCCACTTCCAGGGGTCTCTGCTGGCTGGTGTCTGAATGGTTCAGTGTTTTGGTGAGGCACTGGATTGGTTCTTAACCTGTCCTGCTGTCCTCCTCCTGCTTTGTTGGTGTGCTTGGTTAGCTTCCAGATTGGGGTAGTTGTAGTCCTGCTGGCATGGAATTGGAAACAACCCCTCTTCACAACAACAGTAGGTTTTTTTCTGCCACTTTTTGGAGGGGAGAGAGATTTTGCATATTATTGATTTTATGACCGTAACAGTACAGAAGATACTCTGTTCCTTGCAATGGGCTTTGTTGCAGTGCATGGGCACTCTGATAAGCCCATAATTGCTTGGTTGTGGAACAAAGCTGTGTGTCAGAACTGTGTGTCAAAGACCTCGTCATCATGGAAATTTTTGCCTTAGGAGCCATTAGTTTGTTGTTTTTCTTCTGTGATTGTTTTTTAAGCAGTCACTTTATGGTGTGAAGAACAAAATCCGGAGCAAATCATTGGTGAAACCACAATATGGCTCATTTGTGATGAGCCCAATAGTCAGGCTTAGTCTGGAGAAGTTAATGGGTGGAGGTTAAAGGGGGCAGAGGATTGAAAAGAATCCTAGGTCTTTTTCTTTATTTTTTTTCCTTCTTGTAAATACTGACTTTAACTTAGTATTTCTCTTCTCTTCCGTAACAGTTTTCTTACTGCTTGTTTGGTTTCTTTTTTTATTCTTTTTCTTATTCTTTCCCTACTTAGTTTTGTTTGTACACACTCATTTGGGGGTAGCTGTGTATATGGAAAGGAAGAGGTGGGTTCTGCCTTGACACAGAGGTCCTAAGGAGAGAACCCTTCTCTGGCAGGAAGGAAGCAAGGAGGCTGGTTTTCATCCTTCTGATCTCTTACTGGTAGATTAGCAGCATCTGCCCCCAGATAATTTTTGTTTTTCTAAAGTGGTATGCACTTTATGTGCAGTATAGCTGAATTTTGAGCACAAAATCAAGTCCTTTAAAGCCATTTAATGCCACTGGGCTTTATATCCCTAAGGTAAAGAAGATCATTTATTGTTTTTTTGAACATTCTTGGTAGTACCCCGCTTCCTTCCATACAGCCATTTCTTTCTGAGGGTATTCCTCACTGCACAAAGAGATTATGCAGATACTGCATGTGTGTTGAGGATGGGTTTAAAAATGTCAGTCTATTAATTTGTAGTAATTTGTATCATATTTCGAGCTTTTTTTAAAAACTTTGCTATTCAAGTGACTAGTTTTGGTTAGTGTTGCAAGTCTCTTGACATGCAATAGCACAAAGCATTGTGTGCCTTAATATTATGTTCTGTTGAGTTGAGGATGAGCCAAAGGCTTCTTCTTTTGTGGAAGAGGGGGGAATAAAATCTTCATGCACTGAGATTGTAGGGCTAATGCAATGACTACATTGTTCCAGGGAACTATCCAGTGTGTGTAGAAGTGAGGGGATCACATGCCTGTGTTATTCTTCCTATTTTCCATGTCTTTTCCTGAAAACTCTCTCTGCACTTGCACTCCCTGAGAAGCACCCCTTTTCTGCTTTCTTGTGATGCAATTTATGCTCTTCTGACTTGTAAAGTTGTCCAGAGAAGGTATAAAGGGGCGTCTGTTGCTCACTGGAATATAAAGGAATAGTTGATAATTACGGCAGTAGCAGCATATTGAGCAACTCAGTGGTTGTCACTGAGCTGTTTACTCAATCATGGTTTCAGCATGCTTCCATGCTTGATGTGTCACAGATGCAAAGGTGTGAGGAATCCTGTCCTGCTCACCTTCATTCAACGATCCTTCCTGCGACCTGCAACAAGGCAGTAGTCACTGGACAAAGGAAGTGCATAACCTTCTAACTTGCTGCATGCCCACTCCTCTTTATGCACTTCTCTTTGGAAATGCGGGGTTATAATCATTGCCAGAGTCTGTGTTGCTTTTGTAATGTATTTTTTATTCCTTTTTGCTAGCTGGCTGGCCTTTTGCAATTCTCAATTCAGGACGTATCCCCTTCCAGAGAGGAGGTTTCTGTAGTGATGAATCCATCCAGTATCCATACAAAGAGGACACCATTTCTTATAAGTTATTAGCAGGATTAATTATTCCTTTCAGTATAATTGTTGTAAGTTTAAACTTTTCTTCATTGCATTTGATTTCATTGGGGGTGGGGAAAAGGGAGGAGGGGCAATCTGTTGATACAGACTTCTCTGTGTTCTATAAGATTTCTCAACTTAAAAATAATATCCTTAGACCAGGTGCTACAGCGGTAGGAATGGTGTTCTGGCAAGAATAACTAAAAGGTTTTCTTTAATTGAGGTCAAACAACTAGAATTAAAGAACAGAAAAGGAATACCCTAGAACTATGGTGGGATATTTTGTTTTATAGATGGCTTAATTCTATAGTTTGAGAGAGATCAAAACCCTCTTCCCTTACTATATCAGTTAAGAATAACACTAATGTATTTTAAATGTCTGTCTCATGCTTTTCTATTGTGGGAGCTGCCAGTTTCAGAATATGAGTTTGCATGATGTATTAAGTCAGCATTTTTATCTGCCACAGAGTAATTGGAAATACTTCAGTGTGTGGTAGTGTAACAACAGGTACTGAGTTCTTCAATAGAAAAATGCTGTGCCTTCCAATCAGAACTTATCAAAAGCATAACTAGAATAAAAAGAATAGATAGCCAGGGAGTTTTTCCATGGATGTTTTCCCAAAGGTCAGGATGAAACAGTGAGTCCATTTGTGTTTGAGTCAATGCTTAAACTCATTTTCGTGCTGCACCTAACCTGGCTGAAAATGGGGTGCTGTTCTCCTTCCCTCCTGTGCACTAGATCAGTGAGCTGCAGAGATTGCCTCTGCAACTGCTAGTTTGGGATCTCCCTCTCTGACCACAGCTCCTAGCTTATTTGAACTGCCTCAAGCATGTAGTGACTCTGTATCCTTAAGATTTAATTACGGGCTGTTAGTTGAGCTCACCTGGTAGCTTACTGTGGATGAAAGGTGAGGTCCCACTGTTGTCCTGTATTTTGCCACGTCTGGTGGATTGTCTGAACCAGGATAAGGTAGTGACTAAATTCTTTAACCTGGCAGAAAACAGCATCTCTCTTTGAGCTAGGCTGAGTGAAATGGCTCCTAGAAGAACACAATATCAGTGCTGGAACAAGAAGTGGTGAGAGTGTGGGAAGAGTGGAGAGCTGGACCTCATCACTTAACCATTTTGTGTCCTAAGTTTCATGGGACTTCGCTTCAGTTACAACAATGGCTTCAAGATACCTGTCCAGATGTGCTCCAAAGCTTCTGACTCCACTCATGGCTCTGTTCGATGGCATCCAAGCTCATCAGAGTTAAAACTCTTCTATGCCAAATAAGATTATTTTTTTTAAGGTGTATAAATATTTACCCAAGTATATTTTAGGAATCAAAGCAGGAAAAGGAGCAGCTAAATGTAAACCTCAGGATTGGGCAGCTGTTTCTCTGGGCTAATGGATTAAAATCAGGAGGGATATTACTGCAATCTAACTCTTTCTTGCATGAGGACTGCATGGATTTTTATCTAGGTTCCAACACAAGGGTCAGCTTGTAGTTTACGTTTGCTCTTGGGTGGAATTTTTTTTTTCATAACTGTAGAAATGTGGGGCTGGGAATCAAAACTAGTTTTCCTTTTCTCGGAGAAGCTGCTTCAAAAACTTACAGAAATGCTTCTGGAGCAGATAACACTTTATGGTTTTTGTCTGTTCTAGTAACTGGCAAGTGGCTTATGCTAAAAGATCCTGCCTTTTAAGATAAGACTTTTTTCACCCTATTACTACTGTTGGTAGTCAGTATTAACTAAGATCAGCAGTACTTGGTCCTGGCTGAAGTCCGACTACCTTGTTGCTGCATTTCTAGCAGCAGTTAAAACAGAGGAGTGAGGAAGAGCAGAAGAATAGAGCAGGTGAAGATTGATGTTTTGCTCTCAGTACTCTGCTACCAGCCATCTGCAGCTCAGGGACTTCCCAAGTCAGAAGAGGCGTCAGTGAATATTGTACTTTTTAATGGACGTGTTTCCTTTGAATTTATCCCATCTCCATATGAGCCTGTGTGAAGATCTGGCTAGCAAAGTTACAAGATCAGGGACCATCTTGTACTTATGAAATTGGGCTTTTCTGTCAAGATTGCTTTGAAGTCAGATGGTAAAAGCAAATGTTGGTGTCCTTTACTTACTGCTCAGTCAGATTATTAAAGATGAGTACTCTTTGATGTCTGCATTCAGTGAAGTAGTTGCATTGACATCATCTAATATTTTTGTCACCTCAACTGAGATAAGTGACCTGCTTGCAGGTTTTGCAGCATTGTTCTTTAAAAAATGGATTAATTATTTACTAGTTGTCGTGGTGATATTTCTGCTCAACCATCTTCATTAAGAGGTGACTTTCTGGGATAGGTAGATTCTGTATAAGAGTTTACCAACATCTATTTTACTGAAAACTTTCTCAGGTTTAGTTCATGTGCTGATGTTTCCCTGCTTCAGTCCATGTGTCAGTATGGTGCAGAGTGTAAAACTTAAATGTCACACATTTGATGGGATTGTCTCTTTGCCTTAATATGCAAAGCTGCTGACAGCTACTTTGTCAGCCCAGGTGTCAGAATAATAGCTTCATTCACCAAAGCTCTGCTTTGCTGGGATCCTGGACATGTCGCTCTTAAGTGACAGATAGAGCCATCATCTAATCTTTACAGGATTTTTAAAGATCACTTTACATATAAGCATACAGCCCCCCACCCACCTGATCATTTGTATGAGTCGAGCCATTCTGTTTGTACAAAATGGGACCATCTGGTTCATATCCAGACTGTCTGAGGTGAAGGTGTACTTGGTTTAAGGAAAAACATAACTTTCTGAAAAAAATAAAATTGCAGGAAAACAAAATTAAATCTGCTTTCCTGTCAACACTTGATGCTTGATGCATGTACCTTGAAAAATCCTTGGGAAGACCTCAGTAATACCTGTCTTTCTCTACTCGCATTAGGTTTTTTTTTCTCCTTAAGATTTCATTTTCCTGAAGAACAGGAAGCTTATTTGTTGAAATAACTAGCCTTTCACATATGAAAATGAAGTCTAGACCCTTTGAAATAGTCTCTGGCTTCACAAAAAAACCAACAACTTAATGATGAAATAAGAAAAAATTTGCTCAGTAGAAGTTTAGCTGAAGAAGACTCAATGTAGAATAAAATGCAATACCGGAGAAAATGTTTCTAATCATGGACCATACCAAGTAATATGGATAAATGTTTCTCTGAGAAGGCTTTGTTTTAATAAATATTCTGAAAGTCAGTAATAATAGGTTCAACATGAAGCAGGGTAAGGTAAAAGTTTGTTTTCTTCTACATAAACATGTTTAAAGTGTGGACATGGTTACTGCTGACTCTTGGAGAACTTAAATTTGCAGCTTAATATTTATTAAAAAATAATTTCAGAAACTACATGTCTGAATATTAACAATAGAATAATAGCTTTCTTTTTAAGCAATTATGTTTAACGGTTGTCCTTATTTCTCTTTCAGATAATCCTAGGAGAGGCTCTCTCTGTCTTTTATAATACTTTACACTCAAATTCATTTGTCAGAAATAACTACATAGCCACTATTTACAAAGCCATTGGGACCTTCCTTTTTGGAGCAGCTGCTAGCCAGTCATTGACAGACATTGCCAAGTACTCCATAGGTAGACTGCGTCCTCACTTCCTCGCTGTGTGCGAGCCCGACTGGACACGAATCAACTGCAGTCTAGGTTACATTGAGAACTTCTCATGTCAAGGAGACAAAGCAAAAATCAATGAGGGAAGGTGAGTCTGATTAACCTTGTATACTTGGTTGTAAGACCTGTTTCTTAACTTAGGACAATGAGTTTGATATTGCTACTGCATTTTTTTAAAAAAATCTTGTAATGAATTTTAAACTTTGTGCCCTGTCTAGACGCCGGAATTTCTTTCTAATTTGTGGAAACCTGTTTTATTAATGTACAGAAGAATGCATAAATTATTGTGTATTCATTTCTGCTTTTTTACAAAATGTGGGGAATAGCTTTAGAGAAAGTCCTTGCTGTTCTTTTTCCAGAAGAGGTGTATACCCTCTTAGTTAAAACTTTGTGTGATGTCTAAATACATGTGTGTAGGTTTTGCTCTCTGTCCTCTTTGTTCATTTGCTCTTCTAACATGTGTCCCCTATGGATCTTCCAGAAGCATGCATCATGTTCTTCAGCAGCCACAGGAAGATATTGCAGACTGATTCGGTAGGGGATCAAGTAGCTCCAAGTCAAGTTCAAAGGTGCCGGGAGCAGTTTGTACTTTGAATGTTTGTTGGTAGTAGAGGAGCAAGTGCATGGTGATAGATAGGCAGTATAGCAGATAATCCTAAAATGAGCAGCACCTCATGCAGGTAGTAAATAAACAAATTGGAGTTTATTCTTTGAGATGCTAACGTAGAGGACTGTGCTTCATGTGCGTTTGTTTTTTTTTTTTTTTTTTTTTTTGTATTATTAATGCCCATAATTATGTTTAGAAAACTTTCATTTACTTATTCTAGACCCTGATTATTAGATGGACTTTCCTTGCCTGTGAGTAGCCCTGTAGGGTCAGAATATCCACTAGCAAGGTATAAGTTTTATCTCTGTTCCAGGAAATAAGAGAGATACTTCTAAAGACTTATGTTGGTCGCTTTCTATATGACTGTAAGTTTGGAGAAAGGCAGAGTACACAGAGGAGGATTTTCATGAAATGTAGGAAACAAAGTGTCTGGCAGACTTCTAAAGGTTACTGACTTTTCAAAGATCTGACTTGTAGTAGAATGACCTTAATAACTGAAATAAGGGAAATGCTACCTCCCCAAAATTAACAGATTGTCAGCTTAGCAAATTTTTGCATGGTGAGTTAGCAGAACTAATTGCTAGAAATTAAGTCTTCAGAGTTTCAAAGAAGATAAAATGGTAATTTAGAACACCGGGGGGTGGAATACAGACTGTTGTATATTACATTGTGACTGGGGTAAAATGTTTTGACTTTTTTTGTTTGTTTGTTTGAACTCACTAAAAGTAGTATTTTAAATTTTTTTTAAAATATTTTTATATTTATTATGTGCTACTATGTGAAAGGATACTTGTCCAAGTTTCAAATGGAATGAGTCTTTAAACAAAATTGCACAAGCTAGGGTGCTTTGTGAAACAGAACTGTGTCTTTCGGCATGAAACTGTGAGGTTAGCATTCAGCTTGGGGATAGCTCTTGAGTCTTCAGTTGGACTTCTCCACGAGCCTAAAAACGCTCCTTAAATGTAAAGAGGGAAAAGGAGGAAAATGAGTTGATTGTAATTACTAACATGGCCCTGAAATACCATTTTCTGTTTTGAGGATGTTGAAAACCCAAGTTAGCTTGTCCTCAAATAGGGGAAACAGATTTTTTTGTTGTATGAGCAGGACATAGGTGAATGGCACTTAGCTTTTGTTCTGTCCTGTGCAACTAGTGCTTTGAAATCTGACTTCCATATTGGAAGTAAAATGTGTCTGTCATCTCTAAACTGACAAGTTGCTAGGTTTGTATTCCCAGGTACTGTTTTGTTCCCTTTTTCTGTTGTCCCTGTTGTTCCCCAGAAAATTACGTAAGAGGGCTCTCCTTTTTGGTCAAAGCTTGCCTTGAAGTGATGACTTCAGTGTGAGCTTACTTGTGGTACTTCTGCTCTCAACTGAGGCTTTTCCATGCACAGGAAGCTGTACACAAGAAGTAAGTTAGTGAGTGGTCAAAGAAGGGTAGGTTAAAGTGGGACATTATCCTGTATAGGTGAATGTCATGGATGCAGTAAATCATTTTGTGCGTCTTAAGGAAATCGGGCCCTATGTCTGAAAGGGTGGTTTCAGTGATCTTGGGTCATGTGCCTGCATACCTCACAGTTAATAAGCCACTAAAAGGAGAGAATTAGATTGCAATGAGTTTTGCAGCAAGTTGGAGGAGGTCTGTAGGCTGTCAAACTGTAACCCAGAGGTGAATTTCTGGATCAGTTGGACAAAATTTAGTGGCAAGCTTATTACCATCTACCCATATTCGTATTAAATAAATGTACAGGTAGATATACCAAAAAAGAATGAAGTCAGGACAATCATAATGTTGCATACAAAATTATATGTTCTGAATTCTTGTGTAGTAGTAACCTTGAGGTTGTTTTTCAATATTTCTAGAGATTAATGCTCAGTTACACAGTCAAAAAGACAAGTCTAGTCTTTGTGTACTATTTCTCAATTCATAGCAGGAAAACAGTGCTTCCAGTATAAAAATCCATTGTGTGCTTCCACTGTGCATATTGTACTCTTCTGTTTGTTCTCTCCTGTTCGTTCTCTCTTCCCTTTTCATCCCTTGTCATTGTTCCTTCTCATAATATCGTGCTTATCAAAAGTATAAAATGGTTTTGGTATGCAGCATCTCAGAGTAGATCAAATTCTTGGTCTGAAATGGAGTAAGTGGGTATGTGTTGAAGAGGTGAGTGTAAGATGGAGGTGTCTGAAAGATACTTCAGAAGTAGTACAGAATTAAGAAGTGAACAATTGCTCCTATTTCTTCCTAATGGTAAAACTGGAAGGTGAAACATTTGAAGTATTGTGATGGGTTTGGTGGCCAAGCCACACACCTGCTCACTCAATCCCACACCCCCCAAAGCCCCCCCAAGAATAGGGGAGAGAATTAAGGGGTACAGGGGAAAAGAAGGACTCATGGATTGAGATAAGAACAATTTAATAACTAAACTACAATAATATTGAAAATAATACTATATACAAATGAGTGATACACAGTGATACTGCCTCCCTTAACCAGTGACCAAGGCTCAGCCTGTTCCTGGCTAATGACTCCGGAGCAGGCAGAGTCACGAAACCGCACTCATGGAACAGAGGTAACAGTCTGAGCATCCCAGACTGAGAGCTGACCAGGGTCGGCGGGGGGAAGGCCTTGGGAGAGCAACTGCCTGGACCCAGAGCAAAAGAGATCCGGAACCAAAAGGGGACGATCTTCTGGAGGGTCCTCATCTATATACTGGGTATGAGGTGTATGTTATGGAATAGATTATTGGCCGCTTTGGGTCTCAATCCCAAACCTGAGATCAAATCCTGGGCTAGTAACTGGGGCTGTGCTCCCTCCCAGCTTGGCAGCTGTGTAAACATCACTTTTAATCAGCTTTCTTCTGAGCACAGATCCAAAACACAGCCTCTTGCTAGCTATTATGAAGAAAGTTAACTCTGTCTCAGCTTAACCCAGGACAAGTATTTTCTTATTTTTATTTTTTCCACACATAAAGATTAAGAAGATGAAGTAAGCTGTGGAACTCTTTGAAGTGCTGGGATGTGTAATTTTGTAGCTGGGTTCAAAAAAAACCCTTTGAACAAACTTCTAGAAGAAGAAAACCAAGAAAACAACCGATGTTTCTGGAAGCCTCTAAGTTGTCATTGAAGGCTGAGAGTTTTGGGCAAGCAGCATTGTGTATTTTGTTCAGCTACTGAGTTCTGCAGATCTGGTGTTTGCAACTCTTCGCATGTGTCTACTATATTATAACATGGGTGAAAGATAATTAGTCTTTATTGTTCATCAGTAACAGCAGGATTAAAATACATGCTAAAATACGTATGTGCTTTATCATGAATATAAACCAACGGATTTATGGTTGTCTAAATTAACAAAGTAGCTGTGGGTTTTGGTTAGTTTCAGCAAAGTTTTACTTTCTAACCTGAGCTTGGTAAGTTCATTCTTGCTGACTTAACTATCTTGTTTGCCCTGTGTCATGCTGAAAACAGAGTCCTCTTCAGTTTTAAATAGCTTAGGTTCTCCTTGACAACTTTTATAGTGTGTTTGCACTTTCTGTACTACGTACGGGTGGTTAAATGAAGCTGAGGATCACAGTCACAGTTGTGTTCTTAGTAAAACTCTTTCATATTTGTTGGAAGATACACCTAAGAGTTGGAATATGTTGCTTGAAAGTATGTAGTACTTGCAGATCTCTAAAATATGCTTGGAAATCACCAGTTATATTAAAAATTGCTAGTTAAATTAAGTATTAGCATTAGAAACTGTGTACTTCTGTGTCTAAGACAACCCTTTCTTCAGACAGTCTTTGGCATTTAAGGTAGACACATAAGCTTGGTATGAGCTACATCACAGAAGTTTTCTGAGGGTGAATGACTTATACAGAACTGCATTCTCAAGCTTTTATGAAGGTGTTGCTAGGTTTGATGCAAACTAGTGTGTAGAGCTTTGCGATATTTCATTTAAATAAATACTAAGTGTAGTAAAGTGCTTGACCTGTGAATGTCTTTTTTTTTGAGTATCAAAATAGCAAAGTTCTCATTAAAGCATATAATGCAGTTGAATAAGATACATATTTTTAAAATGTAATTGCACTGGGCAGAAGGGTACAGAGCTTCATATCCTGTAATTTCTTTATTGGGAGACAGTGGATTATTTTAGTGTTTTGGAAAGGTGAGTTTGATACATAAGTTTTAGTGTGTAAGAAACCAAGGGTACTGGTGCTAGCAATTAAGATGTCACTTTTAGTATACCAGTGGGTACTTTAATGTTGCTGGATTGCCTTTAAGGTACTTTCTTCCGCACCTGTAAAGATAATGGCTTGCCAAATGGCTCTTTCCTTTTTCAAATCAGTAAAGCAGAGCTCAGCAAAATAGGTAGGTGTGCTAGGCTATAACCCTGATCAAGTGGGGATGTAAATGAGCAGTCACTGCTAATCTCTAATCCCTTTGGTTTTTGCAGCTCCTGTTCTTGTTGAATCCCTCCTTCTTTTCTGGCTTGCTAAAGCTTACCTTTGCCTGGCTTTGAGTTGGTTGACAAGATACCCAAATTCCTCAAAGAGGAGTACAGAGGGAGGACACTGAAACGACAGACCATGGCTTTTCCATTCCTTGTTGGTAGTTAAGGTGTACTTCCCAAACCTGTACGCTCAAACCAGTCTGTAGCAGGTGGTTTGTGCGTCTTGTTTGTTAGCTTTCTTCCATCTACGAGAGTGAATAGAAACCACAGATATTCAGCAGCAGGAGCTGTGACTTAACATTTTGCTGTTCTTGTTGACTGTATTTTGTTGTAGTTGCTGGTTGTCTGTCTGAAATGAGTTTGTAAACAGTGAAGCTTGAATGTCTAGTAGAGTAAAGTAACCAAGTAGAACATCAAGAGCTTCTGTTTTCCTGAAGTATTTGAATTGTAGGATAAGTCTTCAACACTCAAAAAAGCCTTTGTTAGTGCACCTTAACACTTGCTTGGTCTGGAAAAAAATTTTTAGTCTTCTAGTAGGGTAAAAAATGCAACTCTAAAAGCTATTTTTTTAGGTATGCTTAAATGTTTTGTACTTCAGGACTTCAACATGGTGATGGGATGCCTTCTCACTGTATTGTTAGACTGTACTAATACGTTGTGTGGCGGTGTTAACTGGTTGCTCCAAACTCTTTTTGGCAATCAGGAGTTGCTAATTCTACTCTGATTGCCTTTGTGCAGACAGGCATTGGTGATCCCTAGGTAGCAGGATCTGGAATCCAGGAGACATGCCTGACCAGGCCAGCCTGAAACTGGAAAAGGTCAATCTTAACTATGTCTGTAAACTTTGAGTGTGATCTTAAGCAAAGACTGAGTGTTTCTTATTGCTTGTAAAATCCAATCCCAAACAGAATGTTTGTGCCTTACATAAAGGTTCTGTCAATATTTTTTTTTTTTTGGAGGACAATGGGAACTTGGTAATGGCAACAAGGTTTTCTCTCCAGTTTTATAAAATTATTTCTACAAGCAAGTAAAAACTTGACCAGAGGGCTGGAGCACCTCCCATACAAGGACAGGCTGAGAGAGTTGGTGTTGTTCACTCTGGAGAAGAAAAGGCTCCAGGGAGACCTTAGAGCAGCCTTCGGGTTCCTAAAAGGGGCCTACAGGATGGGGAAGCACTCTTTAACAGGACAAGGAGTAATGGTTCTAAGCTGAAAGAGGGTAGCTTGAGATTAGATACTAGGAAAAAATTTTTTATTGTGAGGGTGGCGAGACACTGGAAGAGGTTGCCCAGGGAAGTTATGGATGCTGCATCCCTGGAGGTGTTCAAGGCCAGGCTGGATGAGGCTTTGGGCAACCTGGTCTAGTGGGAGGTGTTCCTGCCTATGGCAGGGGGTGGAACTAGATGAACTTCAAGGTCCCTTCCAACTCAAACCATTTATGATTCTGTGAAACTAAAAAACAAACCACCCCAATAAAAAAACAGCCAAAACTGAATACAAACCCCAAAACAACAATAACGAACTCCACAAACCAAGCTTCTGGTGTTGAAGAGTGGTGTGTAATTGAAAGAACATTTGAATGAGAGTCTCTTTTTTTTTTAATTCTCAAACAATGTAGCAGGTGCGGTATACTGCTTACAGTATTTTTAGAACTTAATTTAGGATTGTGCTATCATGTATATATATATCATGTTATAAACTTGGCAGCACAAACAGCACATTAAAGCCTTGTGTAAAGGTCAGGTATGTTGAATCTAATGCTATTTAAACTTGCATTTTATCCACAAAATGTTAAGGATAAATGTTGTAGCATGACGTATGCAGTATTATATTCTCAGTGTCTGATGAATAATTTCTCAGGGACAATAAAATATACTAGGGTGGAAATAAGTAAGTTCTAGTTACTGCTAAATTCTAGTTACTCCCTAAACTTTTCAAACTACAAAGCATACTTCCTTAAATTTTCTGGTTTTAGAATGTAGGAGAAGATTAGGTTTGTCATATCAGTACTCAATAAGGAATGTAAAACACAACTGTTGGTAATACTGTGTTGAACTTAAAACCTTTGAAAGCAAAAGGCTTTTTTAGTTACTGTGTTCCTCTTCTCAAATGTTCAGTGTACCTGATTTGCTTGTTGTGCCGTAGTGGTCAGAAAAGTCTCTGAAACAGAAAGTTGCTGGGACCAATCAGTTTAGTGGATAAAAGTTCAAGAATCAGTTCAGATAGCTTCATAACCCAGTTCCCAAGTATTCTTCATAGTTTTGGATTAACCTAAATCTGTCTTTTTAATACTGTATTTCAGGATGATACCCGCAGAGCTATTAAAAAAAAAACTTTCTAAAATTTAACAAAAATATTAAAATATTTCAGAAAATAAACATGCTGGCTTCTCTTAAAAGCTAATGTTTTCTACCTTTTTAAGTATGCCTGTAGAGATAGCTTGAAATTCTATGAATCTTTGTTTTCTGAAATTTTCATTAAACTTTTTTTTTACTGGTGAATTGATTTTTCCCCCCCCCCCCCTACTCAGTATTGTTATGTCCACATCATCTTGGAGACTTTAGAGACCTTGCTACAATGTCTGACACGAATGGCTTAAGTACTTCGTCTAGGAAGCCTTTGTGTATATGCAAGAGGGAACCTTTGGAGGTCACCTAGTCCAACCTCCAGTTTAAAGCAGAGGTAACTAACTGTAGAGTCCTGACAAGCCCTATGCATCCTGATTTGTTAAAGAGCTCTGGAGGTGGAGATTCCACAGCATGTTGGGAAAATCTGATCCTTCAGTTCTTGCCCTTTTTCTAATCATCACAGAGAACCCCTTCCTCTAAACAGCTTCATCGTGGCATAATCTACCATTTTCAGCACCACTGGATGCAAGCTATCCGGTCTCATGGACTTGCAAATCCAGCTTTAAGTAATCACGGTTAGATCTCCCTCGACTAGATAGTACCTCTCTCCTCTAAACTTCATTACTAAACATGAAGAGACTGGGAGACTGAAAAGGTCTTGTTGAAAGACTTCAAAACCTGAGGCAAAGAAAGCATGAAGACCTTTAGCTTTTCTATGCCCTTTGTCACAGCATAGCTCACCCTGTGCCGTGGTGGCCCGGTGTTATCCTTGTCTTTGGTTTGCTGATGCGGTTGAATACCTTCATACTGCCCTTTGTATTCCTCACTAGCTCCAGCCTTGGTCTTCCTAGTTTCTTCTCTGCATGCTTGGGTGACAGTTCACTACTAGGCCTTAGTAGGCAGTCTATTTTTGCCTCTCATGATGTTTTTTATATCTGAGCATGGTCAGATGTTGCTCACTGAATTGAGATGTCCTCTTGTTATTCCTGCTTGTTTTCTTCCACAAGGGGATGGAATGTCCTTGTACTCTCAGGAGGTTGTCCCTGAGCTCCTGGTTACTGCATCCAAGGCTGGTGCTGACATACCCAACTGGTTGATCCTTACTCCAGAGTAACAGATTAGCAGGGAGCACTTTTCCTGTTAGGCCTCTCCAGCAGTATCAAAAAACAAAAGCTGTTGAACTGCTTGCATGTGCTCTTCTGGCAGATTATGAGGCAGCTGAATTTCCCTAGGAGAAGCCTTTTTAGATAGAAATGCCTGAGTTCCTGTGCTTTGAATCTCTAGAAGTTTTAATCTGTACTTAGTGTTAGGGATGCCCAGTCTTTACTAGTTGATTCTAATATACCTTGGGGTTGTGTGCCCCCTTGTGCCCCCCGCTCCCTCTTTCTGTACAACAATTACTTACTAAGACTGAAGGGAAGACTTAAAAATTCTTCAGCCTTGGGCAAGGCTTGCACCCTGGCCTTGAGACATCTAAGTGAGTTTCCTACTTGCTGAGCTTCTCTAATGACTTTACATTTCATTTTTATGCATTTCCAGCTGTACCTTATGGTGAGTTAAAAGGAGAAATATTCAATTCACTAACTTTTACTCTGGACCTTATTTATTGAGGTCTCATTTAAGGTGCAGATGTGGAGGTGTCTCAGTCTTCCTGTCTCTTAAAACACCTACTGTTGAGGTGTTTCTGGCTTGTTTATGTTCTTTCGAGATACAGGTATGAGGGCTTTTTGTCTTGTATATATATATGCTCTGCTTCCAACCTGTATTTCATGATTAATAGATGTGTCCCTTTGTGATGGAATTTTATTGTCCTTTTGGGCTGCAACTGAAAAATCTGGACTGAATTTCAGATCTGGGTACTGAGTCCTGCTCTTGTGGTTTGGTTTGGGGTTTTTTTTGTGGGGTTTTTTTAAATTAAATTTGTAAGTCTTCCTGAATGTAGTTTGAAACTTTCATATTATTGAAACTGAAATATTGCCAGCACTCTCCCTGACAAAGTGGTTTCAGTGTTGTGCAAGGGTACAGTTCATGTTTCTACTGAAAACAGAGGGGGCAGTATTCCTTAGAGCAAAAACAAAAAAGCATATAACAAACATCTCACCCCCCACTTCTTTTCATGCTCTTTAAAGTGGAGAAAGGAGAGGTATTACACAAATGTAGCATGTTCTATAATCTTCAGGTAAACCAAGAAGCTTTTTTCATTCTAGGGATTTAAAGTGATTAATTATCATGGTGCTGGTATGAGGCATGGAACAGTTGCTCCCATTTTGCAGGTGGGAAGACAAAAGCATAACATGTTTTTCTGTGATTAACACACTGCAAAGCAAAGTTGGGACTAGATAGTAGGGCTTCCCGTCTCTTCTGCAGAAGCATATGAGAATGTAATTCTGACCAGTCTTTTGACAGATTAGCCCTTTAAGGAAACAATTTTAGCTATGATAGCAGGTTTCTAACTAACCAATTAAGAGTGCAAAACATTGTATGTATGCATAACCTCTGTTTCTGAGCAAATGGAAGGTGGTGCAGGTGATCTGCAAATGAGTACTGATGGTGGATATACTTAAAGCGGTGGTTGCCTTAGTTCTCTTCTATAGGATACATTAAAATAAATTTGCTGTTAAAACTTTTTGTAGCTGAAGCTTAAATCATATTGTACATTCACTCTGAGGACATGCTTTAATTTTTCAGAGCTTTAGAATCAAGTTAGAACAAAATTTTTTTATTAATTGTTTTCCCTTAACAGGGCAGTTGAACATAAACGAGGAGGAACGGAGTGGTGGTTTGGGTATTCAGAAGATAAACTGGATACCAGCATGTTCATTTAGGCTGCTAATGCTTTCCACTTCTAGTCATGCTAAATTTGTCTGCTGTATGCAGTACAGTTAGCTGATTTATCCTATTGCTTTAACACTGGTTAAACTAATTCCTATCAGCACGCATTCTTGGACAGTTCTTTTCTTGGATGCAGTATTTATTGCACTTTAGCTGAGCAATGCAGGTTTCTCAATAATGCAGTCTCTGACTTGTAAATAGTTTTGTTTGCTACAACTTTTTAGCTTTTATATTAGGTATGGATGTTGGGGTGGGCTTTCAAAGTTCAGGGTCTTGGATTTAGAGGAACACTGAAAACCTGGTAAGCAGGGAGATCCAAGAAGCTGTCCTTTCTGTTTTATTCATTAGCTCACTCAGCATATACAAAAAAGTGAAACCTTTGCACCTGAAGTGGTAAATACTAAGCTGTGTTGTAAAAGTCTAGTTACTTCAGAGGCACTCTATACAGTCTGAACTGTGTTAGACTCGAAAGAAGACTTGTGCAACTAGCAGGAACGTGCATGTGTGTGTGTGTGTGTCTGAAATAACACTCTCTGAAGTTGAGTTTAGCTTTGGATAGTTGAAAGTCTCTCAGTCTGTCACTTTGTTCTGTTTGTGGTAACAGATAACACAGCTGTTAAGTTTCATAATTATAATTTTATTACTAATGTACAGATCCATATCGCAACTCGGATGTTTAAAGGAAAAAAAACAGTTCCCTACTTCAGTTGATGTGTTGCTCCCATGCTGACTGCACTCAAAACAAGCTGTGTGTAGTCTGCCATTGCAAACTCAAAATGTAATCTTCAAAGAAATCTTTAGGAAATGAGAGCTGACTGTTTTGACCTTGGTAATTTATTTCAACACAATTGCCAAGGTGATGCCCTTTACCAGTCATTTGCCAGGAATTTTATTTCAGCTTTGTTTAGAGCTCTTTTGTAGGTTGTACTCGTGCATGCAGGTAAGGGCAGTTAAATGACTCGGCGCAGTTCCCAGTAACTAGGCACCCAGGGCTAACCTGCATAACTTTGTTTTGAAGTTCAGCCAAACTTTTGAAACTCGTATGTAGTCTGTTCTATGTACACCTTCAAAACTGTAATTGTGTTTAGAAAACCAGAACACCCAACTTCATACATTACTTACTTCCATTTTAATGAATACTTTTGTTTTCCCCCGTTTCATTAGATAGCCTTTGCAACTGGTTTGCTTTGGTATTTTTAAACCTAAGCTAAGAGACTGGACATTTGCTTGAAGTTAACCCATCTCTATTAAACAATTGTTCCCATCTTTCTGTCTCCCCGCCTCCTGCCTGTCTCTCAGTACTGGGAGTGTGTCTATGATGAAGCATTATTTTGCATTAAAATAACTTAGCTTGTATGTAATGTTCCAATATTTTTGTTTTGAAACTTCTTGAAGCTTTTGTCAAAAATCAAATTGCACTTAAATCATTCAAGCATAATTATGTGGATTGCTTATCTAATCTGTCAGTTTCTAATAGCATCATGAATCAGAAGTGTCTCTAAAGCTGCTACAGTCTTAACTACATGTTTGCTAGGAGCATACTGGTAGGTTGTGTATAGCGTTCTGATTACTTCTGTTATGGAGATTTTAACCTGTGAAGTGCTCTGCAGTACTGAAACATATATTCAAGAATTTTAATCAAAGGCTAATTTAGTATTTTTCACTTATGAAAAGATACATACCCCCCCCCAAAAAAATCTCAAGGTGCTTAGATACCAAAGCAGTTGAAAGGGATGAATGGAAAGTCGCATGTGTTACATATTCAGATTATGCAACTTTTTCCTTAAGCACTGCTTCTCACCCTTGTCATTACTCTTACTCAAGATGTAACATGGACAATTTGGGAACATTTCCAGTCCTGTTGAAATCATTCACCACTAAGAATTTGGGCTTAGTCAGGGCGCCTACACTTAATTTTACACCGAAGGAAAAAGCTGAAATATGGTAGTGAATAAGAGTCTTTAAATACTTAAACTTTGGAAGGTTCTGGGCTACAGTGGATAATGGAATGGGACTGTACTTGGTGTAGAAGCATAAAGAGCTGCCCTTGTAATAGAAATTAACTGGCAGTAGGGAGAATAAAATCAGAAAGGTGAACATGTGAAATACTAGGGCCTAAGCAGTGAGGCCCTGAAACAAAGCTGATCTCTAGGTGAACCTCACAACCTAACAATATACCTAATATGTATAATATTGATCACATAAGCAATATATTACCTTAAGAATATATGCCAATTTTTAAAAGCTTTTGTTGTAACGCTTATAGAGCATTGCTGCAATGGTTGCTGTAAGATAACAGTTGTGTAGCAGTAGCCCCACTTGCCAAAGAGAGAGATACCTAACTCAAACCTTCAAACTCAAACCTCTACGTGACAGAAGGTAGCAGGGCAGTGATGAGCTTTGTTTAGACATGCATAATCAAAGATAACCAGATACCTTTACTTCTTAACCTTTTCTCGGGCTCTGGCCAAGCACGGGAAAAAGTTAACAAGGAAGAAAAAAAACCTACACTGGCAGCTTAAGATATAAAGTTGTTTATTCAACTGTATAAAAGCGGGGACCGTTTGCAGGGAAATTTGGAAGCCTCCTCTATACAGTGGATGCACTGTATAGAGATTTCCCAGTTGCTGGGATGGGTTCTCTGAATCCTCCACTGTAAATGGGTTCCCCAGGGTCTGTGGATCTGGTTGATGCTATTATAGGGCAATTGGTGATGAATCTTTCTTAATCACTATCGCTAACCCTATGTAGTAATGATTAGGTGCATTACCTTATTTTGTGCTTGCTATAGTCGTTTGCTTGTTGTCTTGCTGCTTTACCTCATCTTGCTTTATTTTTCTCTATTATTTACTTTTTTGGTGCCTGTGTCCTCTGTGCTATCCCCATCAATTGGCAAAGCAACATGGTGTAACAAATTGAGATATACTTCTGCAATCTGGATCACCATTCTGATCTTGCGTCTCCTTTGCCTCAATGTGAATTGGCCCTTCTTAGTGGTAACGCATAGCATTCATTTTCATAAAATAAAACTCTTTTAACCCTTAAATGGTTTTCAGAAAAAGCTGTGCTAGCAGTCTGTCTGCTGTTTTTAGTAGCTTATCATGCTTAAGTTCATTAGACACCAAAAATTGTAACTTGTGTTCAGTACACTTGAAATTTATTTGGAAGCTAGCTATGGCTAATCAAGCAGATAGATGCATTTTCTCGTTCTTGGCAGATTTCCACTGATTTGCAAAGGTTATGCCCAAGTCAACAGAAGGGATAAGTCTCTTAAGATAAAACTTAGGACATGTTTATAACTGTATTGCTCAAACAGTACCCTAGGAAATGAAATCTCCTTAATGCTGACAGTTTTCCTGCTGCATCCCTTTTCTTTTTCCCTTTTGAAGATAAGAAAAATCTGTTGGAGGAAGGGTTCCCCACTCTTGCCAACTGCTTCATGCCCAAAGCAGTTTCTTAAAGAGGGAATAACAATCAAATCCCAGAGTTAAGAGGAATTATCTCTTTGTTCTTATTTCCTTTATGTAAAATGATAATAACACTCCTGTGAGTTGGAACAGTATTAGGTGGATAACTTGTGCAGACATGGTTAAGGGAACAGAAGCCTGCAATCTCATGCATGTGAGAGCAAACTTTTAATCTTTAGAAATGTTGGTCTGAGTCTCCCTTGCTGCTGTTTTGACTTTTACCCTTTCCTGAGAAGGGATTAGTAAGAAAGAAAAGTAAACAAAAGTCCTTTTTTTTTTTTTTTAATTTGCCTTTTGTGTGTTATCTTGAGCGACAAAGTTAAAACTAACAGAAGATAACTTACTTTGTGGTGCTTCTGCAACATGCGTGTGGAATGCCGTTGCAGCATGCCAGTTGGTTGGACTTTGTAATAGCAAGAGCTCAGAATATACACGTTTGTGTATTGTATGAATGCCAGGAGTTTAACTTATTGCTCCCTAGAAAAAAATTGAAATATTCGGAAGTTCAAGACATAGGTTGACTGCTGCTCGTTGGAAAAGGAAAAAATAATAATAGGGGGATGAGATTTTTTCATTACTAGTTATCTTACAGTGAAGTTTATTCTTCTAATAGCTGCTGGTTCAAGCTGCTGCTGACAGATGCAGAATAGCTGGCTAACTAGTGACTACCCAGTTATATTGATCCATCAGAGTGTAATATTTCTGTTTAAATAGCTTTACATATCTGCATACTTGTATGTTTTGAGAGATATTTCCTCAATTTCCAGAAAGGGGGGTAAAAAAACCCCAATAAATTATGCCAGCAGAAGTTTCTAAAAACCTTCAAAATCTGGTCAACCTAGCAGTGAAGACAAGCCTCGTAGTACTCATAACTGAGTCAAACCACCTTTTGTTGATCCTGAGCTTGGGAAAATGTTACTTTATACCTCTGTTTCTTGTACTGTCTGCCGGGCTTGTTTAAAAAAAAGGGTGGTGGTGGGGAAGGGGGTTAGAAATTAGAAAAAGACTGTTTCTTCCTAGATCTGCATTATGTCACTAGTATAAGCAAGGAACTTCTATTCTGAGTGGCAAGTGGTGTTCTGCAGGGGTCCGTATTGGATCCAGTGTTGTTGAACATGTGTTGGTGACACAGAGGGTGGGATTTGAGTGCACCCTCAGCAAGCTGCTGACAACACCAAGCTGTGTCGGGTAGTTGACACACCAGAGGGAAGAGATGCCATCCAGAGGGACTCTGACAGCCTTGAGAGGTTGGCTTGTGCAAACCTCATGAAGTTCAAGAAGGCCAAGTGCAAGGTCCTGCACATTAGTCGGGGCAATCCCAAGCACAAATACAGGCTGGGTGGAGAATGGATAGAGAGCAGCTCTGAGGAGAAGGACTTGGGGCTGTTGGTTGGTGAGAGAAGCTCAACATGACCTGGCAATGTGTGCTTGTAGCCCAGAGAGCCAACCATATCCTGGACTGCATCAATATGAGCATGACCAGCAGGTAGAAGGAGGTGATTCTGCCCCTCTGCTCTGTTCTCCTGAGGCCCCACCTTGAGTACTGTGTCCAGATCTGGAGTCTTCAGCACAGGAAAGACATGGACCTGTTAGTTCAGAAGGGGTCATGAAGATGGTCAGAGGACTGGAGCACCTCCTGTTCAAGGACAGGCCAAGAGAGTTGGGGTTGTTCAGCCTGGAGAAGAGAAGGCTCCGAGGAGACTTAATAGCAGCCTCCCAGTACCTGAAGGGGGCCTACAGGAGAGATGGGGAGGCACTCTTTATCAGTGAGTGTAGTGATAGGAGAAGGAGTAGTGGGCGTAAGCTAAAAGAGGGTACATTTAGACTAAACATTAGGAAGAAATTCTTCACTGTGAGGGTGGTGAGACGCTGGCACAGGTTGCCCAGAGAAGCTGTGGATGCCCCATCCCTGGAGGTGTTCAAGGCCAGGCTGGATGAGGCTTTGAGCGATCTGGACTAGTGGAGGGTGTCCCTGCCTATGGCCGGGGGGTTGGAATTTGATTATCTTTTAAGGTCCCTTCCAACCCAAACCATTCGATGATTCTATGATTTGTGTAACGTAAGCATATGGTAAGATCGCCTATAAAAGCAAAAATGCATAACTGAGTGTCTGCAAAAAAACGGGCATGGTCTAATATATTAACTGTCAGCACTGGCTAAGTTTTCTCTCTATCTGCCACTGCTTAAAGTAGAGTCGACCCCTCACTCTAAGTATGTTTAGGGAATTGTGCAAAACACTAATTATTAAGTCTCACATCAAACAATTTTTGGGAATAACACTGTCCAGATTAAGATTACTGAATTGGGAAAACTGTCAGCCTTTTCCTCTCTAAGTGGCTTTGTACTTAAGTGTGGATTTAACTACTAACAGAGAAGGAACAAAGTGGAGAAATTTGGAACACTGTCTTTCAAAATAGATTTCTGAGTAGTTGCTGCTATTGTTAAAAAAGATGGACTGTTTGTGCATTTACTTAAATGTGTCTTTGCAGTAATAACGGAAGTGCTCAATTTCAAGGTCATCAAACCTTTCAATCCCTGCTGATCTTGAAAGTTGTACTCATGCAAGTCTGGCACTTGAGAAGAGGGGATACTGTGAAAACATGTTGATTGCTGAATGCAGAGAAAATTGAGTTTAAAGAATAACATTTTATTAAACCACATCCTCTAGGAATATTTCCCTGAATAGTGTGTGGAGCACTCTGGCTTACTTAACACAGATGTACTGAGCTGCGGCTCTGTCTGGTACTTATTCCCCTCCAGATCAATGGCACGCGTAATATGGATGTCAGTGGAAGCTTTGAGTCAGACTTGGAAAATCCAGAGAATTTGAGGATAGAGAAGACTTGCTGGATAATCCAGTGAGTGGTTTTATTTCCTTTGATGTGGGAGTGTGCATAGTGTTTTGCTGGGCCTTCTGTTTTTCTCTTAAGGGATCATTCCATAGTTCAATAGTTATATTGGGAAGATTGCCTTATCATTCAGTCTCTGCCAGATTTATTGTGGCACCACAAGATATGCTTTCTTTTGGTTGATCCCTTTCTATTGCCATTTCTAACACTTTGGTTTCTCACCATTTAATGCTCTACCGTGCTATATTCCTAGTCTTACGTTTTACTGGGGCTGTTCATTTCCCTGTCACACTTCTGCATTTCGCTTAAATGTTTCTACATATTCAGGTGACCTTAGAAACACATTATATGGAGACATGACTTCAGGCTTGTTTGCTGAGCTCCAGCGTTCAGTAATTCACTTATGAAATAATGCACTTTACAAAATACTGACAAGCAGAACTTACTTGCTCTTTCTCAGAAGTGGCAGCGTAAGAAAATGTTCTTTTTATTTGTTGTGTGTTATGTTCCATTTTTCTATTAATTGGAGAAACCTTACCTTCTGTCAGGCAGGCTCTGCTCCCTAGGCCAAGTTGCCTTTGTACATGGAAAGGAATAGAACAGAATGACGAGGTTGTCAGTGTAAAGTCTTACAAGGCAATCTGTTTTATACTTGCTTATCTGGGAGTAGAAATCCTGGCTAAAGGTACTGGGTGGTTCAGTTCAATTATTTCTTGTAGGAGTTGTTTGTACTTTGATTATTTTTCCAGGTAATCTTTAAAAATGCAGACTTACAATGATAAACTAAAGTGATTATTGTAATCAGTCTTAAGGCAACCTTTTAAAGAACATTTAGCATCCTTACTTTTTTGTCTTTATCATGAACGGTATAAAGTTTGTGGCAAAACAAGTTTTAAAAAAGATAAACAGCCCTTAAATTGCCATGTTTTAAGACCCTTTTGAGATGTCCAGCTGTACTGTGGATGTTGGAAACTGAGACTATACTTCACACCTCAGCCGAGACCTGAAACTGGTTTCATGTTACTGCCTAAGGCATTCTCCTAACATGGTAGAATATAGTGACCAAGGGGAAATAATTAAAGCTTATGTTTTTTCCTGTTAAAATGAAACCTTGTTCCTCACATGGTAAGTGATCTGTGAGGTAGATACTGAGTAAAAGGTATCGATCTCTGCAAAGCTGTTGTTTTGATGTCATACTCTGCCATTTTGGAAGGAATCAAAACAAAACTTTGCACTTACCAATTATATTTCATGAGACTACATTTTCAGTGGATACTGTTCTAATATTCATTTGAAAAAGATGTCCTGAAATCTGATGTGCAATTTCCTACTGGGATAATTTAGTCTTTCCTTCATTAGCTAAAGGGTAGGTGTTTTGAGAGTTGTCGGTACCGTTTAATTTATAAAATTTATCTTCTAATAATTCTTTGTTCTTTGGACAGAGTGAATACTGGAGTGTTTTGTTTTGGTTTTTTTTGGTTAAAAATGTATTTATTTTTGAAATGCTGGCTCATGGCATGCTAGCTACCAGCAGTATGATCACAAAGAAACCTGGGCTGTGCAGCCACTTGGCTGGTTTGATAGACAGGATGTTCTTCTGGCTTTGGAAAGATACTGTTTGCATCCTGAGGAATCATTGGGAAACTTTTTCATTGTCAAACTAAGTGTCTGAAAGGGTTTTAAGATTTATTTATTTTAATATTTCTGATTTTTTTAAAGAAGTCTAGAGACAGCAATATTGCCAAACAAATTTCACAGGGATTGCACAATGTACAAGTTGGATCAATACTTTGTCCCAGTTGTATTTCTGGCAATACTTCATGTGCTAAGCACAATGTTTTCAATTATACTTATCTATTTCTGATGAGAATGCGTTCAGATTTTATAATCTTCATCTTGGAAAAAGGCATTCTTAATGCTGCATTGTGCTAATACATTCCTAAAACCAAGAATGCCAGTAGTCAACAATACCTTTAAACTGGTATAGAAATTCCAAAGTAAACAAAGAATTGTATTTATTCCTTCTCTCACTTACTAGCTTTCTGAATTCCTTCAGGTGTCAGTAGGTTGCCTTCACAAATTGCAGGAAATGTCATCTTATGGACAACAGGAATAGCCCCAAAGTCAGTGGATAAAATATTATTGGCAACAGGAGCCAGGAATTCCTTGTTCTGTAGAACAGCATGCTTTGCTTTTGTGTCTTAGATGACTTGTTTGTCTGAAACAGCCAGACCTCTTCAAAATGCTTGTTGTATTGGCTTTCATAGTGGACTCTGGCCCAGAGGTTTTAACTGGTGAAGAGTTGGGAGTACTAAAGTGGAGAAGGGACATTTAGCTGAAATGTAACATTTTTTTGGAATTCTGAACATCTGAGGATAACACATTGTCAATTTTCTATTTAAGAACTGAATTTAAAAATGTTTGT
Source organism: Pterocles orientalis (assembly GCA_011057875.1). NCBI lineage: Eukaryota > Metazoa > Chordata > Aves > Pterocliformes > Pteroclidae > Pterocles > Pterocles orientalis. Next base: position 94,067 of record WKFP01013317.1, on the reverse strand, counting down.
GGGGATGTGTGTAAATAAATATACATATATATACACACACACAAGTCGTCTTACTCTTTTCAAGACTGCTTATTTAGTATGTCTGAACCTGAAAGCTATTGGCAGTGCTTTGAATCAAATATGAACCAAGAACTCTAAAATCTATGGAGGAAACTTATGTACATAAGTTTTTTTTCTGATGTCTGATGTGGTTTCTTAATTTTATGCATGCAGATTAATGCAGGAAGTTTTGCAGTTTTACTTGTGCACAAGATTGTTTTATTGCTGCCTTTGTGGTATTTGAGTAGTGAATGTTTAACCCAATTATTTCACTACATATCAGAGCTACCTACATTACTCTGTCTGAAAAGTAGAAGTGGTTTCCTTGGTCCAAAGAGTAGAAATGTTTCCCTGGACCCAGAATTTCCCTGGCCTCAGGCTCTCTGCCTGCCTGAGATACCAAAATGGGGACCTGCGTGGAGGGCAGTCTGGAGAGCTATGAAACTTTTAAGTTGGCCTTGTTTGTATATGCCAAACTCCTAAGTGAGGAGTGCTGTGTTACCTTGCTGAATTGCACAGAAGCCTGGCTGAGACCTGTCCAATAGCCTGCAAAGCAGCTCTGCGCATAAAATGTGAAACAATAGCATAATTACAGTTTCTTCCGTCTCTCCACTTAAGGCTGAATTAGAAATGTCTTTCTCCTCTGTCCTCTCTTTCTGATAAAGAGGTGGGTGGGATTTGTTTTACTCCTGTGGTACTCAGCTCCTCGCAGAAACCACCTGTGCAGGGAGGACCTTGCAGAAGGCATCCTGGACTGTCACCATCAGCCGTTGAGTCCCTTCAGTATGGATCTGCTAGAAGTCTTTACAAGTTTAAGACAGTGTTGATGCTCTTTAAATGAGACAGCCAAGTATAAAGCTATTTCTACAAATACTAGATGAGATGTCATCTTTTGCAGTTGGCTGACTAATGAACTGCCTTCCTGCCTTTCCCCCTACCTTTCAGTGACAGGTGATTGTGATCTGTATGAAGTGGTACATTTAACAAATGTATACATGCTGTAAACATGTAGATATGAGTTGTTAACTACTGCCTCTTGATTGTGGCCAAATGCAATTAGTTTGAGGTGATTGTGTTATTTGTTCTCATACACATACTGTGACTACAAGTAAGTAATTTTAAAAATTGATAATATTTCCAGTATTCTCGTATTTTTCAAGAAGATGAAACAAATATACTGCTTCAAAGAACACTTAATTTCTAGCTTTGAGAGTATGTTCACTTGCTGTTTGAACTTCAGTCAAAGGGCTAGCAGTTTCTACCTGATGTGGAGGTCAGCTTAATGCTGGAGTAGGATAGCTGCTGGGTCATGAGGTCTGTACTGTTTGTCAAAAGCTGCTGTTGGACATGAGTGATGGCTGTTGTGCCGAGATAGTCTCCTTGAATAAAAAGCATGGAGGTGTTTGCATTTTTACTAGCTCACTTGTGTAATATGAATTAATGTAGCTGTAGACTGAGTGTTGCAAAAGAAAAATAATGAGGTGTCTGCTCTCTTCTCTTCCAGATTATCATTTTACTCTGGCCATTCTTCATTCTCCATGTACTGCATGCTCTTTCTAGCAGTAAGTATATTCTTTCCACTTAAATGGCAAGAAAAAGTCCATTAGTTACACAGTACAAAATTGAAATATTTACCTGGCTGCTTTGTATAAGTGACACAGCTTTTGTAGGATGCTTGTCTGAGATAATTAAAGATATCTCAGTAGGAGTTATAAGGGAATGCCACTGATACTGGGACAAGAAGTAGAATTCTGTTCAATATGCCTGAAGATACATAGTATGGTAGTTGGCTTCTGTGTCTTGTCCAGAACGAACCTGGTGACAGTGGGTTTGGAAAACATACTGCTGCTTAAATTTAGTTATATTGAAAGCAGTGTAAGCCATAGAAAATATAATAAGATATGTCTAACTTAATGAAATATGCAAAGCCTACTTAAAAAACAAACACCCTAACTTGAACTGCGATCAGACATGGGTGGGTCCATAAGCACGAAAGAGCAGATGAACTTGAATTTTAAAATTCCTTTAAATTTTCTCCAGTCTTTTAGTGGTGGGGAGGGAAAGTGAGGGAAGCAAGGGGACAGATGTGTCTGTGGAAGTAAATACTAACGATCAGTTGGAGCCCAATGTATTTAAGTTGTTCCAAGTCAACTAGGGCAAACTGTCTTCACTTCTAGGATAAGCTTTGTAACACTGAAAAAGAATGTGACAATCTGATACTGCCACCTCTCAGAAGCACAGACTTAGGTACAGGAAAAAACTCGCTAGGTGTGTGGCAATGAGTGTGGTTTATAATTTATATTGACTGAACTTACACCTCTGCCCCATGTATCTGTAAGGAGAGTCCTGCTTGCTGCAGGCTGGGGGAGTGGTGGTGGTCAGGATGACTTCTCAGCTGGTACAGACTGAGAGAAAGGAGTTGCTATTTTCAAACCTTGCACCTGTTAATTAAAATCTGTGTGCTCCAGCTGCCCTCCACCTCCTCCCAGCGCTTGCTGTAATACTGAGTCCATCTTTACTTGAATACAGTATAACAGAAGATGTGCTCAACAGCCTGGATTTCAGACTTTGTTTGTTTAACCTGGTAGGATTTGAAAAAATGCAGCCTTTGGCAAAAAAAGGAGAATTATTTTGAAGATACTAACTTCATGTGGGTTGAATAGTGCTTTCTGTAGCATGGGTTTTTTGAATCCTTGCAGTAGTCAGGGATTCCTGAATAGGCAACTGTGAACCTTAGCTGTCTTGGGGCTTTGTGTACGTGTGAGCTTCCATCTTAGCAACCTTCTCCATGGGGGAGAGGTGGGGCGGTTGAAGTCAAATCCATCCTCTGTGCCACTTGGAAATGCTGTAAGTCCAGAGCTTGTGTCAGTCCTTGTTCAGCAATGAAATAAAACTTGCTGTGGCTCAGCTTGCTGCTGCGGAAACTTGTCCTGGTGTTCATTCAGTTCTGTAGTAACTGCAAGACGACATGGTTTTACTTAGCTCTCTTAAACTAGAAGGGTACCAATGTCTGTAGCAAATGTCATGTTAAAAGAGTTGAACAGGGAGTGTTTTATTGCACATCAGTTGGTTGCTCAGTGAATCTGTAAATGCCAGAACCCTGGCTGGAGGAGAAGACATTTTTCATCTATTCCTGCACCCCAGTTTCTTGTCTTGTCTCTGGCTGAGCTATTGCTTATTACAAATAGGAGGCTTTATGGAGATTAGACTTCTGCTTTCTTCTGTTCTGTAATAAGATTATTCATCCAGAAACTGTTTGGAGGCCTTCATAGGGATCTCTGAAAAGGGTTAATGACTCCTTTGCAGGATGTTTTTACCTTGCTGATTAATACAGCCTTACTGCATAGCAACCTTTGTATTGAATGTGGTCACCTTATTTAGAAAAAAAAAAGTAAATAAAAGGTGCATGTTTTCAAGCAGACAGCTACTGCAGCAAGGTGAGGAAAGCTGCTTTCTAACCCTCCCCCTTGCTTATGCGGCAAGGCAGAGTGCTGCCACTGGCTCTAAACCAAATGGGCAGCACTTGATAACCTGTTCGTTGACTGAACTCTGGTGCTGGCTCCATCTCCTCTTTGCACACTTAACTCCAGCTGCAGACTGAGTAATGAGCAGGACAGAATCATTAACATGTGGCATTACTCATCGTCAGTGTTAACCGTAACCAGACACTAGCATGCTGATTTCTGCAGAGACTGGAGGAGTCTGCTGTGTGTGCACACTCCAGAAAGTGTACTCTTAAATGCCACTTGCTGCACATGTGTACTGTGTCAGGTTATGCATTTCAAAAATAAGGGAACGTTTTGGGGGAATTGAAAGGGAAATTATCTCTGCCACAGAGAACAAACACTGCAACCGTGAAATAAGAGATGCTTGAAGCGCGTGGCTTAAATAAAGCCACCTTGTGAAATACTAGGCAAAGTAGTTCAGTGCTCACGCAGCTTCAGTTACCTAAAGGAGAATTGCTGAATTACAAAAAAGTTAAATTGTAGCTTTTTGCTGTTTTGTGTGTTGGCACATGATGGATTGAAAAATGTATGTGAGGTATTTCACCTGCATTTTCAAACGTTTTAGATGCTTTAAACCTTTGGTGACAGAAGAAATTCCATAAGTCTCAGTGGGACCTGTGATATCTGAGTTCTGATTGCTTGATGTCGCTGGTATCGGGAGAAAAACCTGCAATTTTGAAAGTAATCCTGTGCTGCATGTCACACCTCATAGTGAGGGCAGGTCATGGAAGCACCTGACAACTCAGGTGTTGTATCTCATGTGAAGGGAGACATTGACAAAAACTGTAAGCTGTAGGTGCTGCTGGGTGAGTCTTTAAAAAAAGTTCATCTTTTAAGGACATTGTGACTTCAATGTCCACATGTTCTGCAGGTTTTATTACCCTGGAAACAGGCATTTTGTCTAGATGGTCACTTTCTTGCTTCAGGAGCCTGTAAAAGACAAAGTGTGATTTCGTTTAGAAGGAAGGATAGAAGTTGAAAAGCTTAAAATTCCAAATCGAAAATACATAACTTGAATTTAAAAAGAGATAAAGAAACATGAGAGAATATAATGACACATGCACTGCTCAAAATGAATAATCTAAGCAAGCACATATCTGGGAATTTGAAGCATTTCTCCTTAGTTTGTCTTTTGGTTTGTGGGACAGCATTGGAAAAGCAGAACTTAACCAATAACTTCAAAAATGGAAACTTACTTGGTATGTAATTTGGGCTCATGTCTTAATGGGAGGACACAAGTAACCTTTGTTCTGTAGCATTTACAGTTATGTAATACTGTCTTTCTTAGGTTCCTTGCAGGAGCAGGGTTCACCTTCCATGCATGTGGCAGTCAAGCTTCTAAAGGTTATCTAAATAAAAGCAATGAGTCTGTGATACCATATCAATTTATGTACTTCCAGAATTGGAAGCAGCTTCCTTCATTAAGCTAGTTCCTGCTTAAAGCCTTTTATGGCAGACTCCCTAAGGTCTCTTCCAACCCAAACCATTCTGTGAATCTGCATAGAGTGAATCTGCATTTTGTTACTATGTTTGAGTTGTCAGTGTGTTCATGTGCAAAATCTTTACTTGAACTGGTCTCATGTATGTAGAGACTCTGTATGTACAGAGTATCTGCTATTAAAACAGAAGGAAAGACAGTGCCTGCTGCAAGTCCCTGGGACATCTGCAGTTGGGAAAGGAGGTTTGCTCATCTGCAGAGCAAGGAGAAAAATGCATTCATTCTCTTTGATAAAACACTTACCTAACAAGTTCTGAAAGAATGATAATACAATAGAAATGAGTGGGTATTGGATAACTTCTGGGAATATTAAATAGTTTATATAATCTACCTATTTAAATAAGCAGTAGTGTATATAATTTATCACTTTTAAGGAAGGAGATCACTGCTGCATCTTTAACTGGATGTTATGTTACCATGTACCCATAAAAAAGCTGTTTTGTCTAGCTGGACCAGTTTAAGGCCTGAGTTTTCAGCCTACATCCAGGTTAGACTTACAGTTTCTTCTAGTTTCTAACTCGTGGAATGAGTGAAACCACAGAAAAAAATCTGCTTGCAGACTGTCAGGCCAGGAAGTTGTGGTGGAGAATGTATTTTGAGATTCATTTGGCAGAGATAGGTGGGTAAGTTTGGGTCCAGACGGAGCTGTTATCTCTGGGATGCTTTTGCCAGCAACGGCTTCATGTGGAGTCTGGAGGGAGTTTGAGCCACAACAGTATGTGGGAACCCAGTGACCTAGTGACAGATGCTAGATCCCCCATTTTCTCTGTCATCCCCTCTCCCTGCTGCTCCTTTCCTTTCATAGTTAAACAGCTGGCACGATCTCTCCTGTATCAACAAAACTGTCTTTTCTTGGCTTGGTTGAACACTTTCGAGCAATGTCCACGTGACCAGACCAGCACCCTTCCCCCCGGGGGGGCAGATGCTGCAGTTAGTCATGAGGCTTTGCTTCAACTTGTTTGTTTGTTTGTTTTTAAACTTACATTTGAAATCTATTGTAAATTAAAATCCTAAGTGCATGCTGTCTTCAGCAAGGAGAATGACTTCACTGCAGCTTTTGCAGTTGGCAGAAATCTGTGCTGCTGTGAGGGTCCGGTTGCTGTAATGGGGTCAGTCTTGGCTGTAGCTGGCCTGGGCACTTCCCTGCCTGCACCCAACCCAGAAGGAAGAGCAGGGTTGCAGAAACCCAGCCAAGCTGGCCTGCTATTTTGGGGACAGCAATGTGTTTGTGTTGCTTAGGCTTGGGACGAAAGGGGATGAGGAATCTTTGCATGATGTAACTTGAGTGGCTCTCGGGCTCTCCCACAGTTCACCAGGAAAGAACATCTTGTGTGGCGAAGGAGACAGGGAATTACAGACGACAACGGGAGGGCGACTGATATTTCATGACCTGGACAGACAGCCTTCTTTTGCAGAGAGAACGTAGGCTAGACACAAGTGCTCCAGAAATCTCTTTAATTGTTTATGTTGGGATTGGCGGTTGAGTGAAACAGTACCCAAATAAGAGCCTGGGAGCCTGTAAAACAGTATTTTGGGTAGGTCTGTTTGCATTGCTCTATTTCTTTAGTTTCCCAAATGCTGCTGACCAGAGCTGGAGAACAGTCCTTGATGTGTACCTGCCCACGTGAAAGCTGAGGACGACCTAGTCTTCAAAAAACTGTGAAAATACATTTGTTACTAGAGATGTTTGATTTGGCTGTAGCTGTGAGTGGTACCAAGCATCTCACTTGAAACAGATGAAAAAATAAATGGTAACTGGTCGTGCTGCGAGGCTCAAGTATGGAGACACTTGTGCTTCTGCTTGCATGCACTCCTGGTATTCTTTTAGTATTGGCATTTAGACTTTGTAATAGTAAGCAAACAAAGCAAAACAATTCCTCCATAGTTTGCTTGGGAGTTACAGCTGTCAGTAATGGTTAGTGTGAATTGGCTTCTGTAGGACTGAGCTGAAAGCAATACCTTGCAGTGCTTATGTTCTTCTAGCAAAGGTTTCTGTAACTTGGTAGACACAACAGGAAAGTACTTACTCCAAGTAGAAGGAACATATTTAGGTCTTTTCTTCACAGGAAAGAGCCAAATGTTAGCATTTGCAATGAAATAAAATGTTATTGTATATCCTGCTTTATGGTAAAATGATGTCAATAAGCAATTCTTTCTGCAGTGTACAACCAAGTTGAGGCTGGAGGATTAAAAACCCAAAAAATATTATTTGTCCAGTGGGAAATGTCTGTACAGAATAGATTGTACTTTTGATATTGAATTGAGGGCTGGGCTGTTACTAGTAACAGACAGGATTTTTTTCCCATTACACAGGAGGCAGCTCTTGCACATCAACTGCCTTTTGGCAGTAGCATGCAGTTATCCTAAAGAGGCCAGAGTAGTATGTATTCTGCCTTTTCTCCCCAGTTTGGTCGTTTTTTTCCCCTTAATTCAGCTGTCCAATGAATCAGTTCTATGTACCAGCTCACCTGGTATATTAGGTGCTAATACATGGCTGTTCAAACATCAGAGCTGGCACAGGGGAGTCAGCAGGAATACATGGCTAGAATAAAAGAGAGAGACCCTCCCTTTGAACAGCAGCCCAGATAGACCTCCACCTTGAAGTAACTGCAGACATATATCCTTTTCCTTCACTGGAAGGGGAAAAATTAATTCTGAAATGTTGGTTCTTTTTCCTTTGTTTTCTGCCCATCAAAATAAAACTAAAGAACAGATAGTGTAGCAGATATACCAGGGATCAAAAATACACATTTGTTAAGAAAAAGAGATCTTGTTAAAAAGGCAAACTAAACTTCGAAGTCTATGGTGCTTTTTTTTTTTCTTTAGAAGTACCCCAGCTCCTGAGTGACTCATGAATTCTGCTGCATCTCTGTGGTGCTTTTATAGTACTGTTTTATGTTTGGATGCAAGCCTGTTTGAAATTACATGGGATAGGCATTATCCATGTTAACATCAAGCTTCACATGAAACAAGCTGCAACACTGATCACTGGTTTGCAGGCAGTGTAGGCTGATGCCTAGAGCTCTGTGTTTATTCACAGATACAGTGCTTACAGGTATAAAACAAGCTGTTGCACTTACATGTAATATTTGCATAAACCAAGATTGTATATGACAGGTTATTTCTTAGCACCTCTTGTGGCTCTTGGCCATTGCTTTGCACTCAGAACTGTGGTTTCTAAACTGTTCCTGGATTTCTTAGAATTCCTCAAATTCCAGAGTTTGTGCTGGCTGAAATATAATTAATAGATTTTATACAAACTAGCTTTTATACCAAGGAATCTCTAAAGTTCCCTGTAACATGCAGAAAGGGAAGAGCTATTTTGCAAACCTTCACAGAAGTAAAAAGCTTGGAAGATCTGTGAAACGGGCTTTTTTTTGTCCCTGCTGCCAAGTCTGAGCAGGGCAGAGGTGTCTTGGTCTGTGCTGTTCGATTGTTGAGCAGGACTGGAACCAGAGAGATGGCAGATCATCCATCTCTCTAAACATTCATTTTCTATTGCCTTATAGCATTTTGTAAGAATCCAGAGAGAATGTCTGAGCTCTTTCATTCTCTTGGAGGATATTGTTTGAATAACTGTATATGTCTTGCAGAAGTGTGTAATATTGTGGTTACTGGAGTCTCCTCTCCTCATATAGAGGCAGAGATGCTTATTTACTGATGGGGTTGGAGGGTGGATAGCTACTTCGGCGCACTGTGCATCTACTCGGCCTCCTAATGGAAGACTTCACAGTCTTAGGAGCAGGGGGCTTGTGTCCTGTAAGGGTGTCCTTAGGATATCCATTGAAATGAAATTTTCCTATCCTACGAATGTGCCTGGATTCTTGGCCTTTATTCTTATCCCTGGGTCTCCTGGAGAATTTTGCCCCATCTTCTATCATATTAGTTACTCTGAGGCTGGTTTTTCTGAGGACTTTCAAACACGGGTGCCTCTTCTGCTTTCCCTTCTTCCCTCTACCCCTGCCTCTTTAACAAAATCACCAAAACAGCATCTTGATCTCCCCTCCCTCCACCACAGAAATACCAAAGCTAGCCACGTACATGTGTACACACGCTTGAGGTGGCCTACGCATTACTGGTTTAGAGCTTCATGGTTTGGGAAGAACTCTTCTGGTGGATTTCCACAGCACTAATTACTGTTTGTGGCTCTTGGGACTTTTGGGGTCAGCAGACTTGCTTTCAAGGATGAGCTTTTCTAACAGTAGTCAGTAATAGATCCAGTTAATAAGTGTAACTGTGGTAGGATCTTCTGCCTGTTACAGGAGTAAACAGCAATGCCATGGGGGCTTTTTCTTCATGCGCAGGCAGGTATCATGAAGCCCAAGTTAGACATGACTAATGGTAAATGTGAAGCTAAGTAAAGTAAATGCTGGCTCTCTCCCAAAAGTGGGGCTTATTTCATAAGAAAACTGACCTTTTGCACCCTTGTTTGTTTGGTTTTTTTTTCCAGACTCTTACTACTTGTACTCAGACAAATTGAGAAGTATTCTCTTCTCCCCAGGTCACAGGGGAGTTTTCTCTCTAGGAAAATTGTATTCTCTCTCTGGTTTGTTACTAAGTTCGTGATGCTGTGAACACATCAAGACTGAGGAGACAAAAATAAGAGGGAAAATAGGCACATGTCCAAAGGGAAAGTGTGGTTCTGGTCCTTAGCACAGAACAGGACACCTGTAGGAAATGCAATTACTATGGCCTTTTGGTATCAGGGAACATAAAATCCTATTGAAGAAAATACATTTTCAAACAATGACAGAACAAATCAATTGGTACAAGTAAAACTTCCTGGGTGGGGGAAAGAAAATCCCCCAAACTTTCTTCCTTTTTGACTTCCAGTCTTGAAGGACCACTGTAAGTGCAGAAGGATTTCTCATACCTTAATAGGCAAAACATGTGGCTGTACAGAGTTTTTGTGTAATAGGATTTTGGAAAAAAAGCTAAGAAGATATTGAATTAAAAATGACTGAGGAGTTTTATGTATTGAAACTAAGTATCTGAAATACAACCTTGGTTAGTGGAGTAAGTAGGTTTTGGTAATCTATAAAAATATTGTGCCCTTAAGGTGGGGATGTGAGATGTTAGTTGTTGTGAAAGAAATTCTCTTGTGAAGCTGCATGATGACACCTCCAAAAGTCTATCTAGGAAGCAAAAGCCACTGTACTTTAAGATCAGGTAGGCAGGCGTATGCATATTAGTACTGCTTTGGTGGAAGAGCAAATAAATACTTGAACACTGTGCTAGAGATGTTAAGAGTAGCAAATAATTCTCCAGTTGCAGAGACCCTTCCATTCATATCTGTGGCTTCTTACGAGAAGCCACTAAGTGGCTGTGAGTTTCTCTTCATTGCTGTGTGTATTTTTAGAAATAAAGTCCTAGACCATAGATTAAGAAGAAACTTGTGTTCAGGATGTGTGTGGTGTAGAGAACATATTTTCATTATAGAGTAAGCATTAGATAGTAGGGGAAAAAAATCCTTGGAGATTATTTAATCCCATTATAAGAAAATTTCTATGAAATCCATTTGGGCACTTTAAGGAGAACAAGCAAAACAAATGTGAGAATCATCAGGATGGAGGAGTGAAAAGAGAGAGAGATCATAGCTGAATGTTATTACTCAAAGATCAGACATGCTCAGAAACAGGATAGCAGGGAAGCTGGCATGGTCAAATAGCTGTCACTGATAGCAGCTTGTTCTTGCCAGAACAGCTCTTGATGTTCCTCCTGTGTTCATAGGCTCACAAATGGCTTTCTCAGCAACAAGTGAAATGCTGGTAAGGGGCATTACAGTAGTATTAACCAGATGATTTTTTTTCTAAAAGTTCCTGCTGCTTCTGTAGATTACAAGTTTTAGTTGTAAAGTTTATTCATTTCTAGTAATGAGGGCTGGGTGGGGAGACAGGCAAGGATGTGCTTCTGTTTCTCTTCTTTGTGCCTGTGCCATAAATGACTGCAAAGAGGAGCAAAAGAAACTTTGAGGCATGCTGTGCATAGTGGGAGGGGTTCTGCAGACACTCTGAGCCATTGCCCGCTGTTAGTGAATAGGGTCAAACCCGCAGCAAGCGTTAACGCAGTGCACTACCAGGACATCTCTACATTGTGCGTACAGTGCTATACAGGGACCAATATTATGTAAAGGATTCTTGGGCATACTTCGGGCATCAGCCTTGGTTTATATTTACTGGAATTACAAGGCAAAAGCTCCTTCCTCTCTTTGGCTGCTGGCCTGTGTCAGTGCAGCCATGCTGCTGTGTCTTTCTACGGGTACCTTGTGGTAGTAGGAATAAATCTCTGCGGGGGAGCAGGACTGCCTGAGCCTATTAAAAGCAGTGTCAGTTTGAAGTTACCCGCTTAAAAATAACATGGAATTTGCCATTGCAGCAGCTGGTTAATAAGCAATTAGTCTCATTTAAAACAAAAACCAGAAAAAAACCCCAGTTCTAATCAGAAGAACAGCTGCTGCTTCTGACACTAAACACAGCAGCGATCAGTCACGCTGACACTTTTCTGTGGTATCATTTTTCACCCTTCTCACACCTTGTTTTAGAACAATATAAACCCATCTGCTGGTAGAAGGTCCAAGAAAGGCTTTGGGGATTTCCTGTGCAGCTACTGGAGATGGTGGTGTGAAGAAGCACCTAGCACTGATGGAGCCTGTAGCCAACTGCATGTGTTTGGCAGGTGATAAAGCAGCTCCAGATCTTCCCCATGACTGGAGGTTACTCTCTTAGTACGAAAACTAAGTCTTCATGCAGATGTTAAATCCAAGTTTCTTGTTTGATGCTTTGTCAGTCAAGCAGAAAGAAAATCTGAACACATGCTGCATAAGGGAAATTCAAAGATTATTTATTGATCATGTGATGTTGTGAGCTGGCATCTTTCCAAGTTTGCTTTTTGTGTGGCCTTGCCTCATTTTCATCCTCTATTTAGAAGTAAACCTGTTTTTCCATCTACCTGCAGTTGCATAACCCTTTTTCTTTCTAATACGACGGTTCATCTTTGCCAACTACCAGAAATGCTTACATGGAAAAAGCTTTATTACAGCAAGTTATTTTTAGCTGTCTTAAATAGAATTTAGTGGGAATAGGGAAAGAAGAACAGCCAGTATTGAATCATCAGCCAGCTCTCTTCAGGCTATCAGCATGTGCTCCTTGGACCCCCACCTCTGCCCTGTTTGTCACTCAGGCAGGGTTCTGGTCTGCTGTTGGTAAATCCAGAAGTAGTGTTAATACAAGACCATTAAAACACCTTTTGTTAAAAGAACTGTGACAGCTAATTTTTGAAGTGACTGAAGAATGTTTTCCCTAGGGGTGGAATTGAGGTCCCCAGAAATATGCAGTTCCCATCACTTGGGGGGGGAAAGTTTTATTTTGCAGTTCAAGTGAACTGTAGCTTGTTTAGAATCCAGTTTCACCCTGACATTGCTATTAAAGAAAACAGCTTATGGATAGGGTTGATCTTTTTGATCCTCCATTTATAGCTGAAAAAGTCTGTATGCCAAAATCACGATGTAAGTTACTCAGAGAAACCAACCAGACATTCCCCAAATGTTTACCTTTGGAAAGTAGCACTTTTGCATCTACATGCATCTACTTTTGCATGCTCCGTGCCCGTATTTACATGGCAAATGTAATGTCTCTGAAAGGTAGCTATGGCTTTTGAAGTTGGCAGTGGAGGGGTTTGCCCGGCGTGTGCTTGGTGCCTGAAGCCTGTGTTTTAGTAGCTTCTACGATTTCACAAGACTGTCAGTTAAGGATTTGTACTCTGAAGTTCTTAGATGGTACTGAAAAGATGTACTTGAAATGTTAAATATAACTTACAACTGTATTGTTCTTCTCTCGGTAAATACTGCGTGTATGGTGCCTTTTTTGGTGACAGGATCAAGTTCTGGAATAAATTCAATAGAGTAGACTTGGAGAAGTTTCTCTTACAGCTGAAAGAAGAGATCTTTGTCCTCAACAGACCAGAGGAGAAAAAGACAGGGCCTTAGATTGGATGGGAAAAGTAGTAAGAGTTAAATACTGTGAATTTTGAGAGAACACGTTGAAAGTATAGAAAGAGGTGAGGGGAGAGAGAGAGAGAGAATGGGAACTGCACATCTCCACTTGCTTAACCAGAGTGGTGACGTGGTTAATCTGCAACTAAAAAGGACTAAGAGATGGAGTGCAGTGAATGACACCAGTGACAACTCAGGAATGTGATCCTAGATGGTATGTCAGTTGTGATGCTTAATTACATCTGGAATATTGTGCTAGAAGTTGATAATACTAAATGTGACTGAAATTAGGAACCTGTTTGCTCTATGTATGCTATACATAAACTTTTACTAAAGATGGTAATGATCTTTCTGTGCAGAGCAAGATAGATAGTTCTCCCTACATTTGGAGGACTGTAAATTATGGATGGTTGCCAGCTTTTTTTTTTTTTAAGACTTACCTGTAGTTAATGTAAGAGTGAAATACTGGTTTGATTTCCACTGGATTCCTTCTAAGCCCTTAGTGGTTCTGGTATTACCATACCTTTATCCTGAAAACAGTAATTTGTCACACTGGTACAAAACCAGCGAGTATCTATATGATGGTGTTATGTAGTTTAACATAAAGACCAATGCTGACTATCAAACTCTGCTTTAGCATACTTGTGAGAGTACTGCACTTCGAATATTCATGGACATTGTCATGTCTCTGAACATCAACTTAAAGTCAACTCTTTGAACAGACCCAGAACAATTTTATGTGGTTACTGCTTCTGTATTTACTGCATTTTATAACAACTTTTGTCCTTTTAGCTTTACCTTCAGGCCAGAATGAAAGGAGACTGGGCACGACTTCTACGTCCTACTCTACAGTTTAGTCTTATTGCTGCATCTATCTATGTGGGTCTCTCACGTGTGTCTGATTACAAGCATCATTGGAGTGATGTTTTAACAGGACTCATTCAGGGAGCAGTGGTAGCTGTGCTTACTGTAAGTAATTCCTGAGGGGTGGGTCTGTGTGTGTTCTTAAACACTGCTTTTATAAACAGCACCATAGAATTGCAGGATGTGTTGAGAAGAGAGCAGACCTCTCTTCCTAATCCTTTGAAAATTGCTGGCGAGGGGAAACAACTCCTTGAGCTGGGTGTAGCAATAGTACTTCAGCAAGTGAAGCAGACTCTGGGACAATAATAAGTGGCTCTTTTAGCTGTTACACAACATGAAATTGTCCCTACCCAAGAGCTTTTCAAATAACTGAAATGGAAACTGTCATCTGCAAACCTGTGTAGGCTTCTATATAACACAGTACCTTTTGCTTCTAGCCAAATTCTGAGTATAGCAGCAGAGAAATATATACAAGGTAAGCAGGGCAAAAAAAAAAAAGGCCTTTAAGGACAAGGACAGCATGCAAGTGTCTGCCTCTGCCAGCTTATACAGCCTGTCTTTTCAGTCTGAGGGAAAGTTTAGGTCCTTCACACCACTTCCTGTGTGCATTTTGAGTGCTAAAAGGATGTTCACAACAGACACCAGGTGAAGCTTAGCCGTACTGATGCGTGAAAAGCTATTTCAAGGAACGGGGCATCAGCTGAACTCAGAGCTGCAGGCCTCTCTGACTTGGTGGCAGCAGTTGTGGTGGCTGTCACCAGAGTGCCATGGTTGGTTTATTCATGGGAAGGGACAGATCACAGAGACGTCTGGTTCAGAGACGTGAACTAACTGAGGTCATACTGAAGAATTCTGTTAGCAAGAACTGAGGCTTACCTGGAAGAACCAGGAAGATAAATGCTTTCTCAGATGAAAATCGTAAGGGCAGTTTGCTTCAAGACAAAGCTTTGTTTACTTGTTGCAATCACTCATCAAAACAAATCTTGCAGCAGCTGTGGGAAACCATACATACTGCAATAGCTGTTGTTATTAAATGGCTGCACATCGACTAAAATGTAATCCTAGCCCTCACTTTGTACAATCTCTTTTTCTAAGAAAAGGAGGGCAGGGAATAAGAAACAAAAGGGATTGAAGAGCCACTTTTATTAGGAAAACAAAACAAGTTTAATAAAGAGCATTGGGTGAGACAGCACCTTAGAGATGCTTGGTAATAGCAGAATGAGTAGAAGGTGGCATTACAGTGAAGATAGCCGAAAGGCTTCTCCTTTACTGCACTTCATGCAGCACTGTACCCAGCACACATACTAGTCTGTCTTGGTGGAGGGGGCAGCAGGAACGGAGCAAGCTCCAGAACTGGATCACGGCACCTGTCTTGAAGTCGGTAGCTGTGACAGAAGTGAGTTGGCAACCTCAAAGGAATGCAGTAAAGGATAACATAGGTAGAGCTGTCCTTACAGCTGCTGAAGCTGTGGATCAGATATGTTTTGGGGAGGGAGCTGCTGTGACCCTTGCCAAGGAGAGCATTTAAACTTGGTTAATCAGCTTTTGAAGAAATGCAAGTGACAGTGACACTCAACAGAATAACAGTTACTGACTATAAAACCATCTTCCTTGGCCAAACCACAGGCTCTCCTGTCTTGTTCTAAATAAATTGCAGAATAAATTTAACCATAGATGTGATGTGGATGCTCAGCAAGCATATCTTGCTCTTTCATTTAGAGTTGTTCAAGCTGTGGTGATAGTAATAAAGCAGTGTCTGATAAGGCAGTAAGAGTACTTGGCACACAAGCCTTAAACCATAAGTAGCTAAGTGGTTGAGGAGTGGGGGAGGGAGTAACTGGGAAAAAAAACTATTGAAAGAACGATGCCAGAAGTTTATATAAGACTTCCTACCAATTTTCAATGTTAAACTTTTTATTAATTTTGATTGTGGCATTTACGTTCTGCAAAAGGATTCACCCATTGTTTCAAAGATGTGCAAATGCAGGATCTTAACACTAACTTGTTTACTTAGGTTGTGTATGTATCTGACTTCTTCAAAGTGAGAGGATGTCCATTTCAACCGAAAGAAGATTCCCATACAACCTTACATGAGACTCCAACAAATGGAAATCACTTTGGCCACAATCACCAACCATGAAGAATGACCCACTTCACGTGTCCTGCCATCCGAAAGGAAAATAATTTCACAAGTCTAACTATGTAATTATAAGTAAATGCCTGTATGGGACTGCTGCTGCTCTTGGATGCTCACTTCACCTGTATATAATAATATCTACTGCAGTTATTGTATATCTAAACTTTAAAGTTCTGGTGGTTCAAGCTCTTGCTTAAAAGAAAAAAGCTATTCAAATTGTAAATTTTTATTGAAAACATGGCTAACAGTTATATTACATACACTGCTGTTTGTACATGCTTTGTTGAAACAACTGTGGTTTAAGTACACACCATTAAAAGAAATGACAACTTGAGACAGAAGTAGCATCTGAGGCTGATGTACTTTTTCCATGATGTGAGCCTAGTACTGGTTTTCAAATGTAGCTTCTGCTACAGGTAAAGGCTTGCGGCAAACACAATATCTCTCTTGATTTTTGTAATCCCTGTTAAAAAGGAAAACTGTATTAATATCTAGCAGTCATAACTGACACATTGACTATTTACTTCTAAGTACAGTTACAAGCACATAATACTTTACAGTACAGAAAGAGTTATGAGACAAATAGAAGTCATTGTACATCCATTTGCAGTCACACACTTGGTTAAAGTGTCAGTATGCATCAAAACACTACCTCTTTAACTCAAACTGTATAACAGAGAGCAACTATGTTGTTTACCATGAAGTTGCTACCAGAAAGAAGCTTATATTACCAAATCACTCACCCCCCCACCCTGTCTTGCCTGCCCCCCACACCCCCCAACCTTCCTTTCATATATTTTCTAGAATTACTTCTCACACTGTGCAAGGGAAATACATACCCTCTGCAAACTTATTTTCTAACTCTGTGTTTCCAATGGCTTTTGCAGCCTGGCACATCTGCCGAAGCAATTCTTCTAGCCTTCTCATGCAACGAATTATGCTACCTGGATAAAGAGAGTAAGGGAAAACTTTGTATCCCCTGCCATATCATGTCACTGAATAATTCAGTTGCTTGAGCCCCCCTGGAACAAAGCAAGAGTTCCTTCTCCAACCCAATTCAATTTATCTAGAAGCCAAGGGTAAAAACAGCCATATGTCTTAAGCTTAGTTTCTGTTTAACAGTAAATTTCTCCATCAGGCATTGCCTTGAAGCCATCTCCAAATGCTTGTCCTGTTCTTTTTTTTCTACTCAAGTTTGATGCTTCAGGAACCACCACGCATAGGTTGGGGGGGGGTGGTTTGTTTTTTTTGGTTTTTGGTTTGTTTTTTTTTTTTGGTAGCCATTCTTTAGTTGGAAGAGCCAGTGAGACAGTAAGTGGTCTACCCTACCTTACTACTCATTTGCCACTCAACTGCATGCTTGCAGTGATACATACAAGCTCAGTCCTGACATAACTCCTACACTGCAACCTCATACCCACTGTCATTATGCATTCATCTCTCCTGATGTACCGTGACTTGGGCCAACCTGAGAAGTAATTTTAAGAAACTGACCCTAATGCTTTTGTTCTAGCAGCATGCAAAAGTGCTGTTTGGTTATGTCCTCCAAAACAGTCTCACAGCTACAGTCAAAATTACTGTATGCCAAATAACTGTCATAGGTAAATATGGCATGAAGGGATTGAGAGCAGCCCTGCAGAACAGGTCTGGGGGGTACTGGACATGACCCGGCAGTGTGCACTCACAGCCCAGAAAGCCAACTTTGTCCAGGGTGGCATCAAGAGAAGCGTGGCCAGCAGGTCGAGAGAGGCGATTCTCCCCCTCTACTCTGCTCTTCTGAGACCCCCCCTGGAGTACTGCGTACAGCTCTGGAGTCCCCAACATAAAGAAGACACGGACCTACTGGAGTGAGTCCAGAGAAGGGCCACAAAAATTACCAGAAGGACAGAACATTTCCCCTCTGAGGACAGGCTGAGAGAGTTCGGGTTGTTCAGCTTGGAGAAGGGAAGGCTCGGGGAGACCTGCAGCCTTCCAGTACTTACAGGAGGCTTGTAACAAAGATGGGAATATACTTTTCAGTAGGGCAGTAGCAACAGGACATGGGGTAATGGTTTTAAATTAAAGGAGGGCAGATTTAGACAATAGAAAGACAAAAATGTTTACAATGAGGGTGGTGAAACACTGGAACAGGTTGCCCAGAGATGTGCGAGATGCCCCACCCCTGGAAACATTGACAGTCAGGCTGGACAGGGCTCTGAGCAACCTCATCTAGTTGAAGATGTCTCTGCTCATTGCAGGAGGGTTGGACTAGATGACCTTTCTCTGATACAATTAAATACTAGCTCTGAACAAAGCATAGTATCTGGAGGAAAAATATCCATGGGAAAAGAACATTCCACAAAGCCACTGGGAAAGTGAAATATTAAGGAAAGTAAAATAACACTTCTCTTCTAGGAAATGTTCATATGGTACAAGTAGGCTGTGTCAGTTTCTACAGTAAGAAAAGTCTGTGAGGGGGCAGCAGTCTTAAAACTTATTGCAAACCCATACAGACACAAAGCCAAAGCAAGTGAATGACGAGCATCTCCCCTGAGCATGGGCACGCTGCATTGTGGCAGGCCCCAGCTCAGCTCTCGAAGATCCTGCTCATCTCCATTTACAAGGTCAACCCTGAAAACCCTTCCAGGGAGCACTGATTTACAGGCAGCGTAGCTGGGGTTACTCCAGACACACTTTTTTGGCGCATGAAAATAAACCTGCATTTTTGGAATAATTGTCTGTACTTACTTCCACAAAAGAGTCAACAAGCATTGGATTAATAGGATGCTTATCTCAGCTTACCATTCTACAGCTTTAAAAAGCTGTTTCTTCCCGACACACACATTACAGCTTATTGACAACCAACACCACTCCAATCTGTGGCAAGCACCATGCTTGCTCTTGGAGCACTTAGGCTTATGCTGCAGCCATTTACCTACCACAACTGCAAGCTTTCACACTTCTCATAACTGCACCCAAAAGGGGTTTCATATACTTGACCATCAAAACTAAAAAGAGCAGCAGAACACCATCTCTTGTGTGAGTGGAAGCATACCATGACTCAAGACTTCTGTCTGGAAAAGCTCTGCTAGTGCCTGGTGACCTGGATGGCAGCATAAAACCTAACATCAGTCTCTCACGCATGAAAAGCACAGCTGGGGGGGAGGGATGATGAAAAACTGGTTTTAAAAAAGTGGTGCCTTCCAGTGCACACTCTAATGGCTGGACAATTTTCTGCCTCTTTACTAAAACTGGTGAAGAATAGTAAAGCTGGGACTCCCTGTAATAGCAGCAATTCATTATTGCTAATTCCACATTGCCCAAAAGGCAAAGAGGAAAATAGATGTTTAATTAAAGTCGCATGCTGCACCTCATGGTAACAACCTCTGCTGAAATTAAGACAGAAAGCACTAATACCTAAAAGGAAACTTTGTACTTAAGATCAAAATAAGGGCACTGTGGTTTTTGATTTGTGTTTTGTTGTTTGGTTTTCTGTATTCTGGTTTTTAATTTATTTGAAATCACTATAGCAACTTGGCTAACCAGGGCAAACTTCTCTGGGATTCAGCAACACCACAGTGCATTTAAGGTAAGCATATTTGACAGTGGATGTCCGAAGTGCTTTCCTTCCTTTTGGACAATGCACAGAAAACCAGCCTATTAAGAGAAGAACCATGTGTTGACCCTTGCCACAAGAATTGAACTTCTCAAAATAGGCCTGTAAGATCTAATTTTGAGTGAGCCAGCACTGCTGACCAGGACAAACCTGAACAACTGGCCTTAGCCCAAATATAGTAAATGGAAAATGTTACTGCCCTATGTATTCTAACAGCCAAGTGCCAATGTAAAAACATAAGCCAGCTACTGTTTCTCATTTCGTGTTCCCCTTACTCAAGGTGCCTCTCCAGCAGCTGTAGGGCTCAGACATTCACCGCAATAGAAAGAATCTGCTGAATGCAGAACAAAAGACCGCCAGGATACCTGTTGCTCATAGGCAACCTGCTTTAGTAAAGTTCCTGGGTCTGTGTGCTGAAGTGCATGAATTCCTTTGTTTTAAGGCCTCCCCTTTGCAACTGTGTATGTACAAACAAGAAAGCAGCATTTGAGAGAGGCAAGACAATGCTGACAGTAACAACTTCAAAAGGATTTTCAAATACCAGTCATTATACATAGACTTGTAAGACTAGTGCACTCATCCTACCTTTCCTCACAACCTTCAACATAGCTGGTGGTAAAAGATGAAATCAGCGTTTTTAATTTTTAATTCTGGTTTGAGCTCCAGGTGGATGGTTTGTCTTTTACAAAATATCCAGGCTTTAAAGTCATCCTACTTTTAAAATAAGGAAAACTAAATATCCTTCCTCAAGGGACAGTTTATAGTACTCCAATTTTAGAAACCAGATCAACCCAGGCTGACGGGTTACATCTAGCTTTTCAAATATCTGCATTGTACTGCTGTGTGAACTATCCAAAACAGACTAGGTTACCACCTCTCCCTTCTGTCATCATTAAAAACAGGGTTTTCAATTTACCAAGTAAATTAAACACTTAACTAAATGAGGACAAGCAAGAGAGCTGTGTTTCTTAATGGCAAGCATTTGGATAAGGATATTTTTCCCTTTAACTAGCAAACTAAGGTTTTACAGAAAAATTTTAAAATGTAGAGATATCCCTTTAAAAAGTCTTCTGTAAATTCTAAATTATAAGCACTGTAACTACAAATTCACACGTAGAGAAAAAAATATTTTCCCATGTGGTTTCAGCCGTGCAGATACTTGAATACATCTGAGTTAATAAATTTTGTGATCTATAGAATTACCATTCCACATTATGGCATTACCACCTCACACCTCCTAAATAAGAAATGATTAGCATACCTTCAAAGACATCAGTCATTTTGCAGATGTGAGCAAAGTTAGCTCCATTTGCCCATGTATACACAACATCCATTAGGTTGGGTCTGAAAGAATTTAAGTAATTTTCTTCATCTGTTTCCAGTTTTGCTTCTGCTGACACCTTGGCAATTCTTTTTGCACACTCCTTTAAAATAAAATATTTGGAATTTATAACATCCTTAAACAGATTCAGTATTTAACCAGTAGAAAGGCTTGCACATTATTAGGTACTGCATATAGGATGAGGTTTCCTTTTTAATGTGAAATTATTCTGAATCGGAAAGTAAACCACTGCTTACAGTGGTTTACAGTGTAGTAAGCAAGCCCATAAAAGTTTTTAAAGGCATCTTCTAAATTAGCACAAAGATTATTGCAAACAGGATAACCCATTATTACACATGGCAAAACTGCATGCAGTCAGTGCCAGCCAAATTCCCTGATGATCCAAAATCAAGTTTTCACTGTGCTCTGACTACGCCTCACTCATATCCTTCACTCATGTTAACATTAAACCTGAGCTCAGACAGATTTCTAATGGACAGATTACCTGCATTTGCCGAAGTGGTCCTGCCAACTGCTCTGTCAATTTTGGCATTTCACTTGACTGAAAAAGAAAACATTAAATAATCTCATGTGTCACCATACAAAAAAATAAATGGCAAAAATAGAAGTTCAGTGTGTGCCGGTGCTGTTCTAAATTATTCCAATGACTTCTCAAACCTGCTATCAAACACTGCAATTCTACAACACATTTGGCATGTAACTCATGAGGAAAGTTGTTCTAGCACTGAAGCTGCACTGATTTTGTAAGTTCTGTGGGAGTTTATGACAAACACCTTAGCAAAGGATAAAAACGTGCAATGGCTTGTACTGTAACAATTGTTACAACCAATTTCTGGAATTGAATTAAAAATAATACTAGACAGAAATGTCTAGAATTCATAAATTGAAGAAGCAACTCACGTTCTCTTGAAATACAAAACAGCTTAGTAGTGCAGCTGCCTGTTCTGCAGATAAGTCATTGAAGAGACCATTGAACATCATTTCTGTCAGGAGCAGTTCATCAGCACTAAAAGAAAGAGAAGGAAGCTTAGAGAAGACTTACTGACATTTATGTTTTAAATTAAGTACTAGTAATCTGTTTTGGAAGCAACTGAAAATAGATAGGAAACAATAGCTTGTTAATTTTTCCTACACAAACATCCAATACTAATATATTAGCTTTTTAAGAGGAATGCTAATTAATAAGAGTGAGACAGCATTTTAAAGAAACTAAAAGCTCTTACTGATCTGTAAAGAATCTCTCCTGATGTTTCAATCAAAGCTAGTATTAACAGTTGCTTTAGTCAGGTTTTACCAGACAGGACACAAAAAAATTGAAAAGACCCAGACAGTTAGGCAGCTTATGAAAAGGACCAAAATTTGTACTGCTACTTCTCAAAGCAGGTTCAACTGGGTGTTTCCAAGATGCTGAAAACTGGAACAAACTTGCCTCAATTTACTTGTAGAATAAAGATTTAATCATGAATTATGAAAGGAGTGCATGATGTGGATACAAATCCAAGCATACTATTCAGATAAAACATGAAAATGTTGTTAAGACTACTTTTTGGAGTTTATCAGTGCAGGATGGGGGGGGGGGGGGGGGGGGGGGGGTGGAAATTTAAGATTTTTTTAGAAAGAAAAGTGTAACTCATCAGCAAACATTCTGAAAGTCAGGATGTTGATGAAATTCTGATTTAGCTTCCCCATGTGTTATCAAATTTTGCAGGAGAAAACGTTATGAGATATCAAACAAATATAGGTAGCCTCTTTCAGACTATCTGTAAGGCAAGGAGTACAGCAGCCACTGTAACTTTTAAAAATACACAGTTCTACCAAAATCTGAGTTACATTCTGAAGTATTAAAAGTCTGACTCATGAGTTCCCCATGGAATCATTACAATATGTTTCAATATATATGTACCTGGATAGCTTCCATGGATTTGTTCCAAGATACCTATGGAAGCAATTAAGCTGTATTTCAAACTTGTTAACAACTTGGTAATAGCTGACAATCACTGTTACACCCTTGTTTGTGAGTGACTGTACTAAAATGCCTGGGAAGTGGAACCACAGAAACTGAGACCATCCTCTCATGAAATGTACAATATTAAATGACAACACATGCTATTGCCTAAACTGTGCAAGAAAATAGCCATTGTTTGGCATTTTCATGTTCATGTTTCAGTTTCAAAATCTACTGTATTTTGTCCTGAAGTTGCTATCTTTACTGTTTCAATCAGTACATTCCATTAATAACTTAATCTTTGGGTAATCTTTCTGCTAATGGTATCAGAACTTTAAAATATCAACTATGACATACTAATTTTAGTGAGGACAGTAAAGTGTATGTTCATGACAGTAATAACTTTGCACAGAAACCAATTACCTGCTGATTTCACAAGCCACCCGTCCTTTCATCTCAATAACATCTGAAGATGTGGCAAACCCCAGTCTTCTCAAAACACGCTTGCGACATTTGAGTTCATCCATTTGTAAGACAGTTCTGGCTTTTTTGAGTTCTCGTTTTGCTGCTTTAATATCCATAGCAATCTGGGGGGGGTTAGAAGGAGAGAAATTACATGTTGCTGGCTTAACAGATGCAACTGTTTAAAAGACATTGTTTAATTTACATAAAGGCCTCAGAAAGACAGTATATGGACACTTAAGTCGATACTGACTCATCTAACTCTACCGAGAGTAAGATTTAAAACAAATTTTAAAAAAAAAGTTATCAGCTCAATTTGCCCATAGGAAACCGGCAAGTTTGCAAAGTTAAGCTATTTACCCAGAGCAGGGCAAAAAAAAAAACCAAACAAAACAAACCAACCACCCCACACCAAAAAACACAGACAAAATCTTCGGTGGAAAAATGAGCACTCATCTTCTAGACTTGTACTAAGTCTCAGATAGCCAACTATGCAATCAAATGTAACCCAAAGGCATTATTTCCTGCTATTAACAGCTTCTCCAGTGTCTTGTAGTTTATCACAGCCACTGTCAACATCCGGACAGCAGCAAGTACAGTGCAGACAGCCTCGCAGAAGTCTACCTGGCCCGTGAGGTCTTAACAAATGCAGTTTTGTGCTGCTGCCCATACCACAACTACCTCACTTCTGTGAAGCGACACCTGGAGAACCTGTTTTCTAGAGCAGCACAGAAGCACAAGAGCTGTTTTTGTGTGCAACCAGTTACTGTCTAGCAGGGTATGACTCTATACAATAAAATTAAGTGGATTCCATCTAGGCTGGGAGTCAACTCAGGAAGCAGCAGCAGAATTATTTGTATGGTAAGCTCCCCAAGCTAATAAACCCTATCAATTCAACTTATCTCTGCACAAGCATACAAAAAATGATCAGTTTCAATTATCTGAGAAGACTTTACCTACACTGTATTCTGCTATGCAGTGAAAAAGACTCTAGTGGCACCTCTGTAACCTTTTAATCCCTGATGACATTTTTTCTTTTCAGATGTACTTCCCATCTGTTTCAATCAAGGGCATACCACCGACTCAGCCAATCAGTTAGTGAGATTCAGTAATTTTATTGTATTTAAAACATATTATTTGGGTTTATTAATTTAAAAAGTATTATTGGGGCTCTGCAAATAAAAAGAAAAGCAAGTAAGAAGGGAACTACTACTGTCTCTCTCTTCAGCTAAATATAGATACAGGGTTTTGTTTCGTATTTTACCTGTGCTTTTTTTTCACAAAGTTTGTATACAGTTTCCAAGTTGGGATCATTGTGAAGAGGATGTGAATACATCCTATGCTCAAAGGCTTCTACTTTTTGGATTACTTTTTTCAGTCCTTGATCTTTGATGCCCATGTCATCAATAGGGTCCAGTAATGGTACTCCATCAGGAAATCGCTTCTGTACCTCCTGAAAGGACAAAAAAAAAATAGTGTAAGATCAGTAACAGTAAAATAAACTATACTTTCACCAATCAGCTGGCACAAAGGGACACAAGGCAGTAGTGTAAGTTTGCTATATGATGTTTCATCAGTTTTCAAAATCAGTTTAAAATTACTATTGACAAGGAGAAAGAATTGACATACATTGTGGCTTCCAAACCCTTTTAAGGCTGAAGATGTGACACAAGAGTCAGACAAATTTATTTAGAAAAAGTTGTCCTGGGTTCAAGAGTATGTCACTAATAAGAAGAGCAGAAAGCTTACACAGCCTAGTGGAACTTACTTGTATAGATTTTAACACACTTTGCCTGTTGTCAATAGGCCTCAGGTCTTTTGGTATGTAAAGGCGGACACTGCTGATAGCTGAAAGAAGGTGTACCAAAACAGGAACAACCTATCACAGAGAGTGCAGTAAATGATAAATCAGTAAAAAAACATATTCATTATTACTGTTCCACAGCAAAATTTTACAAAGGAACTGAGTACCCAAGGACACAGCAGTGGGTAACAGAGTATCAGCAAGCAGGAAAATGTGAGTAATGAGATAAGTACTAATAAAGAAGAAAACTATATTTATCCAAACAGGAAAGTTCTGTATTCAGTTAAATCTGGAGAGAAGCTACAAGTAAAAAAAAAAAAATCTCAGTTTTTCTATTACATTGCATCTTATCTATTGGAACACCTCTTATGACCAAAACCAGTCAAACCATTGTCATATACTTAACTAGGAATGCTAACAATGGAGAACATCAAATCAGCAAATATATATTCAAAAGTATCAAAACTATGAAGACACCATAAAGAATCAATACTGCATCTCAAGCTTTAAATGAACTTTTTAAAAAAAACGTGGAGAAATTAAACAACTGTCTCTGATCTGAAAATTATAATTGCTTGTCTTGATATAGGGTTTCAAATTGAAAATCTTAAATATTGCAAATGTTTTCACTAAAAATTTAAATTTCATTTTAGGATGAGATAGCCTCACAAAGCTGAAGGGGTCTGAAAAAGAAATTAAAAAAGAATTCTGTTCCCAAAGACAGAAGACACTGCTAAGAAAAGTATCTGCCTAACAGCATTGCTAAAATTTATTACGCAAGGATTATAAAAATTCTGACTAAATTCTCAAATCTAGTAGAACAAATGCACATTACCCACAAAATCCTGCACAAGTATCCAGGGAAAAAAACCTAGCTTATAGACACTTGTTTATATGCAGATTTTATCACACAAATAGGTAATTTTAATAATTTTGTTTACATTACTGCTATTGTCTTTACTGATCTGAAATATATAACACAACAGTAGCTAAGTTTCAAAGCACTTCTTATGTGGTAACAAATTCACACGAGTATTTTGCTCACACTTGAAATTTTTGTCTTCAGTAAAATGAGCAACTGTTTTATAAAGCACAGTTAGCTGTACAGCTCCTTTCTCCCCCTTGAAACATCAATCCCTCTTTTGCCATAGTCTGCAAATGCTTTAGAACTAGAATCTTTGAGAATGTTTATAAGAAACTATTGAGAATAAAACATGTCCAACAAACCTGCATCTCTCCTTTCTCATCAGGTCTGGCTGGCTTTGCAGCCTCAGTAGCAGAATTTTTCAAGCTCTCTTTGCTACAGTGCAGTAACACTTCGACTACATACAATGGGTCCAATTCACCAGAATTTGGCTGTTGAGGGTACAGAAAAAACAAGTCCATAACAGTTACTTTCAAATACCAGCAAGAATGTAAGGAAAAACATTATTCAGTATTGAGGGTATGAAATGAGCTACTGCTCTTCACAGAGTATGAGCTCAGTGATGCAGCATATTCTAAAATCTACTGCATCAGTACTGATTGAAAGATCCCTCACATAGAAAAGCACACTTGAAAAAATTATCCCTTCCCCATCCTCATTCTCCAGTGTGACCTAAAGTCTAATTGAAGCTTTAGGTTCTTCTGCCTCTTCTTCTAGACATAGCTCTTTCCAAGTAAGCCAACATCTTTTGTAACTGTAATGCTAAAATATTTGCATCATGCTAGCAATACTGAACTTTGACTTTTTAAAGAAACAAAATTTAGGTGCCCTCTTTCACTTGCAGGTTTGCAAGTTCAAGTTTTTTCCCCACAATAAAGATCACTCCTACTATAAGCAAATATTGTTATGACTTTGAATAGAACTAAGTTATACGGCTAACACTAAAGGCAGACATCACCTTTTCAAACACTATGTGCAAGCTTCTCTGCTTTCAAACACAAGAGAGAAAGAAAGAACAGTCTTTTCAAAATCCTGTGTTAACTCAGTTCAGTTTTCTAGGCAATATTTTTCATTACAGATCTACAACATACTTTTGTCTTTCACTGCAGGCAAAGCAGGATGAAGCCAGCTAGCATTTCTAATACAGCCTCAGAAGTACTCCAAGAAACTGCTATGGAAAACTAAACAGAGAAACAGGGTTATGTTGTTCTACAAGACAGGTAATTTCTTCAAGATATGCAATTACTTATGGAATCATAGAATGGTTTGGGTTGGAAAGGACCTTAAAGATCATCTAGTTCCAACCCCCCTGCCATGGGCAGGGACACCCTCCACTAGACCAGGTTGCTCAAAGCCTCATCCAGCCTGGCCTTGAACACCTCTAGGGATGGGGCATCCACAGCTTCTCTGGATAACCTGTTCCAGTGCCTCACCACCCTTGCTGGGTAAGAGACTGTTTCTCTAAATTCTGTCCTACATCTGTAGAAAGCACTCACAGCAATGTACAAGACCCATACCACTGCTGTTCTCTGAATCAGAATTTTAAAATAATATCCACATATACCAAATCAGTATCCAGCCAAAGCCATGGAAAGCATAATGCTGACTTGGATGAAGAAGAGACTAAACTCGTAGCTCCACATACATGCTACAGGAAACACTAGAATTGGAGATGTCTAGAAAAATTATGAGAGGGAAAAAACATTTCTATCAGTAACTGTATTGTATACCTATTAAAAAAAGCAGGAGTAGAAATGTCATTAACATTTGCTCTTAGTACTCTGTCACTTTATATATACAAATAGCTTTTAGACAATGCCGACCAGATCTGACTTAATCTACAACTGCTTTTTGAATGTGTGCTGTTTCCTTCAATGGGTTTCATCAAAATTGAGTGGTTAGGGTTGGAAGGGACATTAAAGGTCATCAAGTTCCAACCCCCTGCCATGGGCAGGGACACCCTCCACTAGACCAGGTTGCCCAAAGCCTCATCCAGCCTGGCCTTGAACACCTCCAGGGATGGGGCATCCACAACTTCCCTGGGCAACCTCTTCCAGTGCCTCACCACCCTCACAGTGAAAAAATTCTTCCTAATATCTAGATCTACCCTCTTTCAGCTTAATTTTACAACATTTTAGGTATTAAATCCTTGAACACAAATAGCCATGTTTTCACATGCAACAATAAAAGGAGACTAGAACACTCTCTAAAAATTTGTTAGTCACAGACAGCTCTGTCATATAAAGTTTGAATGATCCTTTGATTCATGCTGCATCAATTCACATGCTTCAAGAATAAAATTCTGCCCTCTTTGGCAAAATATTGCATGATGAGGTGTATTCCAAGGATTTTAGATTTGCCTTGAAACATCTATTACTTCCTGTGCCTGGAAACAAGACAAGATAATAGCTGATCATATACGCAAATCCAAATTGAGATTCCCAGATTAGTAACATCAGACTTACTGAAAATTCAGTGACCATGTCACAGCACTAAAAATCATGCTTATGTACTAAACTTTATAAATAAACATAAACAGATAAGTACATAAATTTAAGTTTACTATACAAAGATTATAACCATCTAAATAAGAAAGACCAAATTGCAGCATATCAAATTTTAATATCAGTAACTAACAGGCAAAAATTTATTGTCTAGAATCAGGGATCCAACAACCATATGGACTACAAAAAGCACAACAATACAACTAGAGGCAACAATAAAACAGATGGCACAATCTAGAGGAAATAACATTTTTTACTCAAAAGTACTTGAGTTTTTTTATTAATTCCAAAGCAAGTAGTTACTTTGCTGCCTACTATACAGCATACAGCAAGCCCACTGCTTGAAATAAATTCTTCTGTATACTGTAATTCAGGATGAAGTGCTATTTGCATTAATTATGTTTTGGAACACTGCACTGTGAAGTTACACTGGAAAAACATCTAAATAAAATTAACAATGAACATAATTGACAATGACCCATGTTTCTGCTTTCACATTGCAACAGAGAATTACACAGTGAAATACAGACATAATGTAACCCTAAATGTCAATCTTAATTATATATATTCCTCACTAGAAAAAGGGCTTCGTTAGAAACTATGCTACGGTGAAGAAAAGTTTATAACTAAAGAAAAACTAGACCAAATCCAGCGTAACTTCTAAAAGCAAATCCAAAGAACTGTCACAGCTTATAAGAGGATAAAGGTTTAAAGAAATGGCATAAAGGTGATATATTTCCAATACTAAGTATACTACTACATTAAACAGTAATGGGGAAATGCATGTGTATTCCAGAACAAAAATGTATTGAATAGACACATTAAAATAGGTAAGTAACAGCTTCTTTAAGTCACTTATTTTGCCTCTGCTCATAGAAACTAGTCTTTCCATGCTGATTTTAAAAGTTACATAGCTTTAAATCTGTTCCATAATTTTCAGCACCTATTGTCATTCTTTCCACAGAACTCAGAAGGAAAAATTCAACCCAGCTGCTAGAATGACTTAATGAAAAAAGTGCTGCCGGCGCCAGAGCGAGCTGCTCAAGAACAGACCATAATTTCAAAGCTAATGGTCAAACCTAAAGGCTTTATACAACAGTGAGGCAGGCATAAAAATATATATGCAGATAAAATATGACAGAGATAGAAGAAATGCCTCCAGTGACATGGAAGTTGGCAATTTTACATGGAAGGCTGGGGTGAGAGGAGAAAATCTGTTTTACTGCTCATGTGGCTCTATGAAAAAGGCAGTCTAGAAGCAAAAGTTTAAGCAATAGCAGTAACAATCCAGTTTTCCAACTGGAAAGAAATGTGACTTTCAAAAGGAAGACAAAAACCAAAACAAAATCTCTTTTAACAGGTTCTGCATGCATACATTTTTCTCATTTCCTCTTTAATGAATATATAGTAGAGAAGCAACAAAAAGTGCCACAATGTACAGGCACCACCAGAACTTTACATAGACAACTTTTCATTTAGATCTAATAATTAATGCCCATGCTCTCTGGCCAAAATTACAGCAAAAATGCTACCACAGAAAAATACACTTTAAACTTATGTTTTAATTTAGCCAGCAGAGTAGCTTGTCAAGCGGCTTCTGAAAGGGAGACCAAACATCAACTCTGGGGTTAAGTGGCGACCAACTATAAAAATGGATTTTTGGAAGGAAAAACAAATCTGGCTTCTATTGCATCACTGCCCTCTCTATTTTCTTCCACATTTTCCCAAATACATTTCTATTGTTTTGCTCTCTTTGTATTTTAACTTCCCAACCCTCAACTCTATAGCAACATCTCAAAGCCCAGGGAAATCCCATGTCTCATGCACTCCCTTAGGACTCAAAACACAATTCCCCAGTTTAAAATAATCTCCTACATAGAGTCAGATGTCAGTTTTCCTTACAGCTTTTATATATTTTCGGAGAGTAGATAACGTAGTATCTTTCCTGTGAAGGCTTACAGTAGCACTGTTGGGGATGTCTCTGCAACAAACTGAACAGTTTAAAATGTTTGTAGTGCCAAGTGCACTTTTGAACTACTTATCCCAGAGACAAGCAATCACTAGGTGCCCAGAGCCTGGAGAAGGATCACAGGTCAGCA
The DNA here is from genome assembly GCA_011057875.1 of Pterocles orientalis. Lineage (NCBI taxonomy): Eukaryota > Metazoa > Chordata > Aves > Pterocliformes > Pteroclidae > Pterocles > Pterocles orientalis. The sequence goes on along the minus strand of WKFP01013317.1, from coordinate 63,357 downwards.
GGAGAGCACATGAAGCGCAGCACAAAGGAACTCCAGCCAGTAAGTCAGCTTCATCAGGGGCCCAACTTCAGTGCCACTGTGCAATTGCAGGTGGCATGGGCAATAAACAAGAGGAGTTAGAGAGATGCACATGCCTGCAGGGCTCTGGTCTTACTGGCATCATGGAGACACAGTGGGATGGATCCTACGACTGAGTGTTGGAATGGATGGATACAGGCTCTTTAGGAAGAACAGGCAGGCGAGACAAAGAGGATATGCAGAAGGCTGAGGTACTCAATGACTTTTTTTGCCTCAGTCTTCACCAGCAACTGCTGGAGCCACATTGCCCAAGTCACAGAAGGCAAAGGCAGGGACTGGGAGAATGAAGAAACACCAACTGTAGGAGAAGACCAGGTCTGAGACCATTTAAAGAACCTGAAGGTGCACAAGTGCGTGGGACCTGATGAGACACATCTGCAGGTCCTGAGGGAACTGGCGGATGAAGTTGCTAAGCCACTATCCATCATATTTGAGAAGTCGGGGCGGTCTGATGAAGTTCTCAGTGACTGCACAACAGGAAACATATAACATCAATTTTTAAAAAGGGAAATAAAGAAGACCCAGGGAACTACAGGGTGGTCAGTCTCACCACCCAGCAAAATCATTCAGCAGATTCTCCTGGAAACTACACTAAGGCACATGGAAAATAAGGAGGTGATTGGTGACAGCCAGCACGGCTTCACCAAGGGCAAATCGTGCCTGACAAATTTGGTGGCCTTCTAACGACAGGGCCAAAGCCATCCCGAGGGACTCTGACAGGCTTGAGAGGTGGGTCTGTGCCAACCTCATGAAGTTCAACAAGGCCAAGTGAAAGGTGGGTCAGGGCAATCCCAAGCACAAATACAGGCTGGGTGGAGAATGGACTGAGAACAGCCCAGAGGCGGGGGACTTGGAGGTGTTGGTTGATGAGAAGCTCAACATGACCTGGCAATGTGTGCTTGCAGCCCAGAAAGCCAACTGTATCCTGGGCTGCATCAAGAGAAGCATTAGCAGCAGGTCAAAGGAGGTGATTCTCTCCCTCTACTCTGTTCTCCTGAGACCCCACCTGGAGTACAGCATCCAGCTCTGGAGTTCTCAGCACAGGAAAGACATGGACCTGTTAAAGCAAGTTCAGAGGAGGGTCATGAAGATGGTCAGAGGACTGGAGCACCTCCTGTTCAAGGACAGGCTGAGAGAGTTGGGGTTCTTCAGCCTGGAGAAGAGAAGGCGCCAGGGAGACCTTAGAGCAGCCTTCCAGTACCTGAAGAGGGCCTACAGGAGAGATGGGGAAACACTCTTTATCAGGGAATGTAGTGATAGGACATGGCCTAACAGTTTTAAATGGAAAGAGGGTAGATTTAGACTAGATGTTAGGAAGAAATATTTTCCTGTGAAGGTGGTGAGACACTGGAACAAGTTGCCCAGAGAAGGTGTGGATGCCCCATCCCTGCGGGTGTTCAAGGCCAGGCTGGATGAGGCTTTGAGCAACCTGGTCTACTGGGAGGTGTCCCTGCCCATGGCAGGTGGGGTGAAACTACATGATCTTTAAGGTCCCTTGCAACCCTAACCATTGTGTGATTCTATTACTTCCTCCCTAAATACGCCGAAAGTTAAAAAATAAACACAGGGTTTGTCCCATCTTCCACAGCATTATTCTTTATCCTTTCACCTCAGGAAGGCCTGAGCTTTTGTAAATTTGAGGTGAAAGGAAATTTTTTTTTCCTTTGAAAACCACAACGAAAACAGGACTTTAATCTAATTTTCAGAAAAAGCAGTAAGGTATATATTTATCTTACAGAGAGAATGTATATTTTACCTTAACATTAGATTTCTTAGAGAAATTAACCACCACTCCCCATCCAAAGTCATCACCTTCGTTCTTCACCTGAAAATATTACAAGATGTTATAACACATGTATAATCACATCCTACAGCAAATATATCTTTTTATATTTCTGATAGTTACAACAGCAGTCATGTGATTCATCACAAAAATAGTATTTAATTCATTGCTGAATGTTTAACAAAGAAACATAAACAAAAATTGTTGTTTAGTGCAATGCACGTCATTTTTCAAGATGGTAAACAGGCAGAGAGACAAATGAACCCTGCAAATTTCAAGGATAGGTAGAAATTTGAAATAACTTAAAATTTAAAGAAAAACAAAAGAAAAATCAAATTACCTTTACCAGTCTTCCTGGCTGTAGAAAGGGCAAGCAATACTTTGGTTTGTGAACATACTCCTCAATTTCTTTACCCAGTTTTGCAAGCTGCTGTCGGATTTTGTAGTATATGACCACATTTTCTTCATTGGGAATTACTATTTTGTTGTACTGTCCTTCCAAATTATTCACTCCTACAATAAAGAATAATCCTCCAGCATTTTTACACCTTATATAGGCAAATCAGTTTTTGTTGTAAGCAACATGCTTCATTCTCTTACAGTAGTAATACCACTAGTAAACATAAACAAAGGACAGGTTATAAAGATCTCTTTTTCCTCTCTACCAACTCACCCTCTTGCATGCTACTTGAATGCATACAGGTGACTCAGAAATCCCACTTCACTGGGACTTCAGAGACAGCTCAGGGAAGTGTTCCCTATTTTTAGATGCCAACTTTTTAAAGAAAGAAGCTAGCAACCCATATTCACCGCATAATTTCCTCCTTGATCTAAACAACCATTTCTCACCTTTGTGTTTTTAATTACAGCTGAAGTGATTAAAAACTTTAACACCCTATAATGGTGCCTAAAAAAAATGCCCAAGAAATATGAAAAATGTTCTCCGGCTCCATTCTCTATTTAATAAATTGCAATGATGGAATGCCAGAATGAAGACATGCCAATTGGAATGGGGAGGTTTTCAGGAAGTACATACTATATTTGACTACTACTGTCTTAAATACTGCACCTTTAAACTAACAGAAACTCTGCAAAGGGAATCAAAACCGTCCCTCTCCATGTGTATCAAAGCTATATGCACACATCCACTGTCTTAATCTCCAGCTAACAAATGAACAGATGAACTGCTCATTCATCAGTGACAAAGGAAGTAGTTACCTCTTGGGCTCTAAAGATTCTTGTGGGTTAAGTTTTGAAAGAAGCCTCACTCTCAAACACTGGCTGAGATCTTTGGAAACTGACTCTGGCTCATGAAAACACTATTTAAAGATCATGGCTCAGAATTTACTCAGTTGAGTGCAAATAATGTCTCAGTCCTCTCTGAATTTTGCTTTGTATTTTAATTAAGCATTTTTTTTCCTATTATGCTACTCTAAATACAGTGTGCCTGAGTTCTTTTTAGAGATTCTAATGAGATATTAAAATTATGTTTCTTTTAGCTAAGTTCTGCATATCAAAAGGCAATAAGACTTTTCTTCTCTGCACTTCTAACAAGCCATAAAAATTTAAGAATTGTTTTTCTTTCTTCCTGTCCTACACTTTAGTAATGTGACAACCATTCTTGTCTGACTCAGTGAGGCTGACTCTCTTCATAGATTGACAGTGCGTAACAATACAGATCCTAAGAACTGGAGGAAATAATTCTTCCTGAAACTATAACCTAACACCAAATAGTGCAGTGGCAACTGTTGGCAGGGAAGATAAGAACACCACAGGTATAACCTTTTTTAAGCATAATGAAGTGTAACTACCCAATTTCACAGTGCAGCATCTTTTATACCGACTCTTGTGAGTACGATATATAGTAATACTTACTTTCTACTATTTCTGGAATAGTTCTGTAATGTTGAAACTGATAGAAGGATTTTTCTAACATGTATTCAGGGTTAATTTCCTCTACTCGAAGCAAATTCAATACCATGTTGTATGTCAGGTGGAATGCACTGTTTAAAGGATCAGCTGAACCCTGAAAAAGATCCAAGAATACTGTCCAGTTAAAAAACATGAATTGCAGCATACAAAAACATGATGCAGTGTTTTATATAAGAAGGTGCTTTGATGGGTAGTACAACTTGTCTTGAATTTAGATACCTACCTAGCAGAGATATTCCCTCATCACACATTATAAAAAAGCATAGGCAATTTAAAAAGCAACTGTTAGCTTATATATGCAAATGCTGAAATTTAGATCAAGTGCTCCCCTAGATTAAGCTAAATTTAATGGATTTTAAATTATATTACCACAACATACAGATTTTTCTTTCAATATATACAGTCAGGAGTTCTGAAACCACATCCATAGATGCACAGACGTCAGATTTAATAAGAGACAGTTAGAACCTAAGCCTCCTTCATATGTAGGATATTCAAGAATACTGTAATCTCGTTTGCTTTACGTGAGATATAGAGCCTTATGAGATTACCTTTTAAATGCCAGAATCCTACTCACTGTATGACTTTTTTCTTCTCAGAAAAAAACTCAGACTTACAGAAAAGCCTTTAGCATATGTTTACACTAAGAAAGTACCAACAAGTCTAAGACAAATCGTATAGCCTAATGTTTTGCTTTCCATGGCCAGAGATTCATTCAGTCATTCTAGCTTACATCTGTGAGTAGATCACAAAATCCATACACAGGTTTTCACCTCAGGTGATGCGCCACAGAACAGAAATACCTCTTAAATTAGATAATGAAATGTGCATTTAAAATAACACCATCAGTTCTGAAATTACCAGAAATGTGTTTCTACTAACAGAAATACGTAAGTAAGAATGACACTAACAGCTGAGCCGCAGTGTGTGGAGGGAAGCTCAAGTTTCCACAGATGTCTCTGGTCTGATATGCCAAACAAAGATGAGAGATGTTCTGTTCCTGATGCTAAGCAATGTACAACACCGCTTTTTCCGTAGACCTGATAAAAGGATTACGTACCCAAGCTCTTGTCTATTTTTCTAAATATATCAATTTTTCTAGGAAAGAGAAATTACCACTCCCGAAAAAGCTTGCTTCTCAACAAGAGAGAATGCCATTTAAAGAATGGCATTTACTAAAGAAGGGCAGAGCAATTATGCCAGTGTCAGCTAATGGTGGGTTAGATTCTTTCCTACAACAACATCCAATGCTGTAGCCAAGCAGCAACTAAAGCAACTGGAATACACCAATACACCCACCAGCTGGCTACAGCCACCGGCCTATCTACAGACCAGCAGAGATCTGGCAAAATGCTGCTGTGACAGCTCAGATCACCCTGTGAACCACTCCTTCCATTCCTGACAATGTTACATAGCTTTAAGGCATAACTCATCTGTGTGTCTGCAAGATTATCAAGCACTTCAACTAATAAAATCGTAAGTATCATACTCTCACTTAAATGATATAATAAAGTGAGAAAACAGTAAACTTTATACAACTATAATATATGCATGCCAAGAAAGACCAAACAATTCCTGCAGATTCACTTAAAGGCTTTTTTGAAATCACCACAGTTCAACTGTGAAGAAGGAGTGATTTAAAAACAAACTAAAAACCCCAGCTATTTCAAAGATTATATAAAGCAGACTTAGCTGAAAGGCTGCATTTGAGCCAGTTGTTGATGTAGCAATTTTTATTTTAAACACATGATCAGCATTTTACAATTTAAAAGTCAGATCATTCTATTAAGACAAAGCAGTTAAAATACAAATCCTGGTTTGGCAAAAATAGTGAATTGTTCCTGTTTCTTCATCTCATAAACACATCTTTTTCCAAGTTTCGGAAATTCCTGTTTTCTCAGTGTTGTCCTCTAGGCAATTCGAAATCCAAAGTTCTGACAAGCTTATTTTTTCTGAAAACTGGAACTGTTACTTCTCCAAATTAAATATAACTGTAGTAGCTTTACTGTATTACACCTCCAGCACAGCCAGTGAATCCTCCAGTGTGCATTAGTCTCTACTGACTGCCCCAGGCTATCTAACAGGCAGCAAGCACCTGCATACCCTTGCTTCATGTACCTAGTAGCAACATACGGATTTTGAAACTGCGTTAGGAATCCTTATAGCAAAATACAGTTGTTCTTCTATACTAAGTACACACAAAACATGAACAGACAATCAGCCTTTTCTAGCAAATTACAAAGTTTGGCATGATTATTGAAGAGGCAATTAGTGGTTACCTAAAGACACCTGTAAGACACATACAGGGGAGGGAAGGGAAGAACAGGAGGGGAGGGAAGATGTGATATATTACTGACAGGAGAATGGAAGAGGTATGCTTTCCTTTCCTGACTTAGTCTCAAGAAGCCTACACAGTAGGCTACCAACTGCCCTGGATTTTGCTTGCTGCTAAGATATAGTAAGAGGCAAATCAGTTTAACTTACATTTTCTCCATGATGGTTTCTCCTCTCGCAGGTCCCTTCTCTGTTCAAGCCCTGTGCCACCAGCTCCCAGATTATTACTTACCTTTCCTACTTTCTTAAAAATACTGTGAAGCACGTGCATGGCATTTTGCTCACCCTCTCCCATAGAACTTCCTGTCACAATTCATCAAACTTATCTTTGACAAGCCAGGGTACAAAATCATCTAAGTTTTCTCAAGTCTCTGAAGAAACCTCAACCTTGTCTCCAGAGAAAACCTCCATATTAGAGAAAGGAAGAACCATCACTCATGCATAAGATCAGGCAAAAGCCTATGATCAGAGCTGCCAGAAACCTGATAAAAAAGACTGCCTTGAACAGGCATACAGAAGTAATTTACAAACACAAACTGTGTCCATGGCTTTACTATTGTCAGAGAAATACCACCCCAGTTCTTGAGCCTCCTTTCTGCAAGTAATCATTGTCCTCACCCTTTCAAAGAGGGCAGCCCTTCCACCCCAAATCTTCAACACACATTAGCAACAGATTTATTCAGAATATTTTTGAAACCAGACTGATTTTGCAAGTTTTTTATCCCTGCCGGGGTACATAGAATCATAAAATGGCTAGGGTTGGAAGGGACCTTAAAGATTACAGAGTTCCAAACGCCCGGCCATGGGCAGGGACACCCTCCACTAGACCAAGTTGCTCAAAGCCTCATCCAGCCTGGCCTTGAACACCTCCAAGGATGGGGCATCCACAACTTCCCCGGGCAACCTGTTCCAGTGTCTCACCACCTTCACAGGAAAATATTTCTTCCTACTATCTAATCTAAATCTACCCTCTTTCAGCTTAAAACCGCTAACACTTGCCCTGTCACTACACTTCCGGATAAAGAGTTTTTCCCCCTCTCTCCTGTAGGCCCCCTTTAGGTACTGAAAGGCTGCTATAAGTTCTCCCTGGAGCCTTCTCCAGGCTAAACAACCTCAACTCTCTCTGCCTGTTCTCTTATGGGAGGTGATCCAATCCTCTGATCCTCTTTGCGGCCCTCCTCTGAACTCAGTCCAACAGGTCCATGTCTTTCCTGTGCTGACTCCAGAGATGGATGCTGTACTCCAGGTGGGGTCTCAGGAGAACAGAGTAGAGGGGGAGAATCACCTCCTTCAACCTGCTGCTAATGCTTCTCTTGATGCTGCCCAGGATACAGTTGGCTTTCTGGGCTGCAAGCACACATTGCCAGGTCATGTTGAGCTTCTCATCAACCAACACCTCCAAGTCCCCCACCTCTGGGCTGCTCTCAATCCATTCTCCTCCCAGCCTGTATTTGTGCTTGGGTTTGCCCCGACCCATGTGCAGGACCTTGTACTTGGCCTTCTTGAACTTCATGAGGTTGGCACGGACCCACCTCTCAAGCCTGTCAGAGTCCCTCAGGATGGCATCCCTTCCCTCCAGCGTGTCAACTGCCCCACACAGCTTGGTGTCATCGGCAAACCTGCTGAGGGTGTACTCAATCCCCCTGTCCACGTCACCAAACACTGGTCCCAATACTGACACCTGAGGAACGCCACTGGTCCCTGTTCTTCACTTGGACATCGAGGCATTGACTGCAACTGAGTGTGACCATCCAGCCAGTTCCTTATCCAGCAAGTGGTCCTTCCGTCAAATCCATGTCTCTCCAATTTAGAGATAAGGATGTTGTGCAGGCCAGTGTCAAAGGCTTTGCACAAGTCCAGGTAGACAATGTCAGTTGCCCTTCTCTTATCCACCAATGCTGTGGCCCTGTCATAGAAGGCCACCAAATTTGTCAGACATGACTTGCCCTTGGTGAAGCCATGTTGGCTGTCACCAATCACCTCCTTATTTTCCATGTGCCTTAGTTTCCAGGAGGATCTGCTCCATGATCTTGCCAGGCACAGAGGCGAGACTGACAACAGACCTTGGAGTTACCAGCCTGAAGTAAAACCAAGGATGACGGTAAGAGCTAGTGTATTAGAGAGGGTAAATAACTGAAAAGTTTAATCATTCAGATCTAACTTCGGGGGTGGTAGCTGCATGCAAGGGAAATTGACACACATTTTTTTCCTCTTATGTCTCTTATTACAACTGAAGCATTTGTGGAACCCAAGCCTGAGGTATCTGCATTGGGAAAGCCTACTAAAGCAGTTTTTTGCCACCCCCAGTGGCTTCTGTTAGTGTTGGTGCTACTGTTTTGGGGGCAAAACACTGAGCCAGACTGGTAATGTGCTTAAAATAGCTGCTTGCCCTTGTCTGTTAAAAGTAACCCTGCAGAGGAGTTTTTATTGTTTTTGTGGTCATGCTAATGTAGCTGAGTATAATTGTTATAACAACACAGTCTTTTTTATACTTCTGAGAGAGATCTGATTATTAATGTGGTAACTATATCACTGATATGTGGAAAAAATGTGTGCTGTTAGATGTTTCAGTAAAGGTGTTTCTGTGTCTTACAGATCTATCAAGCAGTCACTTGCATCTTTATTTAATTACTTTTTTCATAGAAGTTCATAATGGCGAATGTCACAGACAGCTAAATGTGATTATTTCCCTCCTTATGAGGAAAAAAGTGAGAGATTTTTTGAATATCATCAATGTGTTTTGTTCTTTGCTCTTTTTGTAAACTAGTTCTTTGTTTTTTTGGAAACTCATTCATTCAGCTTATTTCTGGAAACACGAATAAGCAAATGAAACTGTCAGTGGACCACAGGCATAAAATATGTCCTGTAGTGTATCTGATTTGTAGCATTATGAAAGACGCTTTACTGTGGCTTTGCAAGTTACCCTTTCATCTTTGTTAGCTCATGAATGTCCCCACAAGTTAGATTCAGTGTTTGCCATCTTACGTTCTCTGTGAAAGCTTTGTACATGTTTTCTGTGAGAGTCTGGAGAGCAAGAAAGTTATGTGCAAAATCTGTTCCTCTCTCTGCATGGGAACAGTTTTGAGAATGTAAATATTTTTCTCCCACTATGAGAGAGAACAGAGAGAGTAACCCTCACCAAATGTACGTCTTGCTCAATGCTACGTGCCATAATGCAGCAATGACAGCTCTCACATCTCTGATTAGACAAGGCTTCCAAATCTTAACAGTAATCAAAAAAAATGTGAAACCCATGAACGTCAATTCCAGACACTAATCTTCTTCCTCCCCGATCTTTATATATTTCCAGTTTACGTGGGCAAGAAATGGTAGGACTAGCAAATCCTGAATGCCCTGCTGGATGATTTGACTGTGTTAAGAAGAGACTCTGTTCTGAAATTGTTGGCAGTTAAACAGGGCACAGTGTATGGTGCCTATAATTTTCAGACGATTGACCAAGTTATTTCTGTAGTGAATTATTTATGGTCATGTTCTTGATTTTTAACATTATCAGCTTAAACCAACCATTCTGTTGCAACCCAAATCTTGGAAAACTTGAAAGGGTGCTACTGGTTAAGTTGGGTCAAAATTTTGCAAGAAGTGGTTGCAAGCACACAAAGTGGGTCATTAATTTCTGAGAACTTTAGTTGATATATCCAGGCTGTTCTTATGTCTCTCTTAACATCTTTGTTGGAGCTGTGGACAGGGTGATTGAGTGCACCCTCAGCAAGTTTACTGACAACACCAAGCTGTGTGGGGTAGTTGACACACTGGATGGAAGGGATGCCATCCAGAGGGACCTTGACAGGTGTAAGAGATGGGCCCATGCAAAGCTCATGAAGTTCAACCTTCACCATCGCCATGCAAGGTCCTGCACATGGGCAGGCTTCACCTGCTGTCTTGTGCATAGTCCCAAACAACAAGACTAAATGGAAAGCTGTTACTCACTCACAAATCACGGGAAATGAACTGAAACACCATTTTGCTTCTCTAGAAACAAATTTAAAGCATTTGGAGAAAATTAAATGGAAAATCTACACAGTACAGTTTTAAAAGGGGTAGACAATCAGCAGTACTAAAGATTCTGCAGAGTCTTAAAAGTGAAGTAGTAAGCCATATCATTCCATACCAGTTTCAATACAGGCCACCACATTTTGCACAAGAAAACATTATTCAGAGACATTGTATAAGGAGATCATCTTGCCAAAGAAACTCATGCTGCAATTTTGCCATACAACGTGCTGAACAACTGCCATGCTCCAGCCTGTAACTGGTTGTACCTTGAGCTTCCTGAGATAAGATTGTGAGCAGCTCGCTGATCTTGACTTCTGTGGCAGCCATGCATAGCTAACAATCTGAGCTTCTTTATTTCAGACAGTGCTAAGCATTTCATTTGAAAAAAGGAGCTCTGTTGATGCTCCACTCCCGTGCTTCTTGCCTGACCATACAGCAAAAAAATCAGTACAGTTTGTAAGACCAAAAAGAGAATATAATACATCTTACCCCTTGAAAAAAAATTCCTATTCACTGGAAGAGTTTTCTTTATATTAGTCAAAGGAGATAATCTGAACAAAAACACACTAATAATTTCAAGACTATAATGTTAATCTATATGGGTAACGAGTAACAAAGACTAACAATAGTTTTGAACTCTCCTAAATTTAGTCAAGAATAACAACAGAAAAGCACTCAAAAAACCCAACCACTCAAACAACAAAATCTATACTTTTATATTAGGTGGTTTTTTAAGTTTTACTATTTCCAACCTAATTCAACAGCATACACACCCGTATTTATTTTAAAACACAGAAAGACCAATACAGCAGCAGACCCACGTCCTATCAGTCAATACCAAACAAGCCAAAAGAAGGAACAAGCAACCTCACAAACAATAGTCAAGCAACACTTCTGCATAAAACCATATTTCTTTCCCACACATTAACCATTGTTTTTCCTGCATTCTCATTTATTACTGTTTTTTACAGTATTACATAACTATGGTGTTTCTCATGACCTGGACAAGAGTTCCAGTTGCTTGTTACACCTTCTATGCCAGAAATACACAAAAAATTACACTGGTGCCCAAGACTTATTATTAATTCATTTTTAACAGACAAGTAGCTACACTTATGCAAAAGTACTAACTTCCAGCAATTTTAGTTCCAGGAACTTCCTCTTCTAGCCATTGAAGCTTCTCATCATCTCCTCACCATTTCAAATCTTACACTTATTCCTGAGCAGCACGAACTTATTTATTTTTATGTAAATGTTGCTTTTCACACTAAATAGAATTTTCTTTGTACTTGGGAGTCTGAAAGGAACAGCCATATGTGATACTTCGCAGATTATTAAAACACAAAATGTTTAATGATGCTGCCCTAATGATTTGCCCTTTCCAAATTAAGAAGCTTCCCAACAACTGCACAGTGGTCATATGAGAAAGCTGTGCAGAGAGCTGTGAAAACAGGCAGGAAGTTAAAGAGAAAAGTATTAAGTTGTCTGAATTGCTATCCCGTTCTTTTGTGTAGTACAGTAAAATAACCTAAGAGTCAAAATAAAATACAAAAAAGACCAGAAGGATTTCCCGTAGCAGCATGCAGGCCAAATAAGCACTGTACTGCCAAGTCTATAAAATGAAGGCCCTGGCAAGGGGCCAGATGTAGCTAGTGGAATATCTCCTAGAGCTTGGCACTGGGGCATTTTATGTTCCATACGCAAATGACAAGCATAACACCGCATATTTTATCTGGCTAGATTAATGTTTTCTTTTGATTTTTCAGTCCATCCACTTCTCCTGTGAAGGAGTAAGTAAATGCAAAGAACTGTTACACTAAAATTCAAGGTTCAAAAACCTACTCAAGTTAGCACATTTTCTTTCAGTATACAATCACGCATTTCCATAACATAACTAGCTTACAATTGTTGTCTTTTAGAGACATAACAGACTACCACTGTTCAGTAACTCAGCTGTCTCTGTAGGAACACATGGATGTAACACTGCAAAATTCCAACTAGAAAGATGCTGCTCTACTTTCAAAGGCCATCTAGTGTTGAGAAGCTTTCCACTTCCTACCTAAAACAATGCAGCTAAAAATTTTAATTAAGGAAACAACAAAAAAAATTCCCATCATATATTTCTTAGTATTATGGAAACATATAACTCTTAAGTTACTGTGTTATAGAAAGCTGTCCAACAGTACTGTAAGCATTTAGTTTTACAGATTTCTGCAAGTCACCAGTTTACTACATATTCAAAACAAATGCTAAGGATAAACAAAAAAGCCTAGTTACACTGCAGAAGACAAATGTATGTTACTGAGTTTAAGAAACATTTACAAATATCCTTTGTAAGAACTCCATCTAAGATTTGAACTTTGAATTTTAGTCTGAAGTACTGTACACAATGTTGTGATGAATACTGGCACGGCCAAACAGCAGAGCTGCAGCAATACTGCTGGCACTGAAATATACTCAAAGCTCTCACTTCACTGATCACAGTTACTCCTAGATGTTTTGCTCTAGTAATCAGATATGCACTAGGGTTGAAGAGCTATGATAAAAATGTCCTATGTAAATGTCCTATCATTCTCAGTATGGCTAATTTATGAAGCTTTCCCCATAAATCTTTAGCTTATCCTGGAGAAAAACCACAACACTTGATGTGGCAGCAAAATACTACCATAATACACGATCACGGACAAACACTGTCAGTAAGTAATACCTAATTCAGTCATACTTCACAATGAAGACAAAATGTAAATATTGAAGACATGTTAGTCAGCATACATTTTTGTCCTGTTTTGACATGAGATTTCCTCTAAGTGCTTTGTATTTAAAAAGGAAAATGAGAAATATTTTTTATATTGTACTGCTCATCTCAGAAAAAATAACCTTTGCTGCCTTCTCAGCAATTGCCTGAACAATTAATACCTTTATTATAGCCCCTTACAATCTTTTTTTCAAAGAAATCTTAAATTCAGTCCTTGCTCACAAGCTAAGTAGTATGAAAAATTAATGAAATATATTAATTTATTTAGGTCAGTAGAATAGAACCAAGAAAAAAAAAACAGAAAGCCAAAAAATTGCTGTATTTTTTCCTTTTTGTTTCCTTATCATTCAAAATGAAAAAAAATCAAAGGGCTTACAATTTTAATAAAGGAAATATTCTTTATAATTTCCTTAAAATCTAGAAAAAAATAGTATCAAAAAAGTGATCTACTATTTCCTTTTTTTTTTATCTTAATTACTGCAGATTGAGTTCTATAGTTTTCAAACTACCGAACTTACAAATTTTAAAAAATCACCTTCTGAATGGTTAAGCCTATAGAGTAATTTAATAAACGCTGATGGTAAATAGAAATATAATTTTTTCTTAAAGCTATTTCTAATTATTTCACATAAATTCATTTTGGGGGGATATTCTTTATAAACTGCAGATTACAAGTACACAAAATCAACGTTATTTATAAGGAGTGGTTTGTTTTCTTCTCCCATTTTGTACCTCCTGCTGTTTAATTTTTCAGTGTATTACAAAGGTATAACGCCTTTATTTAAATAAGTATGCCACAAGTCTTAAAAACTCATAAAAACCTAGTTAATATACTTAGTCTCCATACATCTCAGAGATGTACACACACATTAAATGTGCATGTAAACAAATAAATACATGTCCACTTCACTGAGAAAACACAAACAGAATCAAGACAAAGAAATAAATTCAAAACCTAATGCTACCATACGTGAATGAATTCCAATATTTTTGAAAATTCTGATCTTACTAATTTCTGGTTAGATTAGCCATAATGTAGCATTCATGAAAATTCTGACTTTGAGAAGGTAAACACTGCCTGTGCCTAACAGTGATCTAATATACACATTTACAGAACAGGATACACAACAAAGAATCCACATGTGCATAACTGACAGAAGTCATTTATGTATTTTTCCCCTTGTTCTTAACTTCTCTGAACAGAATAGACAAATATTGGCATTTGATTTTTTTTTTCAACAAAGACACGCTTTTTATTAACATATCCTGATGCTGACTGAAGATGATTCCCACAATTTATACAAACTCTAATATAGTGTAAGTGCCATCTGAACACAAATGACCTGCTATTTGTACCAAGGCTATATGTAAAATTCTGAATAGCGTGCACAGTAATTCCCCAAGTTTTCAATTTTAATCTCTGTGCACGACTAATGTAAGCAGCCTAAGACAGGCAACACACACAAGAGAATATTATGCTTCATTACGGTGATTTTTGACATGGAATTTAAACAGAAGTATGAATGAAAGCAGCGTTTCACATTCAAATTACAAAGCAAGAGATAATTTGTAATAATCTGCAACAACTTCCATTACAGTTTAGGGAATCCCTACAATCTACTGCTCATCTCAACCACAAGAGTGTTTTTTCAATCTCGATTTCCAAAACTCACAGTTTCCTACAACCACTTTCAATTTCTCCATAGCTAATTTCAGCTAACTGACAGCCATCTCACTCTTCTTATTTATCATATGTACCTAATTTTTTGTGTGACTTTTTTCCAGGTTCTCTATTACACTGAGAAGTCCACCAACAAAGGTTTATTTCACCACAGAACCAAGCCTTTAATAATTCTTCTGAAAGCTCAGGAACCATTTTCTACTTCAGTGATATACTCGAACTGACTGTGGTCAGCAAGAAATGAACAGAATATTGCCGAAGTGAACAGAATATTGCCAAAGTGACATCACTAGAAAACAATACAATTCTTCCTCTCCTGCCTGCAATCCCTTATATACAGAGAAGGATGATACTAGTCTTCTGTTTCACAACAGAAATTGCCACTTTTATGAGAATTCAGTGAAAGCCCATACTCCTTTTAGAAGTTATCCCTTACCTGCATGACCTACATAGTTTTTGTTCTAGGTGTATAATTTTACACATTATATTATTCAAATGAGAACAACCCTAGTTAACTTCTCTCCTACCTTCAAAAGCTGCTTGCCAATTGTTGGACTCATTTTTTCATCCACCATAAGAATTACTATCCCTCTGTCATCCATACCTCGGCGTCCTGCACGACCCGACATTTGAATGTATTCACCTGAGGATATCTAGGATAAAACAAGAAAAGAAAAAAATTAACCAACATTAGAAAAATAGCAAGAACATAAAAAGTGCTATTTACGATTACATGGTAAATGACCATGATGCATAAAAATTAGCAGAGTTATCTAAGACATGAACTTTTCCCAGACTGAATTCATTACTCATAATTGATCACTAAGCTACTGACATATAAATCCATGACTAAGAATATGTCAGCAGTGTAAGTTAACCAATGCTCTCATAGCTACAGCGATTCCATAACATGGTGCACAAAAAATATTTTACCATTGTCTTCTGCGAGAGAAAGTTGCTGCATGTGGTGGAAATTATTAAAATATAATACGTCTTCAACATACTGATAATGCATCTTCACCATCTTCAAATAATGTATCATTTCATTCAAATTATTCAAATGTAGCATACTTGAATACTGATTACCTAGCAAGAACAGTATTTCTATGCCTACTAACCATGAAATTGAAGAGATTATAAGGAACTGGGACATGGACTAGAGGCAACCACAACTGGTTCGATAAGTTATAAACCAATTTTTTTTGTCATCTGTGGAACCTGAAATCCCAACAACTTCCTGAGTTTCATTTTAAGGAGTTCCACGTAGCTAATTCTTGCATGTATCTTAAGGACATGCAAGCAGACTGAACAAATTGTGAAACTCAATAGCCTAAAATAAAACTGAAGAGATGTTTACTTTGTGACACATACCTCAAGTCATCTGTTCTGTTTACCTCAATTTTCCAATTTCTGAAAGATGAACCACAACACTTTTTATAAAGCTTTGATGTGATGACCTGTACACCCTTATGATTATTTTCACGTAAATCATTTACCTGGTTTTAATGTTTAAAACTTTTAAATTATTTGTTTTCCAGCTGTTCAAGAACCTGTCTCCCCCTCTGCACATTTCCATCTTTCTGTGGGTTACCCAAAATACTGTGCTCTAACAGAACAATCAATACTGTCCTGAGTCAAATTATCTCTCTTTTTGGGTCTGTCAAAACCTAAATTTAATTATTATTATGGTTAAGTGAAAAAATAATAGTCTGGCTTAAGGAAATTCTTGGCTTAAGTAGTTTTCATCATCTAGCATCAGGATGCAGGGGTAATAGCATAATGCTGTGGGATTTTGCACACTATTTGTTCTAGCATTACTTACTTAGTATAAGTAGCTAGACTTGCTGAAGCCTTAGGCTGCAACTTTTCACCTAGGTATGCTTCCAGTTAGGGCAGAATTAATTTTATTTTTAGTAGCTGGTACAGCATGCTGTGTTTGGATTTTTTAGTGTGAGAATAAGGTAGATAACACACTGGTGGATTGATTATTGTGCTGTGGAAAGTAGAAAAGCTGAGCTACATGAGCATGCAGGCTAGACCCAAATGGGACATGAATAGTGCATGGTGGCAAGAGAATCGGACTGTGAGGACAGCATAACACAAGAATGTATATAAAATTATGGAGGCTGTCAATTTGTTTTAAAAGGCTTCAAGGACTTTGCATAACCACCTAAAAGTTCATGATAAAGCAGAACTTAAAGCTGCTTAATGGTGACCTTTTTTTCTGACTGGAGGAGTAAGAAAACTCGTAAAGCCCCAAAACCAGCTCAACCCTGAAAAAGGAGACATAATAACCACTAGCCTAAACCACAGCCCCAGAAACAGGAGAAAGAAGAACCTGCCAACAGACAAGAAAAGGACTCAATAAGATCCCAAACCCAAACACCACTACTGGACCGAAAGGCGTGTCAAAGTCTGGCGGGTTAGCCCTTGGCTGGGGGCCAAACCACACACACCCGCTCACACAGTCCCTGCCCCCACCCAATCATAGGGGAGAGAATTAAAGAGGTAAATGTCAAAGAGGACTCGTGGGTTGAGATAAGGACAATTTAATAACTAAACTACAATAATATTAGAAATAATACTATATACAAAGATGCAATGTGATACACAGTGATATTACCCCTCCCCACCTGATGGCCAAAGGCCCAGCCCACTCCCAGCCAATGGCCCCGAAGGAGGGAGAGAATAGGTGATACACAATTATGCTGCCACCCCGAAAAAGGCTCGGCCCGTTGACAATGATACTACCCCCCCAAAAAAAAGGCTCGGCCTGTTGCCAGCTAATAATCCCCAGAAACCGCACAGACGATTCCCCCAGAAAGGGGGGAAAGGGGAAAGGGGGTGCACCGCTCCCGGAGGCACCCACGGAACGGAGATAACAGCCCAAGCGTCCCAACCCGAGAGCTGACCGAAGCAGGGAAAAAAAAACAGCTAACGATCCTCCAGGAGAGGGAGGATGCCAAAACTCATGGAACGGAGATAAACGAGTGTCCCGGGCCGAGAGCTAACGGTGGCCGTGGGGGAAAGGGGGGGGGGAAAGGCCTTGGGAGAGCGAACGCAGGCTCCCCAAAGCCAGACGAATCCGGAAGTGCAAAGCCAGCACTCCTGCAAGAGTCTTTTCCTATATACTGGGTATGACGTGCATGGGATGGAATAATTGGTCAGTCTGCTTCTCAATCTTTACCTAAAAGCAAATCCCAGGCTAGAAGCCGGACTGCCTCTTCCCCCCCAAAAGGCTGAATGTATGTCCTTGAGAACAAATAGCAACATCCTAGCAATAACTATAAATGTTCTTCTCTTATCAATTCTCTCCTGAGCAGGAATCCAAAACATAGCTTCTTCTAGCTATTTATGAAGAGAAGGGAAAAGGAAAAAAAATTAACTCTGCTCTGCTTAACCCACGACACAAAGATACCAGAAGAGCTCACGTGGGGAGGGTGCACAGATTTTAAGGGTATAATGGCCCAGAGATTTCTTGGTTTGGGGTCTCTCTCTTGAGGCACCCAGGTCAAGCTGTTTAAATATTTCATCTATGGTGTACAAAAACTATGTTTGTATTTCAAAAGCCTGGTTTAGTATGGAGAAGGGGAGCCTGCAGACTAAATTTCCTTATAAATTGCTAAGTCATGCTTATCCTAAGTTCATGATTTTCCATTTTCCCATACTCTGTCAAAGAAACATGGACTAGAAGATAAAGAGGCTACAAATGTCAGCAGCAGCTGCAACTTGACAAGGTAAGAATAATTAACAGCCTGGAGACAGAAAAAGGATCCGATAAGGTGTTAGAAGATCCCAGACTAGAAATCACCAACTGACCAAAAGGCACGTGAAAGGCACATGACGAGTGCATGAGCGGCAGGTGAACAGTCTACAAGGGTATAACTGCCCAGGGATTTCTTTGCTGGGGGTCCCTCTCTGGAGACACCCAGCTTGAGTTGTTTGCTGGCTGTAACATTTGAAAAACTTTTTTTTTTTTTTTTTTTTTATTTCAATGCCTGAGACTCTGCCATAGGAAACCTAAGGTTCGAACTGTGGTAATAAAACCAGACGCTTGGATGGCGCACATTATTTTAACAATTATTATATGATACTGAGCCCATTTATTCTCCACATTCTTCTGACACAGAAGAAAATACTTGGGTCTCAAAGTTTTGGAGAAGTTGTGCTGAAGTTTTAGTCTAATCCAATGCCTGCTGCTGATGTGTGTTTGATGCCCCTTTGCTGTATCTGTTAAAATAAATAATCTCATGCATAATCTGACAAATTTTGTCTTCAGGAATTTGTACAGTAATTATAAAGGGATTAGTGAACAATTAAAGCTTTTTGAAACAACAAAAAAAATTCTACTATATTGAAGTAGGTATGTCAAAAGTAAACTTAATCCTAATAGAGGATTATTTAAATAATGCAATTCAGTCATTCTACAGAACCTGTTTTTCACTCACCCAACGGAAATCTTTTCCATCAAATTTGTTGGCACTCGTAAATAGCACAGTCCTGGCTGGCATATTAATTCCCATAGCAAAAGTCTCTGTTGCAAATAAGGCCTAAATAAACAGACTAAAGTTAAGCAAGCGAAAACAAAGGGTCGTAAGCAAATGTGCAAATAGTCAAAGATTGCTACACAAAACCTCTCCAGATTTTAGTACTTCTGTACAGTCGACATAGGAACTTAGGCACATTCAATATTTACAAACTGGACCAAAAACATTCTTTTCCCCTTCCCTTATTTCCTCTAGGAAAACATGAAAACTAGTTAGATGTGACCATATGAAAGGCTCCAAAAGAAAACACCACGGAATGTAAATTATATTAACGAAAAATAACGGTTAATGTTCATGATCAAAGTTTGCAAGAAGAAAACAGCAGCTAGCTACCCAAAAAAACCCCTCAACTTTCACCTAAGGTTAGATTTTCCTGAATATATGCCCCTTAGGGCAATCACCAAACAGCTTGGTAAGTGTCTACAGTAATTTACAGGAGTAAAATATGTAATACACCAGCTGAAGAAAATGTTAAGAGTTTTTAAGTTTAAATACTGGAGCACTTAAAACTAGAGTTGTAATTGTGCACTAACATGAGACAACTACAGTGAAATATTAAAAGATTACAAACTTTTCCTTAAAGAGAGAAAAAAAAAATCAGCTTCAATTTTTTTTTTCCAGATAAAGATGGAGGTATTTATGCAAATATTTGCATTTCTCAAGGGAAGGGAGCTGCAACCAGTTACACCAATTAATCTCTGCCACTGGAACAGCTGCAGGTTTCTAGAGGTGCTGTGCGCACTTGTAGAACCCAGGATGTAGATACACAGAACAAAGCCCCTCCCTTCGTATGTGTGTAGCTCTTTTTAAAATTGCCTACTTACTAGTCCACACAATGATCAAAGAAAGCTTTCAGTAAGTATTAAGCCTTATGCTTCCTGCATAGAAGCACATGCAAGACCCAAAGTATTTTTCAGTTTGGCATGTGCAACAAGTCCTTCATACTTTTCAGTCAAGGAACAGATCTTCACTATAACACGAGCATACATTCTGAGCTAAGACATACTTCCCATTTTCTCAGGATTACCAACTGTGTATTTACAGAAGAGAAAAACATAAATATGGACATGAAATATATACCTTTATCAGGCCCTCAGAGAAAAGAATCTCTATGGTTTCTTTTAAGATAGGAAGCAGACCGCCATGATGGATACCAATTCCTCGCTTCAGAAGAGGAAGTACATGTTCAACCTGGGAAGAAACATATAGAGACCAGCAATCAAATTTTAATATTCATTACTAAAAAATAAATCCTATATGGAACATCTCAAGAATGCTCTTAGTGTTCATGTAATTCACTGTCTTCTGATTTTAAATACAATAAATACCCCTTCAGTATTATTTTTCAGTTAGAATTAGGAATTATATGAAGGGTAAAGCCAGAGAACAATCTTTTTAATAGCAGAACAGTCTTAAATTGGGTTAGGCCAACTGTGAAGCTAACTTACACATGCAATTAGTATTTAAATTTGCCTCTGTAAGAAAAATTGGCTCATTTAAAATAAATTTTTTGAAATAGTGATCTTAGTATGCATTACATATTTTGTTTCAATTTTAGTTGCAGTTATTTCACTTATTGGTATGTGCTTTAAAACAGCAAAGTCAGCACCTATGAGAGCCATAAAAGGAAATCCAAGCTGTAAATGACTGAATTAACCTCTTAAATTCTAAAAACACTATACTTCAAACAAATACCTACATAATCTTAGCTTTTTCTCCATTTTTTTTCTTTGAACACAAAGACTCTCATTAACAATCTATTAACACTTGGTTACCACCCCAAAACTAATTCTGAGAATATGCTTTTGAGATATCATTGTCTACAGAGACCAGACCAGATTACCTGGACATAGTTCCACTGTTATACGCCTACCAAAAAAACCCAGCACATAACACCTTACATATCGGATTCCCATTTTCCATTTTTCTCGAGTTCACTAACAAAGCAGGTACATTGAATCCTAAGCAAGTAGGCATGGCCAAAAATTAAATGGTTGTTTTTTTCAAGCAGAAATTGCCATGCTCGCAATAAAGATCATCACATTAAGAAATTATGGACATAAATAAAGATGGGGATAAAAAGAAATTATAGTTTTAGTACTTGTTACAAAAATATTGACACCTGTAATATTCTGTCCATTTAGAAACTTGTATTTTTCCCCTGTAAAGACAGTCACTGTGTTTAGTCATTATACAATAAATTAGAATGCAGATGCACTAGTTAAACTTTTGGAGAGGTTCAGCAGTCAATACCTGGTAAAGTGTACACTGCACTCTTATTTGAACTATTTACAGTTTTAACCCAGATATATCTCTTCATAAGAGTCCTATTTCACTATGCCAAGGAGCAACACAAGAGATATTAAAACCCAGGGAGAGGAATGAGAATATCTAGTTTATGATTTCTGTACCCACTACAAAAGAACCAAAGCCCCAAAAATTGCAGAAAACAGGAGAGAAGCAGCTACCCTATTCAATCTCCCCTCACCTGAGGAAGCTTTTTGTCTTCATCTGACAGACAATCAATTGCATTATTGAACACTTCTTCAACCATCTTTTTTTCTTCATCTAAGAAGGCAAATTGGAAGTTACTACAAAATCTAGAAGACTAATACCATATGTAAATAAAGCATTACCTCATTCTAATATTTACAACAAAAATAGCATGGAAGACTATGAAGTCTACACAAAACCACCCACATCAGGTCAAACAACCAAGACTTGAATGGGAGCCTGAAGGAGTCTTAACAGTAACCAGAAGTAGACACTGAGGGAAAACAGAACAAAACATCAGCTGTTTCCAAGCTTGGGGTTTTTTTTTCAGTTTTATGTACTTTCTGTCTATTTCGTAAACCTCCCCGTTTCTCTTCTACCTACTAGTCCCTGTCTGCATGGACATAGAGGCGCTTCCTCTTCCTTGTCAATTCTCAAAGTTTACACCCTTTCTACTTAAGTAGTACAAATATCAATAATATATATTCCAAGGCATGACTGAAGAAAACATACAAAAACATTATCTCTGCATATGCACTTGTGCATATCTTCACATTCTCTGACAGAAACTAAAGCATTATTTTGCAACACTGAACCACAATGTGCAAAGTCAGCAAGCAAGAATGCTGAACAATTCACAAACATGACACGTTGATTTGCAACAAATTCCTTATTTTTGTTACAACTCTCAACATTTTTGAGAAACAGTGAACTTAATCTTATTTTCCAAGCTTGGTCTTAACCCAAAATGAAAAAAATCTTCGTTTACTTTTGGGGGTGTTTTTTGAGGAGAAGGGGCAGAAAGGAAAGAAAGAAAACTGGACTGAAGAGTTGAGAAAGAGCAGTCTAGTAGTTTGTTACACAGTTACTTTGGCTTTAAGAGAATACTCATTTTTTCTAATGGACATAATATTAAAATTTTGGGAAATACATTTGTTATGATCAATATTTTCCCATTATAGACAGAATTTTCTAGGAACTCATGCTATTATTACAGAAAACAGAACTTTGGAGAAAGAAATAAAGTTTAAAATAGAAGAACAATTCAACACTGTAATGACTAAGCACTTTCAGCACACCAACAGTTTCCTACTAAAAACAGCCTGATGTACCAGCATAGTACATTAAAAAGTAATTGGCCTGGTTTCAGCTGAGATAGAGTTAACTTTCTTCATAGTAGCTAATGCAAGGCGATGTTTTGGATTTGTGCTGCGAAGGCAGCTGATAACATACTGATGTTTACGGTTGCTGCCAGGGACAGTGAAGGACTTCTCAGCTTCTCTGCTGTGCCAGTGTCTGCAGGCGCAGAAGAAGCTGGGAGTGAGCACAGGCCCCATCACTAGCCTAAGATTCGACCTTAGGTTTAGGATTGAGACCCAAATTGCCCAAGAGTCTATTCCATATCATGGACATCATGCCCAGTATATAGATGAGGATCTGTCCAGAAGTACTCTCTCTTGCTCTAGGTTGCCTCCCTCTGGGTCACCCCTCTCTCAGGGTTACCTTGGACACTCGGGCTCCTATCTGTACTTCAGGATTGTTAGTTGGGAACAGACTAAGCCTTGGCCATCCAGTGATGAGCAGGATCATTGCGCATCACTCAATTGTATATTTGCATATATTATTATTTTCAACATTACTGTAGTTTAGTTATTAAATTGTCCTTATCTCAACCCAGGAGTATCTTTTCCCTTTACCCCTTTAACTGTCTCCCCCATCACTGGGGAAGGGGTAGGGGGGAGGGTGAGCGA
This sequence comes from Pterocles orientalis, assembly GCA_011057875.1. Classification (NCBI taxonomy): domain Eukaryota; kingdom Metazoa; phylum Chordata; class Aves; order Pterocliformes; family Pteroclidae; genus Pterocles; species Pterocles orientalis. Next base: position 39,989 of record WKFP01013317.1, on the reverse strand, counting down.
GCAGTTGTGGTATTTGGCTGCCAGCCAGGGTCAAAACTAGGACAGTAGAAAATACATATTTTTTTTTTTTTTTTTTTTTTTTTTACACAAAAAAGAAAGGAAACAGAAATATCTAACCGGAGTAACAATTCACATCAAACTACAAGTGAATAAAACTATATTTTTTTTTATTTATCTGTACCTGTATTGAAATCTAACTTTGTCATCTGAAGAGCATAGGCTTCGCAGTCTTTCTTACTGAAGCTGAAAATAATCACAGGTTGGAAATTCCTTTCCATTATCATCTTGACAATCTTAAAAACATTTGAAGGACCTGCAGAGAGATTACATTAATTTACATGTACTTTAGCAAAAAACTATCTTATGTTTACTGGCATGAGGGTGGCTGGAGGGCAGCACACAGGTGGTCCAGCCTCCTTGGGAGCCCAGCTTAAGTGCTTCTATACAAATGCACGTAGTATGGGGAATAAACAAGAGGAGCTGGAGATGTGTACACGCCTGCGGGGTTATGATCTTACTGGCATTATGGAGACAAGGTGGGATGGATCATACGACTGGAGTGTTGGAATGCAGGGATACAGGCTCTTTAGGAAGGACAGGCAGGGGAGACGAGGAGGGGGTGTTGCCCTCTATGTCAAAGACCAGCTGGAGTGCAAGGAGCTCCACCTGGGGTCAGATGAGGAGCCAACAGAGAGCCTGTGGGTCAGGATCAAAGGGAGGGCTGGGACAGGGGACATTGTAGTGGGGGTCTGCTACAGGCCACCTAACCAGGGAGAGCAAGTGGATGAGGCCCTCTACAAACAGGAACAGCCTCATGCTCACAAGCCCTGGTCCTCATGGGGGATTTCAACAATCCTGGTACAACACAGCACAGCACAGGCAAGCCAGGAAGTTCCTGGAATGTGTCGATGACAACTTCCTTCTCCAAGTGATAGAGGAGCCAACCAGGAGAGGGGCTATGCTGGACCTTGTTCTCACCAACAAGGAAGGGCTGGTGGGGAATGTGGAACTCAAGGGCAGCCTGGGATACAGCGACCATGAGATGGTGGAGTTCAAGATCCTCAGGGCAGTGAGGAGGGTGCACAGCAAACTTACTACCCTGGACTTTAGAAAAGCAGACTTTGGCCTCTTCAAGGACCTGCTTGGAAGAGTCCCATGGGATAAAGCCCTGGAGGGAAGAGGGGCCCAAGAAAGCTAGCTAATATTCAAGGATCACTTCTTCAGGCTCAGGGGCAACGCATCCCAACAAAGAGGAAGGCAGGCAAAAACGCCAGGAGGCCTGCATGGATGAACAAGGAAGTCCTGAGCAAACTCAAACAAAAAAAGGAAGCCTACAGAGGGTGGAAGCAAGGACAGGTAGCCTGGGGACAATACACTGTCCGCAAAGCCAGAGATCAGGTTAGGAAAGCTAAAGCCCTAACAGAATTAAATATGGCCAAGGACATTAGCGGTAACAGGAAGAACTTCTATAAGTATGTCAACGATAAAAGGAGGACTGGGGTAAATGTGGGCCCTCTCTGGAAGAAAGCGGGAGACCTAGTGACCCAGGATGTAGAGAAGGCTGAGGTACTTAACGAGTTCTTTACCTCAGTCTTCACTGGCAAGAGCTCAAGCCACACTGCTCAAGTTGCAGGAGGCAAAGGCAGTGACAGGGAGAAGGAAGAACTGCCAGCTGTAGGAGAAGATCAGGTCCAAGACCATTTAAAGAACCTGAAGGTGCACAAGTCCATGGGACCTGACGAGATACATCCGTGGGTTCTGAAGGAACTGGCAGATGAAGTTGCCAAACCACTATCCATCATATTCGAGAAATCGTGGCAGTCTGGTGAAGTTCCCACAGACTGGAAAAGGGGAAACATAACCCCCATTTTTAAAAAAGGAAATAAAGAAGACCCGGGAAACTACAGGCCAGTCAGTCTCACCTCTGTGCCTGGCAAGATCATGGAGCAAATCCTCCTGGAATCTATGCTAAGGCACATGGAAAACAAGCAGGTTACTGATGACAACCAACACGGCTTTACCAAAGGAAAATCGTGCCTGATGAATTTGGTGGCCTTCTATGACAGAGCCACGGTGCTAGTGGATAGAGGAAGAGCAACTGACATCATCGACCTAGACTTGTGCAAAGCTTTTGACACAGTCCCACATGACAACCTTGTCTCTAAGCTGCAGGGACATGGATTTGACAGAAGGACCACTTGCTGGATAAGGAACTGGCTAGACGGCCACACTCAGAGAGTGGTGGTCAATGGCTCAATGTCCAAGTGGAGACCGGTGACAAGTGGTGTTCCACAGGGGTCAGTACTGGGACCAGTGTTGTTTAACATCTTTGTTGGAGACACGGACAGTGGGATGGAGTGCACCCTCAGCAAGTTTGCCGATGACACCAAGCTGTGTGGTGTGATGGGCACGCTGGAGGGAAGGGATGCTATCCAGAGGGACCTTGACAGGCTGGAGAGGTGGGCCCATGCAAACCTCATGAAATTTAACAAGGTCAAGTGCAAGGTCCTGCACGTGGGTCGAGGCAATCCCAAGCACAAATACAGGCTGGGCAGAGAATGGAGAGAGAGCAGCTCTGAGGAGAAGGACTTGGGGGTATTGGTGGATGAGAAGCTCAATACGAGCCGGCAGTGTGTGCTTGCAGCCCAGAAAACCAACCGTGTCCTGGGTTGCATCAAAAGAAGCATTAGCAGCAGGTCAAAGGAGGTGATTCTCCTCCTCTGCTCTGCTCTCGTGAGACCCCACCTGGAGTACTGTGTTCAGATGGGGGGCCCCCAACATAAAAAAGACCTGGACCTTTTGGAGAAAGTCCAGAGGAAAGCCACGAAATTAATCAGAAGGCTGGAGCACCTCCCCTATGAGGACAGGCTGGAAAAGTTGGGGTTGTTCAGCCTGGAAAAGAGAAGGCTCCGAGAAGACTTAATAGCAGCCTTCCAGTACCTGAAGGAAGCCTACAGGAGAGATGGGGAGGCACTCTTTATCAGTGAGTGTAGTGATAGGACAAGGAGTAATGGGTATAAGCTAAAAAAAGGGTAAATTTAGACTAGACATTAGGAAGAAATTTTTCACTATGAGGATGGTGAGATGCTGGAACAGGTTGCCCAGGGAGGTTGTGGATGCCCCATCCCTGGAGGTGTTCAAGGCCAGGCTGTATGAGGCTTTGAGCAACCCGGTCTAGTGGAGGGTGTCCCTGCCCATGGCAGGGGGGTTGGAACTTGATGATCTTTAAGGTCCTTTCCAACCCAAGCCGTTCTATGATTCTATGAATAATTAAGACACAAGCACAGCTTGCATACAACTGTTGCATTATAAGAGAAGTTACTTTAGAATGGGATTCAAACTCACCTTTTGTTCCTCCTTTCCTGCCTTTCTGGTCTCCTTTTGCTAAGTCTCCTGCATCTCTAAGCACTTGCATTGCTGTATTAAAATTATCTTCTCTGAAATCTCCCTAGATACAAAACACAACCTTTGTAAGCAATTACAAGCCCACTTAAAAATACTTAGTGCTTTGCATAGGCAGTACCACTACTGCAGATTTTTATATGCGGAAGGACAAGAACAATGCATAAGCTAGCAAGTGAGTTTTCTAGGTCAGTGGCACAGCTCTGAATTACACTGTCTCTGAAGTTATTGTTCTGTCCACCACACCACCAAAACCAGGCTAGGCCTGCTGGATGACACAATGCCAAAACTGACATTTAAGAATGTCTACTTGAAACTACACTGCCCAATGAAGATCTAGCTTCAAGTGTAGTACTACTGTTTATGGTATTAGCAAGCCAATGATGAATTTTAAACAAGTTACTTCAAAATCACCTAAAGACAGAGAAATATTTTGCACCCTCAACAGAAGTAAAATTTAAATACTACATCTTCTTTTGAGTGAGAAACAGTGAAAGAATCATCAGCTCATTTGCAGATTTGCAGAAAGCAGCATGCACTTTAGAAAACAGAGCAAGGATGAGGGCACTTAAGACATCTCAGCAAAGTATTACTCAGCTGACTACATGACATAAAACCACTGTCATCTAGAAGACTCCAAACTTCTAACAGCAATTCAGAGATTAGTGTTACCCCTTTGTACTTCATTTTAACACAAACATCCTTTGTATAGCCAAACCAAATTTTGCAAGAGATCAAGCTCATGACTGATAGGCATGAAAGAAGATCTTTCAAACAAACTGAATATTCCTTACATTTTCATCAACAACCAGATGGAGTCCATCTCCTCCTGCTGGGAATATATAATGCTGCAGTGGAGTGGGTCGATAGTCTGTGTAAATCACATGGCAAGGCTATAAAGAAAGAAAATCATAAACATATATATTTAATGTTTCTAATTGCATTGTAAAAACGCTTGATGGCACATCCAATATATTACTATTAAAATTTCTAAAAACGGGAAAGTAAGACTCACAGAAACTAAGATAACAAATTTTCTTTCCTGAATACAGCTTTTGTACTAATTGCATTGCTTAAGAAAATGAAAGTTTGCCAATCCTTTAGAACAACACCAGTTGGCTACAAAAATTCCTTCTCATGAACACAGGAACAGGTAATATTTCCTTCCGTACTATTACACAGATTCAAAATTCTAACATTTAAAACCAAAAGGAAAACCTGTTAATTTCTAATTTGTAAAAAAGACCTCAATATTTCTTACACCACCTGAAAAAGACGTTTAAGGTTTTAATGCATGGAAAAAGCTTGTTTAGAAAAAAAACAAGCAAAACACGTCCTTTAAGACATTAAATATTACATAAACCTGCTTTAAAAAAAATCACAATCTAGTGTTTCGCAAAAAAAAGTCAATGTTTAGTGTTTCATCACCAACAACATAAGAATCAATCCTCGGTGTATTTTTAAAATCAGACCTTCTCCAATTCTAATTCCCATATCCTTTGCTGCAAAAGCATCTCTCAAAAAAACAGAATAAAATAAATCTAATGGTTACACAACAGTATAGATTTCTCACATTTCTCAATTTGTTGCCATGCATATACAGTACTTCCTATGGATTTATAATTTACTTTTGATTTCTGCATGGCCTCTTTACAGAGCTCTTCTAACAAATTGTCCAAGCAACCTCTTGTCTATCAGCCCTCTGAAAATCATAGTACATTCATCATGCTTCATAATTCAGAAGAGTTGCTGAAATCAAGATGGTGTCTAAATAAGTGTGGAAAATAAACTTCAAAGAAACAGCTTTAATGTTGTTACGTAGAACCAACAGCCAGTATAGCTGCAAAAGCTAGCAGTACAAGAGAAGCCAGGCGTGATCTATATCATCATTTATAAGCAATAAGATGACGACTGAAAAGATGCTTAAAAGTTCAGTTCTCATCAACCAAAGAGACAGTATCATGCCACAAGACAACAAGGATAGAGGTATGGCACATCAGAAACACTACCTGTTTGTGAAGATGGCAGATCCATTCAGCAAACTGACGGGCATTTGGAATAGTTGCAGAAAGGAACACATAATGAACATTATCAGGGAGCAAAATAATTGTCTCTTCCCAAACCACACCACGTTCTGAAAATGGAAAAGTCACATGGGAAACATATGTCATTAAAGCCTGTTTTTCAGCTCTGAAGCCAAAGCAGCATGTTTCAATACTAAATAAAACAAAATGAAAAAAAGCCTTCACTAAAGTATATCAAACACCCTCAAACTGGCTTTTGTCTTGGTAAAGAAAATGCAGACCACGACACACAGGAACTATCTTACATATATTTAGTAGAAAACAAATTCCCAATTATTTATGCATAAAGATGGCTGATTTTAAGAGAGAAGAATAAATCTTTAATTCTTTAAAAGAAAAAAATAGTTCCTGGTGAAAAAAAATTTATTAAAAAGAAACATATATATAGGATACCTGAATCTCTCATGTAGTGGATTTCATCAAAAATAACCCATGCAACTTCTCGCATAACCTCAGAACCTCTGTAGAGCATACTTCTCAAAATCTAGAAACAGAAAAAAAATTGAGATTCATCAAATGAAACAAACAGTCATGTGTTACAGAGCTGTCTGTAAGAAACTTCCAGAATTTCTGGTTCACATTTACATGGCAATATGAGATCTTATTTTGCACAAAATTTCAAAGCATTTAAAGGTTGGCTGTGAGATGCTTTCCAAATTTATTCCAATCTAACAAATCTCCTGACACGAGATTAACCGGTTTCCCTGCAAGAAAAGTGTATGAACATGAAAGAAAAAACAATTTTATCCCTGACTCTTTATAGCAGCATATCTGTTACTGGTCTACAGATCTAATTCTGCCAAGCCTTCTTCTTCTCTCATCCCAACAGATAACCTCTCTGTGATTAAGAGGAAATCTTTTGTCAGAAACCAAGTCAGCTTGTCTCTCCACTGCGGTCTTCCCCTACCAAAGTTTTCTCCATAAAACTTTCTACTCCTCTGAGGTAAAGACAGAAAGAGGAAAATTCCAACTCACGGCTGGACAGATTTCTACAACAGACATATGACAACTGTCCCAACAGTACTTTTGCTACCACAGATGAAAAGAGAACTATTCCTACTACTACTCTCTGTTCCTGGAGAACTAGCACCTAGTGTGATCAACTCAACCATGACTGAATAATTTCCCTCTCCTCGTTTTGTTTCTCTGGAAAAAAAATATTGACCCTACAGGATTCAGTAAGTCTGACTGGCTTCCAGTACTTCACATCTATCCTAAGGAAACTTGGTGTCTTAACGATTTAGAAAATTAAGTTCTGTCTTTCTCAATGTGAGAATGTAAGTTACTGACAGTCCAAAAGCATGAATTCACAGAGATTAAACTTTTTCAGTATCCAAAAGTTAAAACATTAAAGGGAACCATAATGAACTTTATAACATTTTCTACCTTAATTTGGCTTATTATAACTTTCATCTTCTAGTATCAGACCTTTTTAATCAAAAAAAGAGTAGAAGTAAACACAAACAAATCAAGAATTAATGTCTGATCTTACCTCAGTTGTCATTACCAGACAAGAAGCTGTAGGATTAATGGTGACATCCCCAGTCATTAAACCAACATCCTGAAATTCTTCATACATCTCACGGTACTTCTGATTACTTAAAGCTTTAATTGGACTTGTAAATATCACACGCTGTTTCTCCCTCAAAGCCAGGGCAATGGCATACCTGTATTCAAACATTGTACATATTGAAGTTGTAAATGCAGAGGAAGACATTCAAAGCATATTCTTTTCCTCTAATCCTCTGCTTAAAAAAAAAAAATGCAATTCAAAACACACAATAAACACCAAGTTGCAAATTAAATCAAACCAGTGCTTCTGACAAAGCAAAGACAACACACAAGAAACTCCTTATTAGTTATAACTATGGACTAGAAAACAAATGTATCTTTTCCTAAATTCATGCAAACCTGTATTGCAGAAACTTTCAATCTATATAAAAACATCTCAGGAAAAACAAATTGTTTAAAAATAAAAGGTAAGCTTAAACACAAAGTAAGTCTTTCACTATCCACTAAACAAGATGAAAGAATAGTTGTTATATTCAAGAGTACAAAATTCAATTCTAACATCACAGAATCACAGAATCACAGAATCACAGAATCACAGAATGTTAGGGATTGGAAGGGACCTCAAAAGATCATCTAGTCCAATCCCAGGAACACCTAGATCAGATCACACAGGAACGCATCCAGGAGGGCTTTGAATGTCTCCAGAGAAGGAGACTCCACAACCTCTCTGGGCAGCCTGTTCCAGTGCCCTGTCACCCTCACTGTAAAGAAGTTTTTTCTCATATTCAAGTGGAACCTCCTATGTTCCAGCTTGAACCCATTGCCCCTTGTACTATCACTGGATGTTACAGGGAAGAGCCTGGCTCCATCCTCCTGACACTCACCCTTCACATATTTATAAACATCGATTAGGTCACCCCTCAGTCTCCTCTTTTCCAAGCTAAAGAGACCCAGCTCCCTCAGCCTTTCCTCGTAAGGGAGACGGACAGTCCAAATTTTGTATCAAGAAACTGAGACACCATAGCTACCGATAGTTCAACAAAATGACAGGACAAACATCACACCATTCTCTTATTACAGCCTGGCAGAAAATTACTTACTCTGCACAAACAGTTTTACCAGCTGATGTATGAGCCGACACTAACACAGACTGGTTATTATCTACGCAAAGAATAGCTTTTCTCTGAAAGGCATCAAGAATAAATGGATATTCCTAAGAAAGAAAGCAAAAACATCACATATTTTAAACACTGACTGTTACTTACATCTAGTTGTTTTTTTTTTACTTATCCAGTGTGCAAATTACAGGCAGAAATTAAATCCTGTAAGTTTGCAATGAAAAATAAATTAAACTTGTAACTTCAACTGATACTAATCCAGTACTTTGCAATAATTTTCTATTTAAGTAATTTTAAATAATTTTATCTAACACCACATCTAAGATCTAGCATACATGCTCTTACCAAATTAAAATCTTGCCCTGATGACTGAATTTTCTCTAATTTACTGATTTAGGAAGAGAAACTACAGCATACTACTGAAGCTACCAGCTGCTGTTGTAGAACAGAACTGAAATCACAACAACCTATCCACCCCACTCAGTTGCACCGTTTTACTCTAACAGTTTTAAAATATAGAAACACCAATCTTACTTATGACAGGCCACCTTTCAAGATACTCTTTTCCAAGTCTTACTAAAAGTACATCACTTTTCCCTCTACCCTCATCTATTGTCTAAAGGATATGCAAAAAGAAAAATAAATGCAACCTATCACATACTTTTGCAGCTTTTCCAGTTCTTGGCTTCAGACCTGTGAAGACTTCATCTGCTGGAAGTGCAACCTATAAAATACATTTTAAATAAAAACAGTAGCAGAATTCTCAGTGTCCACTCCAGTGACATGGCAGGTTATGAAGAGCTGGAACAGAGATGTAAAGTGCACGAAAACTAATCTGAATTTCTCTTATCCGGTTTCTACGTGCTCATGTGTCAAGGCTCTCTTCCTTCCTCTCAGAGTTTTTCAACCACAATCTCTATCCTCCTGTCCCAACAATGCTCCTTTTCTCACTTCTCTGATACTCCCAACTGTCCTGCATGCAATATTTCTGCTTCACCTACTTTGGAAAGTTAGCTCTTCAGGCCAAGACACAGTCATGGTTTCTAGCCAATGGACGTTAGAAACAACTACTCAGCTCGTATTAATTACACTCCCTTTCCAAGGACTATGTATTTATACACGTAAAGTTCCAGTTACTGGCCAATACCTAACATTCATTCATACTAAATATTTAAGCTCTCCTCAGTTACTGAGTGATGGCAAACCTCTACCAGACACATCAAGATAACAAAGATGGTAAAGATGCATGGGTTTTAAAGCCTGTATCATCAATTATAGAATTGATGACACAGTTCCCTTATTACAAAGGTGTAATCATACAGGGTCCTTGAATGTGAATCAACTTGAGCTAGTTCTGGAAACCAGCACAGAAAAGAAAATTAGCAAAAAAGTACAAGGAAGTTAAAATTCACGTCTTTAATTCTCATAGAAACTCTTTCTGATGTTCATCTTAAAAAAAAAAAAATCAGCATTAATACTTCCAATTTCTCATATTTTAATTGTATTTATGTCTATTTACAGTATTTGAAAATGGACAGTTTTCATTATTTTGCTTCTACATAAAAGACTTTTTCCCCTTTCTACCAAAATGTAATTTTCAACAATAATCAGCCATACCAGAAAGCCTTTAATTCTTGAACCAGAACAGCAAAACATTGGAATGCACTGCTGCACACTTAGATCGCACTATGAACAGACCTATTTAACAATGAGCAGGTATTCCTCTTCAACAACAGTACTCGGAACGTGCTTGGTACCTTTCAAATATGGAAACCTATCAACGTTATAATAAAGTCTTTCACAATCACTCATTTTATTGCAAGTATCATTCAAACTGCTTCTGGTAATATACCTTATTCATTTTTCAACTGCATTTTGTGCATGCTCAATGCCAGATACAGGCCTCAGACTCTTTACAAGACTGTTCTGTCTTAAATATAATGTGAAATAATATACAATATATATAGTATATATAATATATAATAATATATAAGTACAATAAACTATCATACTTATAATTCTATTAAATAAGCCCATACTTTTCATGTGCATTTTCACTGCACTCACCTCATGTGTACAACCTTCAACAGTCTCCACAGCTTGTACCTTTACTTGAGGCATCAGGTCTGCCAGACTAAAAACACAGGAGTTAGGATTGCTGAAAAAGGTATTTTAAAATCCTGTTTTCTTTATAAATGCAAAAATTATATTAATTTCACCTCTACATTACCTGAAACATTAAAAAAAGGATGCACAAACTTGAAACAGACAGTTGGCAGAGACTAGTACCAGGACTAAGAATACCTGTAAGTGTTAAAATTGTGCGACTATATAAATCTACTTTAGCTACGGCTTTGGGATTTGTAACAACTTAAACATTAGCGCCACAAAACAGCACTTGGATCACACTTGTTCACATTAAGTTTTCTCATTAAATGGGGACTTTTTTTTCAATATATAACAATGCAAAATTAAAGACCTGTATTCCTGCTACTAGTCATGACACCAAATACCATGAGACTAAAGCATCCCATACAGCTGCCTGGAGACAAGACCCCTCTTTTCTTTACTAGTCCCTTCTCTCATGGACACAAGAAGGGGATAGTGTCTCACTGCATAAACCAGTGTTCTTTTCTGAGAGTCTTAACCTACCCAGTAAGCTACTGTGGGCAAGTACACATTTTATTGAGCTCACTAACACATTGACTCAAAATGTTGACTTAGGTTCTGTTTTACCTTTATACAGGTCACCCTTTATGACTCTCTCTCAGGAAATCTTACCTTGAACTGAAGAAAAATTACCATAACAAACCAGACCAGAATTCTGTCTGACAGAAATCAATAATACATCCCCCAGAGAAAAATGTAAGAACACTGAAAGTACATAATTTTTATTTCTCTAGTAGAGTCTTCTACCTCTTAAGCCTGGAGGTACACACCTGCATTTGGCAACTCTGGATTAATTTTTATTTCATGAATCCTCCTACCCATTTTCTGAAGCAACATAAATTGTCAAGTTCCCAAGAACCTCTTAAGATACACTAAGCTGAAAAAGCTCTCACGCTTCAATCTGTTTTCAAAACCCCACATAACACCTGTCATGAAGTTTTGGAAAGAAATGAGGGAGAGATGTGCAGATCCTAAAGCACAGAAATGGCATTCTGGTTTCCCTTCACCTGTTGTACCTCCCCAGCTGTCAACATGTCCAAATATGCCTGACTCTCCATGACAAATACCTGTCATTTGTGCTCAAATTTAAAAGCATGTCTGTACTTAATATTCCAAATATTTTCTGCAGTTATAATCTTACATGCCTCAAAAGCCTCATTTCTGTCGCCTTGTTCAAATTCTTCTTTCTGTATGCCAAACCAGCTATGTCTTTCACTGGCATGGTGCAAAGGAACCCTGCCTCATCCCATGTGCCTCACTCCTTAACTTTTCCTACATGCCTGAAATCAACACAACGGCTTTGACCCAGAATCACTGATCCACATGCAGTAACCACAAACAGATGAACATTTCATACTGCAGTTGCCTATCTGTTTGCACTGCTATTTCAAACATACTCAGTGCTTGTCACTGCTGATCGTGTATTACCAACCCATCCTCACTACTGGAAAATCAACTTCATATGCAAACACATCTTTATATGAAAACACCACAAAGCTACTTACATCAACTATTCACAACCGGCACATAGCTAACTACTATGTCTTGCTATGATTTCCTTACACATTAAGCTAGGCACTTACTTAGCATCTTCTGATAGAACATCTTCCAGTTTTGGCTTCTTTCCCAAAAACGCATCTTCTGTGCTGTCGACCTCAATTTCCCTTTTGGGCTTTCCTATTGCAGCTACAGAAGGTCTTTCCTCTGATCGCTTTCTGCAATGTAAACAGGCAACAAATTTAAAGTTTTCCTCTTTCAGGTATGTACTTTCAGACAAGAAATCAGATGACCTGCGGGCAACGCTGATCATATTGCATTCAGGGTACAACCCGGGGAACTCCTCTCACGAAAACCGCTGGGGGTTTTCAAACCAGTCCCTGGATGAGCCTGCCCCAGCTTTCCGCGCTCCACAACCGTCCACTGCGCCCGGGCTGGCTACAGCTTTAGGGCCAGGGACCCTAGGAAAGCGTGTCCCTTTAGGCTACACCTACGCCCCGGTTCCGAGCACGTTCAGCAGCTCAAGCTGGCAGAACCCGGGCCCAGCAGCGTGGTCCGAGCCTCAGCCCCTCAGAGCACCCCCAGCCCCCCACTCCGCCCTCACCCCGGTCTCCTGGCGCCCTCGGTGGCGCCCGCTTTGCTCTTCTTGGTGTCAGAGGCGGCGGCGGCCGAGTGCTCCTCAAACACGCTGAAGAGGTCGTCCCCGAACGCGTCCGCCATCTTTCCTGCCCGTCCCGCAATGCCCTGCGCGGACGGCCTCCCCCTAACCCCCTCCCGGGTGTTTTCTGCCCCTACACCAGCTCTGCACCCCGAGGAGAAACCGCGCCCCCCGCCGCGCCCGGGCACGGGCACGGAGACCCCCGCGCACGGTCTGGGCCCGGGCCCGATCCCACCCCACCAGCACCGGGGCACGAAAAGCTCCCTCTCAGCGCGCAACCACCCTCGCACAAGCCCTTCCCACAACCCCCCGCGGCCGGTGGTGGCCCTTGACCCGGAACTTAATTTCCGGAAGGCCTAGAGAGGCCTGGCGGCAGCAAGGTACGCTCTCTCAGCCGCTGACCAGTGAGAGGCAGAGGGCGGTGCCGAGTTGGCGGCACAGGTCAATAGGGAGCGGCGGGCGGTGCCGAGCGCGGTGCCCGGATGTAGGGGCGGTACGGTGCGGTGCGTGGGGGCAGGCAGTGTCATGGGTGGCCGCAACAAGAAGCAGCGGGCGGGGAGTGTGGCCCATGCTGCCTCCGCCGCCACCGCTGCGGCCCGGGCTCGAGCTGCTGCTGAGGCTGGAGCTTCTGCTGCTGTCTCCGCTGCGGACGCAGGCAGCCGAGCGGTGCTGCGGCCGCCGCCCGTCTCCAAGGAGCCGCGTGTCAAGCAAGGTACTGGGCCCTGCGCTGTGAGGGAGCCTTGGGGGTGGCTGTGCCCGGGAACGAGAGGGTGCGTGGTCCAGGCGGCTGAGGGATGCCCCGGCTGGCCCCACTGAGGGCCAGCTTCGTCAGCGAGCTCCCGAGGTTGCGGCCTGCCTTTGCCTGGGGCCTGGGCATTTCGGCAGAAGGCCCGCTGAAGGGCTTGGCCTTACTGAGCTTCGAGAGACACTTCCCATCCCTCTGGCATGGGGCTGGTCAGGCCTGCCTTTAGTCTGTTTCACTTCCTGGGGTGTCCCTGGGCAGGTGGGCCTTGTTGGCATCGAAGTATTGAGTTAGTTACAAAAAGTCTTGTATTATATTATTGGCAGCTCTTCGGGAGTGAGTGTTGGTGTGGCACTTTCCCAGTAATGGGCTTCTTTTGTGGCTGTTCATTCTGTATGTGCTTAAAGCCAATGTAATGTGTATTTGGCACTTCTGTGTGTGTGTGTGTGTTATTAAAAAAAAAAAAAGTATGGAGCAGTTCCAGGGCTGGAGATACCTCTTAACAGCTTGTGTTGCAGACTACAAATACATTGTGCAATGGCCAGGCCTTTTGAGATAACTTGTTAACACAAAATCTTGCAATCCACTGATTTAAACTTCCTGAGCTGATTCATATACTCTGCTTTTAAAAATCTGGGTTCTGAATGTATTTCTTGCATCTCCCACTCCTCCAACAGGATTATGCTCAGTCCTCTTCAGAAACTATCCTGCTTGTCTCCCAGGTTGTCTGCTGTGGTGAAAAATAAGTCAGTGTAAGTGAGAAGTAAGTTAGTATAGTCTAAATACTGTGTAGTTGCACAGCCTACCAGTAAATGCCAGTGATACTGCTTGTGAGTGCTAGCTACTCTTTGTAGCTCCTGACCAGAAGTTACCACTTTTTTTTTTTTCTTCTGAAATGCAGTTGCCTAAAAGTGGGCTCTGCTAGAACCTCTCTAGGGGCAGCCTAGGGCAGATGAGCTGTCCGACCTGCCAGCTGTCAGGCTGAGGAGCTGGGAGGCTGCGGTGCACACAGTGCTGCTCCGCCCTGGGGTGGCACACAGCCTTGCAGGGGCGTGAAAGCTGTGATGAGGTTGCTCAGTTTCTTTTTGCCCATGCAGGACCAGAAACAGTATGTGTGTTCTGAAAGCAATGGGATCAAACAGCAAGCTGTGTGTTATGAGAATCCATACTATTTTAATGATAATATGAATTTTTATGAATTAACATTTTTCTAACAGCTGATAAATTAAAAGTATTTAAGAATGACCATAGCAAATCAGACCAAAAGCCTCTGTAGCCATGTGCCCTTTTCCTAGATAGGGGCCAAAAGCAGGTACCTAGGTAAGAATAGGTTGGGCATGCACTGATACTTCCACAGGGTACTCTTACATCCCCGACCAGTTGTGGCTTAAGGTCTTCCTGAGCCAGATGCAGTGTTTTTTTCAATGCCCTCCCAATTTGATTTATTTATTTACTACAAAGCTGTTGTGTCTGCCCCTGGCCTTGGTAAACGTGCAGTATCCACAGCTTAAGTGCCAAAGAGTTCTGTTAGGTAGCTATGCAGTTTGTAGTAAAAAGAACTCAACAGCCTTGCTTGTTTTGAACCTGCCTATTGGCTTCCCTGTTTGGCTCTCCTTGTTCCAGTGTAGAGAGTGAGAAGTAAATCCCATTTCCTCTCATTGTGCCACTTGGAATTTTATGTTTTATCTGCTGAGAGTCACACCCTTGTTCACTATTACTTATTCAAGGGCCTTTCTGTACTGTTGATTATTCTTATTATTGTTATGTACCTGCATGTTTCTGGTGATTTAGTGTAATATTTCCTTGCGCTAATCTGCATCATGTTGGATTTGCTTCAGCTACTGTAGGCGACGTTCTCTGTGTTCTGCTTGTGTAATTGATGTTTGTTTGCAATTTTCAGGTCCAAAAACTTACAGTTTTAGTTCAACAACAGATTCCAGTGCTGCTGCAAATCTAGATAAATCTGTTCTTAAGGCAAGTATCTTCTTTAGGTAAAACAACTTTGGTTTTCATAGTAAGATTTTAGCTGAGTAAATATTTCTTCAGTTCTTTTTTGGTATTATGCAGGTAAATTCCTTTTGTGTATTAGACATTGACTGTCTTGAGCTTGATGTGTTTGGGATTCTGAGTGTGCTTTAAGAAACAGGGAGGCGTAAACTAACAGGGCAGGAAAATATATTGTTTAAGGAACAGATGATACTTGTATGCAGGACTAATAAGAGTTAAGTTTGGGCTTCTGCTGTGCATGTGGATGCTTCTTCTTGTCAGAGGAAGAATACAGGTTTTATACAACTACCTTAGTAGCAACCAAGGCTTGGTTCATGTTTTAGAAGTGAATTTTTTTTTTTAAGCCAGTGGCATGGTTTAACCCCAGCCAGCAATAAGCACCATGCAGCCACACAAAGGAAGGAGATTGTCACAGACTGTATCTTGATGATCAAATTATTTTATACCAGTTCTTGTAAATGGAGGAGAAAGGCCTTGTTCTTTCTGGTAGAAATTTCTTTTAAAATTTCTTTACAGCATTTCCCTTGACATACACAGTTTCCTTGAAGATATAAATGAGCCTTCTCTCTAATAAGGAATGAACTCTTCTATTTCAAGTAAAAGCATACAGCTTGCAAAAGTTTAAAAAAAAGTGTCCCCTTAACAAGAAATGTTTACTGCACTTACGTAAAGCTGGAAGAATAGGGATTTTAATGGCAGAGAGATTTCTGCACTCTTATTTCCTTAAATGTGAAAAGCATTGGTATGTCATAAAAATTTGTGATCTTTTGCTTTGTGTCAACGTACTTCCTCTGCACAGGTAATGATAAATGGTAATTTGGAGAAAAGGATTATTGATATAATCAATGACCATAAAAAACACAGTGACGACAAAGGAATGATTTCCAGAAGACTTACTGCTAAGAAACTACAGGTAGAGTTTAAAGTGTTCTTCTCTGACCATTGCTTATTTAGAAGAAATAGTTAATTTTTTGTAATTCATATCGTCTGTCATACTGTGCTTCTGCGTGTAGTACAAGCCAGTGTGGCATGCTTTCCAGCAGTTACATTAATAGAATGTCAATAGAGTTGACAAGTATGCTTATTAGGAAATATGTGTTTTTATGCATTCAGTAAGTAAATCGGAGCCTTCAGACAGGATAGAGGAATAGAACTTGATATGAATGTTTCATGTTTCCTACAATTTTCATTCCATATAGGCAGAAACCTTTAGATTTATCTTTCTAACTAGAAAGTATGTTCTGTACAGAGACTGGAATGTAGATTTATTTATCCATATGCATACATATTTATAGTAAAATTATTATAAGCTCTGTATTCAAAACAGGATTTTCCACTTGGCCTTCAGATGTATTAATTTATGTTGTTTACCTCAATTTAATGCTAATTATCTGATAGGTGGGAAATAGAAGTTTACAAGCCTATGTTAGATTGCTAGATTAAATCATAATATACTCTGACATTTTTTATTTATAGGATGTATACATGGCTTTACAAAGATTCTCTTTTAAAACTGAGCACATTGAGGAAGCAATGAAAAATACACTTTTATATGGTGGTGATCTTCACTCTGCACTTGATTGGCTTTGTTTAAATCTTCCTGACGGTGAGTATGGTGACAGAGAATTGACTATATTTCTTAACAGAAGAGTAATAGGATTTGCTCCGGCATGACAGTGCTTTGTAGTAGTAATTAAATATATTATTTCACTAAGACTGTGTCATGGTTCAAGGCCACCTGGCAGCTAAGCACCACAGCAGCCTCTTGCTAAAAAACTCTGTGGGCTGAGGCAAGGACAGAGAGGGTTCAATTGCCAGTTAATAGTCATGGACAAGAAGCAGACACAAAAACAGTTTAATTTGGTAACAACCGGAAACAGAACAAGATAATGAGAAAAAGAACTACATCTTAAGAAGGCACCTTTCCTCCACCCCTCCTTTCTTCCCGGGCCCAAAGTCTGTGTTCCCTATTTCTCTACTTTCTTCCCCCCTGGGCAGCAAGGGGACAGGGGATGGGGGTTGTGTTCAGTCCAACACGTGTTGTCTCTGCCATCCCTCCCTCCTCAGGGGAGGGCTCCTCACAGTCTGCCCTGCTTCTGCGTGGGATCCCTCTCACAGGAGAGTCCTTCACAAACCACTCCAGTGTGAATCCTCCTCACAGGCCCCAGTTCTCCACTGACTGCTCTGGTGTGGGGTCGCTCCCATGGAGTCACAACCTCCTTCGGGTGCATCCACCTGGTCTGGTGTGGGGTTCTCCACGGGCTACATACAGGGTGGTTTTTGCTCTACCATTAAATCTCCATGAGATATCAAATTCCATGGGCTGCATGAGCAGGTGCAGACCTCTCTTCCAGCATGGGGTCCTCCATGGGCCACAGGGGAGTCTCTGTTCTGGCATCTCCTCCCTCTCCTTTCTCTTCACTGGCATTGGTGTCTGCACAGCTGGCTCTCTTACAGCCCGCTTCTCTCTTTGCTGGCTCCTAAAAAAACTCCTGGCTCTTGGGCGGGGGCTGTGGCTGGGTTGGCCAGGCCAGGCCTGTGGCAGAGTCTGGGGCTGTAGTGGTGGATCAGGTCACAGCCAAGGCTGAACAGACTGGCCAAGCTGGGACCTGCCGTGGAGCTGGCACCACTGCTCCCTGCTCTGTGCCCCCTCTTCAATATGTCATTTGCAGAGGCACTGGTGGGCTTGGCTTTGGCCAGAGGCGGGTCTGGCTTGGAGCTGGGGAAACTTCCAGCAGCTTCTCACAGGAGCCATCTCTGTAGTTCCCAGTCCCCTCCTGCCCTCCCTGGCTCCAAAACCAAGTTGGAGCTGGGGGAACTTCTGGCAGTTACAGGGATGGCCCCTGTGAGTAGCCCCTTCCCTGCTACAACATACTGGAAGTCTTCACTGTGTTCCTTTCCTAGATGCACTGCTGACAGGTTCTGGGATATTTTTTTAAATGTATAAGGTCTTGTAGACCTCTTATTCCTTCTCTTAGATTTTTATGGAAGTCAACCAAGCAAATGCTGACTTATCTGAATGCTGAAGCCCGACTTTTGTTTCTGGCATGCTGGTTTTGTTGTATGTTCATCTTGTTGGTTCCCAACAGACTTCAAGATTTTCAGTAGTTGTTGTTGACATATTCTGTGACATGGCTTTTTGTTTTGAAGATGCCTTGCCTGAGGGCTTTAGCCAGCAGTTTGAAGAACAGCAACAGAAAGCTAGAGCAAAATTTTGTGCTCCTGTGTCACAACGTGAGCCTCCACCTCGCTTAGTAGATAACAGAAAGAAGGCAAATGGCCCTGAAACTAAGGTAATTGAGAAATTAATTTGTATTTACCGGGGCAAAGAGAGGACAGTTTTCTAAACTACAGAATTTGCATTGACTTCCAACACTGATGTGAGAAACTTCTGAAAATATGGTATACGTAATAATTGTAACCCACATTATTTTAACTTCAGTGGAATGGTCATCTGAAGGTAATGCTTTTTTTAATGTGAAGTCTTGAAGGCTCTCTGTGGTTCTTTCTGCTGTTAAAGTGTAGTTTAATTTTCTCCTGGAATGGGTTCGTCTTGTTTATTTACAGGTGGCACTCTTTACGTGCTTGTGTGGGTTTACGTTTGCCTGAATACTTGCAGTGTTTTGATTTCTGTGGTTATTTAATCTTCCACCTATAAATCAAAAAGTTTTCTTGCAAAAGTCTTTTATTTTCTTAAAACAGTTATAATTGTTCAAGTGTTACGATCTATGTAAGTATATTGTGAAATTGTCTTGGGTCAGGACCACCACCACGTGGCCACAACCCCCCTCCCCTCCCGGTAAGATGGGAAAGGGTAAGAAAAAAAACATGGAACCTCGTGAGTTGAGATAACGACAGATTTTTAATACCACACTTTGCTCCTTTTTTTTTTTTTGCTATTTGTGTCATATAATGTATTTTTTATATATAATCTTAAGCAAGTAGTTCCTAAATACTGACATTTACTGTGATCATTACTTCTAATTTTCATTGCTCTTCCTAGGAGACAAATGTGGAAAAAGAAAAAGAAGTTAGTATGAAGGAATGGATTTTGCGATATGCCGAGCAACAGAGTGATGAAGAGAAGAATGAGTCTGTGAAAGAAACAGATGAAGAAAAGTTTGACCCGGTAAGATGGAACAACACTTCATGAAAGTCTTTCAAAACCTAGTATGTCTGGCAAATCTGCAAGTGGTGGATCTCTTTGTTAAAAACTGGGGGTTGAGTGCTATTTTTTCTGTTATCTGTTTTTACATTTGCAGGCTACTTGAAGGGGAAATGTGTTGAAACATCTTCTTTCCTAAGTTGTTTTTCTTTTCATATTTTTTGTACTGGGCTCAGAATACTGAATGCATTGTGCTAGAAAGGAGAAATTCGTGAAACACATCTCGGTGAGATTAGGAAGGTGACTATCAAACACATAGTTAGGTGAAAACTAATGCTTCCTCCTTTGTGTAAGCTTGGTATAAAGGACAAAAAAAGTCTCACTTTATTACAAAGCTCATTAAAAGTGACAAGCATACCATAGTCAACTTCTAATTAATAATGTTTTGTTTTTTAAAAAAAAAAAATACAGAACGAGAGGTATGTACATCTGGCTGCCAAGCTTTCAGAAGCAAAAGAACAAGCAAGCATCTTCAAGCAAGACAAAGACAAGCAAGGCCAGAAGGCAGCACAGGAGAAAATAAGAAGAATTCAGCAAGGTAGAGCTATGCAGATTACCAGTGCTTTATTTTGTGGCCTGCATATTTGGAGGCAATTAAGTCTCTGAGTCTAAATGGATTTCATCATCTTTTACTCCACTGTGTGAGTTACAGGCATTCCTGAATCTATCCTTTTCATGTGGGTCAAGTTCTCAAAAGTCAGTAACATTTCCCTACTTCTGGTTTTAGGTTCTCAATGTGAACTAGTATAGTTGTTCTTTCTATTTAAAGAATAAAGGCTCAGCAGTTGGTGGGTATAAGTTGTATTCTTTCTCTGACAGAAATGGCAGTACTTGAAGAACATCCAGTATTTAATCTGTCCATAAAGATTTCAAATCAACAACAAAATGAAAAGAAAAAAAAGCTCTCACCTCAGGCTCAAGAAACCCCTTTGAATTTGAGCTTGCTTGAAAAACCTGATGGTGCTGCAAAGGAAGACAAAGGTGTGTTGAAAATTGTTCAGTACAAGCCTGAAGCATACCACAAATCTTCAGTGTTCTTGTTTTTTTTCTGTGGTTGTATTGCATTGCAGTGCTCAGTCCTCAAGCTCTGATTGTGGGAGAGACAAGTGGACCACTTCACTGACCAAGCTGACTTTAAAGGATCTGTGTTTGTTTTAGCAGATTACGTTAAAAGCTATTTTTGCCATACTGTCATGTCTAAAATTTTGATTATTTTTTTAATAGTAAGGTAGTTACTGTTTCCATTGTCACCCATTCATAAACTATTTTAATTGTAAACCTTGAAACTTATTTTTTAATAGCTGAACTTCAGTGACACTTCTTAAAATACTGGGTGATTAAAGATGGCAAACAAAATATTGTAATTAATTTCCTGCTAGTTACTTTTGTGGGAAAAGCAGGAATTTGTCATGTGTGAGTTCCAGTATTTCTGCAAAACATTTCAGAAAATACTGCTCTCTAGTAAAAATACATTTGAAGAAAAGGTAAAAACATTCTTGGCTATTAAAGGAATGTAAAATAAATTTTTAGGAGACTTAAAATGTGTTTTTCTGGTCTTGTAGTAAAAAAGAAAGAACCACTAGATATAAGAAATTTTGATTATAGTGCTCGAAGCTGGACTGGTAAATCTCCAAAACAATTTTTGATTGACTGGTGCAGGAAGAATTTTCCCAAGAGCCCAAATCCTGCTTTTGAAAAGGTTCCGGTTGGAAAATATTGGAAATGTAGGTATGTATTTCCTATAAACTTTTCATTTTCTTTTTGGTTCATTTAAAAATATAAACAATGGCTACTTCTCTCTTGTCATGTTGATCCAGATATATAGGAATACAATGCATTTAATCCAGACTCTTTTTAGTCCACCAGGGAGGTATTTCACTCTGGGTAGCTCTGCAAAAGTAATGCTTAGACTGGTCACTCTCACAAAAATAAGATTCTAGTGAATGATCCTGTAAATAAGGGACTAGTTTTTAATTCTGTACTGCTGAACTAAAGGTTCTGAAGCAAACCTGGGGGATAAATTTGGACAATTAACTTCTGGTGTTCTTATTCAAAGTAATGTAACAAATCATAGGTGTTAAGCATATGAATACCAAAAACCCTTTAAGAAATGTTTAACATAAAATGGAAGTTACAAGTTTGTATGAAAGCTACCACAAGTTTGTAACCAAAACAGTGCAGTATGAGTGCTTTTTCAATTTCTTCTAGAAAATGTCTATATTATAGTGGTATAAAATAGAATATCACATAAAAATATGGCATTACAAATAAGTAATCCTTCTTGAAGGAATGAAGAAAAGTAATCCTTTCTTGAAGGAAAGAACTGTAGTCTTGCTCAAGTTGAAAGTTCATAGAATGGTTTGAGTTGGAAGGGACCTTTTGAGATCATCTAGTTCCGAGCTCCCCTGCCATGGGACCCTTCCACTAGACTGGGTTGCTCAAAGCCTCGTCCAGCCTGGCCTTCAACACCTCCAGGGATGGGACATCCACAGCTTCTCTGGGCTCCCAATATCTAATCCAAATCTACCCCCTTAAAACCATTACCCTGTCCTATCGCTACACTCCCTGATAGAGTGCCTTCCCATCTCTCCTGTAGGTCCCCTTTAGGTACTGGAAGGCTGCTCTGAGGTCTCCCTGGAGCCTTATCCAGGCTGAACAACCCCAGCTCTCTCAGCCTGTCCTCATATGGGAGGTGCTCCAGCCCTCTGAGATACTAATGTAGTGTCCCCCTAATAATGTGAGGAATTTGACTGCTCCTCTGACTGGCATGTATCTGTTAAATGGATGTTTCCACCTCAGTAGATCATTAGCATAGTTTGAGATGATGGTTAAGTAGTTATGAGCACACAAACAAGTATTTAGTCCTTCTTCCAAAGCAACTAACCTTAACAGGGACCTGTATTTGTATAAATACTTCTGCTTTGAAGAAAATTAAGACATTTGTTACAAGAAAAAAACCCGCAGATTCAGTGCTGGAATCTGCTGCTGAAAAATTTCTGCTATCAGTCAAACTTTATCAGCTGTTTCTTTCAACAAAGTATTACTGAGTAGCAGTAAGTTTATTTAGCTTAGGTTCTCTATTTAGATTTCACTGTTAATGTTTTAAACAAAAACATTTAAACAAAAACATTAACAGGTATGTTATTTATATTGGTAACAAAACCTAAGAGAAATACCTGTGTGAATTTGTCTTTAAGGGTCAGAATTACCAAATCGTCAGATGATGTAATGGTAATGTGTCCTACAATCGTAACAGAAGACAGTATGCAAGCACAACATCTGGCTGCTACTTTGGCACTCTATCATTTAACCAAAGGACAAGTAAGATTTTTACCAGTATTACTGTTCTTAGCTTAGAGTCAGACTCTGCACTTGTTTCTTGGAATATTTATAGTTAAATTCTAAAAATAATTTAATGAAGTGCTTCCCATTAAATTCTTTGCTTGTATTATATGTTCGTCAGCTTTTATCTACAATCTTGCATGTGTGCTGCAGTATACAGGGAGGAAATTTTTTGATAGAAAAACTGTTCTATCAGTGTTGTAAAGAATGCTAGCCAGTTGAAAATAAAAAGCATATTGTTGGTGTTTAAATTACTGTTTTCATAGTTTCTGTATTTAGAAGTAGCTATGTATTTCATGTTTGTCATTTCTGTTTGCCATTCAAGTTTATTGACATGTAAAATATTAGTGATATTACTGAGTAGTAACAAATTAATTTTTTCTGCTTTTTCCATCTGAAGTCAGTTCATCAGTTACTGCCTCCTACCTACCGAGATGTCTGGCTAGAATGGAGGGATATTGAAAAGAAAAAGGAAGAAGAAAACAAGATACAAACCAACAAACCTCGTGATAACTTTATTGCTAAATTATTAAACAAACTCAAACAACAACAACAGCTACAATCAGAAGACCAACCAAAAGTGTCTGAGGGTCTTGAAGATTCCTGGGAAAACTTGGTTTCTGATGAGGACTTCAGCAGTCTCTCCCTTAAGGCCTCAGACAGAGATGATTTGGAACCTTCAAGGATTTTGTTCAAAAAGCTACAAAGTTCCTCCAGATACCAGAGGCTTCTGAAAGAGAGACAGGAGTTACCTGTGTTTAAGCACAGATACTCAATTGTAGAAACTCTTAAAAAACATCGAGTAGTTGTTGTGGCTGGTGAAACAGGCAGTGGGAAGAGTACCCAGGTGCCCCATTTCTTGTTAGAAGACTTGTTGCTTGATGAAGGATCAAATAAATGTAATATTGTTTGCACACAACCCCGAAGAATCTCAGCAGTGAGTCTGGCAACCAGGGTTTCTGAAGAACTAGGCTGTGAATCGGGACCGGGAGGAAAAGTAAGATATGTCTGAATTACTTTTTCTAGTCTTAATCAAATACAGGGGGCTGGATTGTTGGTAAAAAGTGGAAACATTATTTCTTACACAACCAAATAATTGGGTGTTTTTTTGGGTTTTTTTTGAAAAGGGCTTCTTGCTGTGTTGGTTGTTTCTTTACAAATTGTCACCTTGTCGCGCTTCAATGTCTGGGTATCTGTATATGATCTCTAAAGTCTGCAGAGGGTGATTGAGAGCAACAGTGTTTCATAATCATAGAATCATGAAGGTTGGAAAAGACCTCAAGGATCATCAAGTCCAACCCAACGCCACCTAACTCACTAAACCATGTCCCTAAGCACATCTACATCTTTCTTGAACACCTTCAGGGAACACCTCCAGGGAACACCACCACTTCCCTGGGCAGCCTGTTCCAATGCCTGACCACTCTTTCAGTGAAGAAAGTTGTTCTAATATCCAGCCTAAACCTCCACTGGCTCCTCTTGTCCTATCACTTGTTACTTTAGAGAAGAGGCCAGCACCCACCTCACTACAACCTCCTTTCAGGTAGTTGTAGAGAGTGATAAGGTCTCCTCTCAGCCTCTCTTCTCTAGACTAAACAACCTCAGCTCCCTCAGCTGTTCCTCATCAGACCTGTGCTCGAGACCCTTCACCAGCTTCATTGCCCTTTTCTGGACCCGCTCCAGCACCTCCATGTCCTTCTTGTGGTGAGGGGCCCAAAACTGAACACAGGATTCAAGGTGCGGTCTCACCAGTGCCGGGTACAGGGGCACAATCACTTCCCTAGTCCGGCTGGCCACACTGTTTCTGATGCAGCCCAGAATAATGGGGATGGTCAAACATTGGAGCAGATTACCTGGAGACTGTGGCATTTCTGTCATTAGGGATGGAGAACACTCCTCTGGATAAGGCTCTGAGCAATCCAGTCTGGTCTGGAGTGGGGCCCTGTTTTGGGGTAGGCCCCTTCCAGTGTAAGTTCTTCTGTTATTTGAAGAAAACGAAGCTCCTGGATGTTTTATGGTAGTCTATCTGTGCAACAATATTTTTGTCTGAGGACTGCAAAGAAACCCTGAAAAGAATACTGACTTTACCAGGTCTTTGCTGCTCTGTAGTAACTTACTTGTAGATTTTGGTGTATTTTTCCCTTTTTTGGTGAAGGAAAGTGCATGTTTGAAAAAAACAGTGCAGGTAATCCTTCACCATACTATTTAATTAGCAACATGTGCAGTGTCTTGAATGTAACAGTGCTTACATTTCACTTTGTTTTGAATATCTCTAGCTTGTGTACTATTTTAAGTTATTCTTTTTTTTTTAAAAAGAATTCCCTGTGTGGATATCAAATTCGTATGGAATCAAGAACAGGAGAAGCCACCAGACTATTGTACTGTACAACAGGTGTCCTGCTTCGGAAACTTCAGGAAGATGGTCTTCTTTCAAGTATATCTCATGTTATTGTAGATGAGGTTATCAGCTCTTACTGTTCTGTTCTAACTGTTGTTATTCTGGGCCTTGACTTGTACTGTAGGTATGTTTTTCTAATTCTAGGTACATGAAAGAAGTGTCCAGTCTGATTTCTTGCTAGTTATTCTCAGGGAGATCTTGCATAAGCGTTCAGACCTGCATCTGATTTTGATGAGTGCTACTGTAGACAGCGAGAAGTTTTCCAGCTATTTCTCACACTGTCCCATTTTAAGGATCTCGGGGAGAAGTTACCCTGTTGAGGTAGGTAGATGTTTCTTTGATTATTCAAGACATTTTGTATGCTTGTATACAGTGCCTAGTTAGTGTCTATAGGAAATAATTCCTCTATTGTTTCTTTCTCACAAAAAATAAATGTCTGTTTCAAGGACTTGTAACCTTTTCCCTTTTTGGAAATACAGCTTCAGTGCTTTGAAGTACAGGGTTGTACTGTTTCTTCTGGTGGATTTCTTATTGATGAAAATCAGTCTGTCAGTGATGCTTTGATTTTTCTCTATTTAACCTCGGTGGAAAGGAAGGCATTAAAGAATCCCCCCTGCCCCCCATGCAGCTTTGTCATTACACTGATGCATTTTACACAGGGTATGGTAAAAGTAATGTTAGGGATCATGTGGAGGGGCCCATTAACAAGCTCGTAGCATCTCTAAGTTTAGATTTTCAAAAACCATAATGTTGAAATTTGCAAGTTTTATTACAACTTTAAAAGGGAAGGGTGTACCCTGTTCAGCTTTGTATGTGAGCTTTAAAAATAACTAAAGGTGCTGGTTAGTTTTTGATATGCTTTGTATTTCTTTTGTGAATTTTCACTAAAGATTTTCCATGTTGAAGATGTGATTGAAGCAACTGGCTACGTTCTGGAGAAAGACTCAGAATATTGTCAGAAGTTTTTGGAGGAGGAGGAGGAAGTAACAATAAATGTTACTAGCAAGGGAGGAGGCACTACAAAGTATCAGGTAAAATATTTCCGGTTTTGGTTTGGAAATTTTTATTTTTATTATTTTATCATTTAAATTCCTCTTATTAAATGTGATTGGATTGTGTAATGCTAATAATCTTTCAACAGTTGATAAAAGACACAATGGGCCTGCTACAGTGGAAACCAAATATTTGTTAATGCTGCACCCTTACGCTTGTCTTTCCAACTCCTTTATAGCTGCCTTGATTTTGTTGTAATTGACATTGAGTTCTCTTGTACACATTCCCAGCTCTAGATCTATAAGCAGCAGCAGGGGAAAGCATTTAAGCTTTTTCTCACAAATAATTCTCCTAAGTAGTGAACTGAAGAACGGAAGAGGAAAGGACATAGCCTTCTCAGCTGAAAAACTCCCAAGATCATCCAACTTAACATGCCAAATGAAATAACTTACATGAGATTGTGTGGAGCTTTTTGGTTTAATAGGCTGTGGTTAATCCTATAGGTACTCTGCAGTGACAGTCATATGTGCTTTTGGATCAAAATTCTTAGAGGGAACTAATATACTCTCCCCTTAAACTTGAAGCAACTGAGGCTGTTCATCTAGACTCTATATGTTTTAGGTAGATACATGTCTCTCTGACTTGCTCTCTCGATATCTCTACAGGACCATTTAGGTTGGTGTGATCAAACACTCATGCATATGTTGAAAAATATGCTCTTGTGCTCTGCTGATTTTTTTTCTTTTTTTTTTCTGAAGCGGTAGCTACCCCATACATCACAACAGCATCCTTTAGTTGAAGCCCAGGTGCCCTCTTGAGTGCTCCTCCATCTTTGTGGTTTATTTCAGTTGAGCCTTAAGTACAGAGCATGTGTGGTGGCAAGCTTCTTTTAGTGTGTTGATTAACAATGAAATAATTTACAGTAGTGCCACTTAATATAGAAGTCTTATGTTAATTATGTATCTGTAAGATGTCTATAAACAATTTAAATGTTTGTAAGTTCTGTAAGTTCTTCCTTCCCCTTTCCTCCTGCTCCAAAACACTACAGGAGTTGCTACCTAGTTCACTCTAGGCATTCATTGCAACCATTAGTTGAGATGGTTGAGGTGAGGGAGAGGAGCAAGAGGACACTTGTTTCTTATATACCAAAATAGGAGTTTTGAAAGAAGAGTAGCTGCCTTGTTATGCCATTTTGAATTGGTACCAAACTGTTTTCATCTGTAAAATAGACTGTATAGTACCACTTGCAGAGACTTTCGTTTTTACTTTTTTTTGATCTAAGTTGTCGTTTAACAGTAATAGATACTTATATATAGACTATATAGGTGGCTGTGATTTAATCAACTCTCACTGATTTTGGTGGGAAGTTAGTCAATTGAATGTCTCTTTATCTCAACCTCTGTTTTGAGAAACCTAAGTTAAGTGAATGACAAATTGACCTTCAGCTCTCTTACCTTCTAAAACATGGAGAATATGATTTTTTTTTTCCTGCTTTTCATTTTTAGGAGTGTGTCCCAATCCAGTCTGGATCTGGTATTGATTTGGCTCCTTACTATGCAAAGTATAGCAGCCGTACACAGCAGGCCATCTTCTATATGAATCCATACAAGATCAACCTTGAACTTATTTTGGAGTTGCTTGCCTACTTAGGTACAGTCTGTTCCTTAAGAAGTTTGTATACTTGGGGCTGTCCTTTGGACTTCATTCCTGCTGTTTTCTACTGATAATGAATACTTGACTTCATTCTTGAATGAAACGTCCCAAAAAACGTTTACCACAGGGGCTAGAATTAGTTCTTGTTCTCAAGTGAAACTGTTTGAAAGTGCATATTTAACTATGTGCCTGTGCTCTAACTTTCCAGATCGAAGTCCCCAGTTTAAGAACATTGAGGGTGCTGTGCTGATCTTTTTACCAGGCCTTGCCCACATCCAACAGCTGTATGATCTCATTTCAACTGACAGAAGATTTAACTTGCATGACAGGTAATGCAGGTATTTTCTATAAAGTTAATAAATTAACTTATGAAGTTGTTTGTTGGGTTTTAAGGTCTGCTGTAAGGAAACTGAGAGTTATACCTTTGAGCTGATTGTGTTACAAATGTGCTTGTATTATCTGAAAACGATACAAGCAAAACTGATACGTGCTTAGGAATGATAGAGTAATAACTTTTTTAAATTTTTATTTTATTTTCAACAAACTTACTTAATCACAAGGCGCTAGACTGCTTCTTTTCCACTTCTTAGGATACGGAAGCTGCCATATCTGGGATATAGCTTTCTGTGGCTTACTGTTCATACATAAGTGACTACTTCCTGAGAAGAGATCCAGAAACAGGAATCTACCGAGAGAAGGGACATCGAGTTGTAGTGATAGATAGGCTTGAAATTTATTTTGTGGCTAACTGAAAGTTAGCAACACTCTGGCATAAAAAGAACAAGAACATTTGCAGTCAAATTCTAAAGATTCGTACATGGTCTGAGATGTGAAGGAGTAGAGGAGAAGGGAAGTACAAATCTCTGTGGCTGTCTCATCTCTGAAGATGAAAGTTGCATGTGTTTATAGTTCTGTGCAACATTTCAGTAATGGTCCTTGTCTTGGAAGCACAATGTAAAGCATTTGAGTTCATGGACACGTAGTTCCCTTTTTTGCTAGGCTATTGATGTAAGTTAACCTAGAGTTCTGCAGTAGTAGTATTTTTCCTGCATTCTTGCCAAATAGGAGGACAGCTCTATGAACTAATGGTGTTATCCTTTCTTGTTATTGTAATAAAACACTGAAGCAGACTTTCATACCTAATCGTACAGTGTTTTACTCTTTCAAGTGTCCATTGTGGTTGCTTTCTCCCAACTGTTGTCATCGTTCTGGTCTAATTTGGTAAGTGTGTATTGATTAGTGTAATTTCTTGTTCTAGGCACCAGTTGATAGCTTTGCATTCTGTTCTTTCAACTCAAGATCAAGCAGCTGCATTTACAATCCCTCCTCTTGGTATTAGAAAGGTATGGTATATTTGGAAAGGCAAAGTTGACCACTGAAAGGAGAAATTTTCTGTGAGTGCATACAAAATTACACAACAAGCAGTTCTTGGAATTTTCTCACTGCAAAGAAACAGTTCTTCTAATTCAGTGCTCTGTAACAGATAGAAGCTACCGTGCTGTGAAAAGCTTGGCAGTAACTGGACAATTTTTTAAACCTAATATTTTTCTAAGAGCTTCTTTAATTGTTGCTTTCTGGTATTTTAATTCTTTTTAACCAATAACTATAGCTTTTTTCTAGAAAAATAGTATTTTACTTACTGCAAAACTATTAAAAGTTGACTAATTTTAGCAGGTACTAGCTAGTAATTTTGATGCATTATAAAACAAAAAGTGATTGTGAAATTCTCACTTTGAATTCCTGGGTAATTAGGGAAGACTAAACTATTTTCCAAGTCATGTAGCTTTTAATGTTTTGTCAGGTTATTTAAGGAAACATTTCTGGGTAAAAAAATTTTAACCAAACTTATCCTGTAATATTGATTAAAAGGATGAAAACTGTTAGACAGATATTCAGTAATTCTTTTGTTTATGTTACTACTTTTCAGATTGTTTTGGCAACCAATATAGCAGAGACGGGTATTACAATACCAGATGTTGTCTTTGTAATTGATACTGGGCGAACAAAAGAAAATAGGTGAGAGTTTGATTCTCCTCAGTCATACTGTGATTGCTGTAAATATGTGGAGTACTGTAAGAATTTTGTAGCATCCTCGTTAAACTACAGTTCTGGACCAAAAAAAAGTGTTGACTTTATTGAACAGCTTGCAGTTTAGGTACAAGTTTGGGATGAATCTTTGGATTTTCAAATGGTGTGAAGAACAAGGGGAGTTGTTCATAGATAATGGAGAATCACGAATAGGTACTGGTTTAAAAATTAATTAGATTTTTTTTTTTTAGTACTATCTTAGTTTTTAGATGTTATTTTTTCTATTTTAAATGTGGAAAGCACTGCAGAATGTGTTAAAAGAATTCTGAATTGGCAGGGAGATGAATGAATACTGTACTGAAGTAATACTTGCTTTACAATTTTTAAGGTATCACGAAAGCAGTCAGATGAGTTCCCTGGAGGAGACCTTTGTTAGTAAAGCTAGTGCTCTGCAGAGACAAGGAAGAGCTGGACGTGTTAGGGATGGATTCTGCTTCCGGATGTACACAAGAGACAGGTATGGTAAACTTAGCAAATTTTTGTAAATCACATAAATATCTTTGGTTTTTTTTTTGTGTACAAAAACAACAAGTCTTGTTGAAGTTCACTTTAATTACTGCAGACTTTACCTCCAGAACTTTCAGACAAATCTGTAGGTTTCTGTTACTGCAGAAACTTCTACTACTACTGTTCTATTTCTGTTACTTTTTTCCTGCTTGTCTGAAGCAACTTTCAGCTGAGAAATAGTTAAGGTAAAAGTATTTTGAAATAACAAATAAAGTGTGAATTTCAGCCACATGCAAGATTTCCAGTTTGAGAGCTGTGCATTTTAAGAATTTGTTTCGAAAATCAGGGTCTTACTGCTGTTCCCTCTCTTTCACTCTCTTTCACTAAAACTCTTGACTTTTCAAGCTACCACACATGCCTTAATTGAAGTGAACAGCTTACCATGCACTAAACACATGCCACTCCCGCACCTTGTCCCTTAAAAGAACATCTGCAAAGAATGAGCATTTGAAACCTGAATTTGTAAGTTGAATTCAAAGATTAATATCTGGGATTCTGTGCTTTTACGATGTTGCAGGTTTGAAAGTTTCATGGAGTATTCTGTTCCAGAAATACTGCGTGTGCCTTTGGAGGAATTATGCCTTCATATTATGGTATAGTTTTGCTTTTAGAATTACTGGCCTTGTTGGCTAAAAATATTACACGTCACTTGGAGGAATTACACCTTCATGCTATCATGTGGTTTTGGTTTTGGAATTGCTGATCTTGCTTAGCTACAGAGGTTTGCTAGGACAGCCCTTGTCCAATTAGTGGGGCTTCTCCGACCGGGGCAGGGGGGAAACCAGTACTTGTGTGTTGTGGAAAATTCAGAGCATGCTGCTCAGTGAAAATAACATACTATGCTCTTCCAGAGTGACAATTCAAACTTAGTTAAATAGGCTTCAAAGTGACTTCTGCTTAAGGAGGCAATTCCATTCCCTCTGCCCTGTTCCTAAATGAGCAGGATATGCATGGGAACACTAGCAACTTGGCAAATTAGTGGCACATTGAACTGCATCTCATTAGGTTTGAGAGTGTCCTGCTCATCTGTGACCACTGGTAACACGCCTGTCTGATGAGTGGTTGTGTGATCAGAAGTCTTTCCAAACAATGAAGTTTTGTTAACCTAATATGGGGCATGTCTGGGAACAAAGAGGTTAGTTTAGAAGGGAGGACATGTCATCTTTTGGTTGCAAGAACAGCTTTACAGTTTACTTTGTAGCTACTATAAAAGTTTGTAAAAATAATTTTTATATTGAAATATATACCAATTTACTCCACAGAAATGCAGTCTTGGTTCTCCTGAAGATTTCCTTTCCAGAGCATTAGACCCACCACAGCAACAAGTAATTGGTAATGCAATGAACCTGTTGAGGAAGATTGGGGCTTGTCTGTTAAATGAGCCCAAGCTTACTCCATTAGGCCAGCACCTTGCAGCCCTTCCTGTCAATGTAAAAATTGGCAAAATGCTTATATTTGGTGCTATATTTGGCTGCTTGGATCCTGTGGTGAGTAAAAAAAAATAAAATCTAAATTTAAAAAATAAGTATAAAAATGGCTAGCTCTTTACAATCTGATCTCTTGCAACATGGTATTTTGAAAGGATGATGCAATAAGTTAAAATGTTTATTTTAAGGTGAGGATAGGCAGACATCATGGAGGGAAACAATCTAAGTGTTTTTTACAGTTGGTCAATGATCTTAAAGGTCTTTTCCAACCTAAATGATTCTGTGATTCTAAGCTCCAAGGTACTATTCACGAGGGAACAGTCAGACTTGGTCTCCATTTCTTTCTGTTATGATCCCAGGGAGTATGACCCTGACAGAAAAAGCCCTCTTACATGTGGGTTAGGCCAGTCTGGATTACCCTGCAGTTTGTGGAGCAAGAACATACTGATGTGAAGTTATTGTAAATAAACTGATGTGGTAATTTATTACGTGAAGACTGTGGCATAGTTTAGACTTTCACCTAATCCATTTAATTTACTGTAAACTAGGAGGAAGCATGGGTATGTTAGTTGCTGAAAACTGAAAGTTAAAATTCCTTGTTCTCTCGGTATCTCCTGTTCATGTGGTATAATCTAAAGCAGTTGCTTAATCTGGCCTTCACAATATCATATTGGGTATTGCTTTGCTTTTTGACAAACCACTTCATGTGAGTTTTGAGATTTAATGTTTTTTATCAGTGTATAAGGCACTATGTAAGCAATATCTTTACTTAAGTAAGTTCTGAATTCTATGTAGGAAATTCTTATGGTGATAAGTTTTCCTTGAGGCTTAGTAGAAGAGAAAGTATCATTAGATATTACTGTAAAAGAAAATTTAAAGCTATTTGTATTATAAATCTGTAAGCTTATAATAAAATACTCTAAGATATATGTACTTTACTAATTGCAGGCAACTCTGGCTGCTGTCATGACAGAAAAATCCCCATTTACTACACCAATTGGTCGAAAAGATGAAGCAGATCTTGCAAAATCATCTCTAGCAATGGCAGTTTCAGACCATATAACAATCTACAATGCTTACCTGGGGTAAATGATAATTTTCCTGTGCTTATAGCTAGATTCAGATAGCACTTAAGTAATGTGGTTCTGTAAAGAATCCTTAATAAGTATCTTCTCTTGATTTGCTTGCACCTGAAGCTGTTCTCTTCAGAATAACAATAGATTGCCAAATGCTGTAACACAAAAGGATAGTTTGCTTAGTACCTCATCCTTCAACTCCTTTTAATGCTTGGTCATATACAGAGGTGTACTTTATTTATCAGTAATTCTCGAAAACCACACCCGAATTTTGTTTTGACTGTCAAGACAGACAAGAGTGTGTAATTTTTGAGAGAAAATTACCTTGTATTTTTGTTAGTAGCTCTCCGATTTATGTTAAAGGCATGTTCTCTTGAGCAGTCTTAGACCAGCAGCATTCATCCTCATTAATGCCACTTACCTCTAGTTTTGAGTAGAGAATGCTGACCAAAACACAGTATTGCCATTTAACTTACTTGCCATTTAACTACTTTCATATTGTTATACTCTTGATGTGATTCTTTTCGCTGTAGTAAGACAGGATTTTTTACCTTAGGTGGAAAAGGGCTCGACAAGAAGGCGGGTATCGTGCTGAAATAACTTATTGCAGAAGGAATTTTCTTAATAGGACTTCACTGTTAACTCTGGAGGTAAACTGAATAATTATGCTCTGTACTCAAAAGCTAGTTGTTAAAATTTACATTTCAAAATGTCATGCCCTTTTAATGAGGTGATGTATCACAGTTACTGTTTAGACAGGACATAAGTGGAATGCTAGGGACTAAAATGCACACTCTTAATAGAGGTGGCTGTATCTGCACTTGAGTTCTGATTTGCATGCTTTGTTGGTATAGGTCTTTGCAGTCACCGCCATTGGAGAAGCTATTCCTTACTTCCAGAGAATTAAAACTTAAGAATTAAAATACTTAAATCGTGTTATTTTTTTCTATTGAAGTACAGGTCTGTTAACAGTTAGTTTGAAAGATGAGCCACAAACTTTTGTTAATGGACTTTTATTTTTGGTAAGAAAATGTTTTAATTGGCCTTTCCTATTTAAGTTTGGGTGGCTGAGCTCTGCTAAGCAGAAGTGGATATTTGATTTAAGTTTGTTTTTTTATTTTATTACAGGTGAGAGGTTTAGTATTTGCAGTCTATATGTAGTACCATACATCTAATACTATATTCCAGATTATGTTTTTCTGTTTACAATATTCCACAGTGGTTGCAGAAAATGCAGCTCTTTTTCTGGTAAGAGATTTTTCCCATGGAAAGCACTAATATTTGGGATGGAGTGTCACTGCCCACTGATGGAGTGAAGTAGGTACCTTTTTGAATTCAGAGTTTTACTAACACCTTACTGATTTCAGGATGTGAAGCAAGAACTCATAAGAGTGATCAGAGCAGCAGGGTTCACAGCACCTACAAAACAGTGTGGATGGAATGGAAATGGAGTCACACAATCCCTTTCTCTCCATGAAATAGCTCTTCTTAAAGCTGTTTTGACTGCTGGGCTATATGACAACTTAGGAAAAATAATATATACGAAGTCTGTGGATATTACAGAGAAGCTGGCTTGCATGGTAGAAACTGCTCAGGGCAAAGCGCAAGTGCATCCCTCCTCTGTAAATAGAGACTTACAGACATATGGATGGCTCCTTTACCAGGAGAAGGTAAGTAAAAACAGTGAATATAGCTGGTTGTTTGTGTAAGGGTGGAGTTATCCCTCTAATATTAAAATAACATATGCTAGTGTAAAGTATATCTGAATGTCGTCTTCATCGTAAGAGTCTTTAGTATATACTGATCGTAAAGTCCATAAAAATAAGTCTACTGAGTGCTGAAGAAAAAGTAGTTAAGGCTGAACATCATGAACAAATCTGTTCATGGTGAAACGGGTAGCTATAAATGAAAGTACCTTTCTGTGTGTCATTCAACTTAATAGTATCATTGACTTTCTAATACAGTGCTGTTGATTTTAATATGATGACTTTAAGCAGTAATACATAGTGTTAACACTTCAAAGTGTGCTTTTTCTTTTTTACTGTTTTAAGGAGGCTCTAAGGTTTTGAAACCTGGTAAAGGCCTCACATATCCCCAATAACAACTTAAAATGAAATAGCCAATACTGTAATTGACTGCTAAACTTCCAAAGTGAATTGCATTTTTCTTCTGCCACTTTCTTCCCCCTCCCAACTGAAAATTTTGTCAGCTATTTGCTAAATTCCCAGGTTTATAATAGTTAAAATATTGGTACAACAAAACCCTGAACCAGTTGTCTAATGGCCAACTAATGGAAGTGATAGTATTTTTTTTGAGAGTTGAAAATACTTTCAGCCCCCAAGAACCTTGTAGTGTAATGGGAAGGTGACAGCTGATGTAGGTAAGTTATTCCATCAACAGTGGAACAAAGAAAGCCAGCACTTCTGTGTGAAATGTACTCTTTTTGTTTCCTTTCCTCCCACTGCAACTCCTTCCCATCCCATTCTGTCTTGTGTCTGTGAGAGGCTCAAAAGCCAGAAGTAGGGTATGCTGAGCCCCATAGTTAACCCTGGGTATGCATGTACACGTGGATATAGATTGATTGAAAAGCCACCTGCTGCTAAGAATGTGTAACAGAAAAGGTTTACCTGCCTTTTACTTCAGTAGGCTTACTAATTTTGATGTCTCTTCTCTGAAAAGCACTATGCTAACATTAGGTTTGTGTTTGAATTTTAACAAGAAAATTGTGGCTTTAGCTGATTTTCTGGTAGTGTGTAAGCTTGTCATTTACAGGTGATATACTTTTTGTGACCCAGGGCAAACAAATTGCCATTGGTTGTTCTGTGCACAATGACATGTCATCATTGGATCTTAAAAGGAAAAAAGTGTATTTTTTGCTTTTAAAAGTAACAATCAAATTTGGTATTAGATTTTCTGTGGTTTGGGGGTTTTTTGTTGGAGTTTTTAATGCTTTTGTTTGTTTATATGCAGGTGAGATATGCTAAAGTGTATTTGAGAGAAACTACTTTAATATCCCCGTTTCCCATTTTGCTTTTTGGTGGGGATATAGAAGTCCAGCATCGGGAGCGTCTCCTCACAGTTGATGGCTGGATCCATTTTCAGGTACCTTGGAGAGATAACTACCTTTTGTGGTTCCATGGGCTTTTGTATTACAGTTATTGTACGAGCTTAATTCAGGATACTACATACATGGGAATAAGGCAAGAGGGAAGAAGGGAGGACAGAATCAATATTAACCTTTCCTGCAATCTTATAATCATGTACATACATATTTATCTTTTAAGAATATTTATTTTGCTTTATAACCCAAGCAGAATTATTTGGGAAAGGCAAAAATCCGAATGGAAAATAACTCTTTGCTTGGGTTTTGCGCTGTTTGGGTGTTTTTGTTTTGTTTTCTTTCTGTGTGAAGAAGTTTTATTTGGGACTGGGAAAACTGAGTGCACTTTCTCTATGTATTTTTTTTCAGACAAAACAGATGACACACAATCCTATGTAAATTCTGTTATATGGCAAATACTGGCTTTTGCTAGTCTGACAGCTACTTAGTTACAATTTTCTGTTCTCTTGTGGACCCCATGTTACACTGGAGGAAGACTATAAGCTACAAAACATTTTAGTTCTTTGCACTCCACTGGTGCAAGCGAGCAACCATCCAATTGAATTCAGTGTTTATCATGTATATGGAATTTTAAAAAGCAGCTCTCTCGTGGGTTTGTTGGAGAATTTTGTTATGGTCCCTGGGTGGCAACAGACTGTGTGGTTGCAGTGGGTCTTGGGTCAGGGCCACCGCCACGTGGTCGCACCCCCCCCCCTCCACTCCCGGTAAGATGGGGAAGGATAAGAAAAGTGGAACCTCGTGAGTTGAGATAACGACAGATTTTTAATAATACCACACGAGGAAAGCAAAAGAAAGGCGAATATAACAATAAGACAAGATACAGAATACAGTGGAAACACTGATACAGAATCACAGAATGTTAGAGATTGGAAGGGATCTCGAAAGATCATCTAGTCCAAAATACAATGAAAACCTCACCACCAAGAGCTTCACAAAAGAGACCCCTCTCCTGACTAGCTTCCCCTTATACCCAGGGCATGATGTCAGCGTGGTATCCCTTTGGCTATGTCCACCTCCCAGCTTCTGTGAAGAATTAACACTATCCCAGCTGGACCCAGGACACTGTGCCAATTACATCTTGTAGTATTTTTCAGAATTTCTGTTTTTCTACTGAGATGCTAAGCAGAATGTTGCATTTTGTGTTTTTTCCATAATAGCTACTTATTGTACCAAAGGCAGCATATAAATGAAATAAAGACTGGAATAGGGAGGAAGGGATAAAATGGAAGATTCCTGGAAAAGGCTTCAGCTTTATATACCCAAATTCCTAGTGAGATTTAAGAAAGGTATGTGATTGCTTTCTCAGGAGGCCAGGCAGACTTCCTGAGAGAGAAATGTGTAGATATTTTATTTCAGGTATAAATTAATTTGTATTCTATTTGCTTTTTTCTGAGTTAGAAGAGTAAGTAGGATATCAGTAAATTAATAATTTCACCATATGATGGTTGTTCATGATACATGTGGGAACATATTCTGGGTTACCCCTCTGAGCTGCTGTTCTTTAGGATGTGATGCTGCAAGCAACAGGTGCTTAAAGACAAGAGAGCATAATGTAAGCCCAGTCATTTCATGCATACACTATCCATATGCTTAGAATTACATGTATATGTCACATTTGCAGGAATCTTGTAAGCTTCCATTTAAATGAAAGTAATCTTTTAATCTGTGTTTTGATGTAGAATGTCTGAGTAATGCAGCTGTTTATCTTCTTTGCTCTTTACAGGCTCCTGTAAAAATAGCAGTAATTTTCAAACAGCTGAGAGTTCTCATTGAGTCTGTTTTAAAGAAGAAGCTTGAAAATCCTAAAATGTCACTTGAAGGTAACTTTATTACTGCATTGCTGACGCTACTATTTGTTAAACAGACCTTGTGGCAAATCTGAGGAAGCATTATACACTGCATCCTTGCTCGAAAGGATTGTTGTGACTTGAATATCATTCTGTTATCTTGAGAGGCATCCAAAAAGTCATTACTAACCCTATGTCTATTATGTGGCTCATCCCAGATGTGTGAGGATCTGCACAACTGCTGTTTAAAGCTACACCTGATAAGAACATTCAAGGTAGTAGTAGTAATAGTGATGTATGCATATCAAAACAGAAGTAAGATTGCGTGTAATGAGCCACAGGCATGGATGAGTTTAACAGTGTTATGCAAGTTGTCTCACAGTTTAGGTTGATTATGAGGAACTGCACGGCCCCTTAAGTAGGGGATAGAGGAGCACAACTTAAACACTGGATGTTCAGAAGGATGTTGTAGATGAGGGGAAGAAGGAATGTTTGCATGTGCTAATGTATCTGTAGTTAGCCTATCACTTTCTCAGTCTCTCTTGTGAAATACTGAAATGGCCGCAACTAGCTTGTTGAGTAGTTTTGTAAACTTTCTAATGGACCTGTTAAGAGCAAGTCCAGAGGAGGGCCATGAAGATGGTCAGAGGACTGGAGCACCTCCCGTACAAGGACAAGCTGAGAGAGTTGGTTGTTCAGCCTGGAGAAGAGAAGGCTCTGGGGCGATCTTATAGCAACCTTCCAGTGCCTGAAGGGGGCCTACGGGACGAGGGACGGGGAGGAACTTTTTTATCAGAGAGTGTAGTGACAGGATGATGGGTAACGATTTTAAGGTGAAAGAGGGTAGATTTAAATGAGGTATAAGGAAGAAATTTTTTACTGTGGGGATAGTGAGACACTGGAAGAGATTCCCCAGAGATATTGTGGATGCCCCATCCCTGGAGGTGTTCAAGGCCAGGCTGGATGAGGCTTTGAGCAACCTGGTCTAGTGGAATGTGTCCCTGCCCATGGCAGGGGGGTTGGAACTAGATGATCTTTAAGGTCCCTTCCAACCTAAACTATTTTATGATTCAATGTACTGTGGACATACTGTTTGCTCTTTGGCTTTGCAAATGGGAATCACTTGTCTTGCTTTAGAGTCTGGTATAGCCTAAAACATTAAGATTTTAAGTTGCTGAGGGCTAGTTTTAAGTTGCTGAGAGCTAGACTTGTCTAGTTATTTTCTTGTGGTTTTGGAATCAGTTGTTAAGCTTGCTCTTTTCCACTCGCTGTGTTTGTTTTCTTTCCTAGATGACAAGGTCTTGCACATCATCAAAGAACTGATAAAAACAGAGAATGGTAACTGAAAACAGCAATCAGTAACAAACCTGAGTTTCAGTTATGGCACTCCAACATTAACTGGAAGCATTTAAATGTTTAGTGTGGTTGATAACCAGCCGTGATGTGGAAAGACTGCATGATTTTGCATAAGATTTACCTTTCCCTATATCATTTTTGAAGATGATCGTGGAATATGTTTAGCCTTTACAATGCATTTGGTGCCACTTGTCTGACTGTACTAATGATGGATGCAAGCAGTTTCTTTTCAACATAGGATTGGCCACAGACATTTTTTTCTGTTGTTTTTGTTTAATGTGCTAATCATATCACCACTGGTGGTACAAACTGAAGTAATGATTAAAGATTAGGTCCTGAACTTCAGCTGAATAGAATTCCATTAGATGTGTGCAAAGACGACAGATGTTTCTTATGTGGGTTTCCTAAGTGGTATTTTTATCTATGATTTTACAGTATTAAAGCAATACATCTTACAGATAGTTTCTAAGATGATAGTTTGGGCTGCTGTGATCAGGTGCCCAGCCAGTCAAGTGTACTGACCAGCGGCCCCTCCCCATCCTCTGCCTTTTCTCACACTTGGTTCTCCCTATTCACCCTGATCCTTGTCTCTCCCTTGGTGTTATGTTTTGCTGTCCCTTTCATATGTGAAGTTTTGCACAGTCCTGCAAGCACCCTGAAATGATGATGCATGTTTTTCCCTCTGTACTGATCAAAGTTTAGGTTGATCCTCTTCAAAACTATACCAGATCAGTTATTTTAATGGCCCATCAATCAGTGGGTGAAGCCTTCTGGTCTTCATTCTTCTTTATTTTCTGTTATCATTGCTCCTTAATGTTTGTCTGTCTGTGTATTCCTTGAAGAGTCCTTAACCAGATAGCTTAATGAACCAGATGTTCTTGTATTCC
>WKFP01013315.1:27801-48164 GCA_011057875.1 Pterocles orientalis | reverse complement strand
TTTTTTTTTTTTTTTTTTTTTTTCTGGAAAAGACTCTGCAAACCCTGCAGGGTCCCCAGCCCTGGGAGGAGGACTTCTCCCTCATCGAGGGGACATGCTGTCCCCATGGGGTGACCCACGGGCTCACGATGAGGGGCTGTGACGGTTCCCAGCTGTGCTGGAGCACCCAGCGGGGCCAACAAGCCCAGGGGTTTCCCTCTGACCCTCCAAAAAAAAATTATTTTCTCTGGGGCAGCTCTCTGCTGTGTCCCCATGGGGCGGTGGAGCTGATGAGCGGTGATGGGCTCAGCTGAGCCAGGGCTTAAGCTCAGCCTGGGCACAGCTCCCAGGGCAGGGGTCAGGCCCTGGGGGAAAGAGATTTAGTCAATTAAAAAGAAAAAAAAAATTTTAAAAAAAAGGGACTCTCAAGCCCACTCTCACAGGTCTGGTTTTCATTTTGCAGGAACTTTGTGTTACTCATTCGTCACCAGGCGAATTCCTCCAAGTCCAGAACACTTGGGGTGATGTGATGGGATTTCCTTCGCAGCCAGCAGAAATTTCTCTGAAAATGAGGTTATGCTGGGAAGGGGCTCGCTTTGGCCGGAGCCAGCGGGAACTGGACCTTGGCTGAGCCCCGAGCGAGCGCTTTCCCCTCGTGCCCCGCGGTGGGCGGCCGCAGCGCTGGCGTGGGGAGGGATGTCCTGCCCAGCGCCATGGTCCAGTTGAACTGGATCCCCCTGTGCTGAGCCAGGAGGGGACAAGGACCCTGCAGGGATGGGACCAGGGAGGGGATCGGGACCCTGCAGGGATGGGAACTGGGGCACCAGGGAGGGGATGGGGACCCTCCCATCCCATCCACCCCACTCTTTCTCCTCCTTTCCTTTTTTTTTTCCACCTTTCCCTTAATTCTCCTCCATCTCCTTCCCTCCTTCCTATCCCAGCCCCTTCCCTTTCCCCCCCAACGACCAAGCACCAAAGGGACTTTGCCCCCCAAGGCAGCGCTTTGCTCCTTCCCGCGAGCCCGGGAGCTGCTGAAGGGAGAGCAAAACGCTCCGGTCTTATCTGCGAGGGGAGGCCGGCTCGGTGGGCAGGGTTTGCGTGAAGGCTGTTGGCTTATAAGCAGCCGGCAGCGGAGGCAAAGCAATCTCGCAAGGCACCGAACGGGTGTCCCCCCCAGTCCCCGTCCTCCGTGCACCGCTCCCGCCGTGATGCCCCCAGCGCTGGGGCTGCTGCTGCTGGGGTTGAGCTTGGTGGGTGCCCTTCGTCCCGGGCTTGAACCCCCCCAGTTTGACCCCACGGAGGAAGGGGCCGCCCTCTTCGCCAGTGCCTACAACAGCACGGCTGAGATCGTCCTCTTCGAGAGCGTGTCGGCCAGCTGGGATTACTACACCAACCTGACCGATGAAAACGCCGCGCTGCAGGTGGGTGGTGGGATGGGGGGCAATGCCACCGTGGGGGTGTCCCCAGCATTGGGGACCAGGGGGGTTGGGGCATTGGTGGGGACACTTGGCGTGGTCCCTTTCCTCCCTTCAGGCTCTTTTCTTGGCACCTCAGGGTGCCAACGCAGGGCTGGGAGTTGCAGCCCCGGAACCACAAGGATTTGCCCCAGATTTGCCCGCGGAGAGGCTCTGAGCTGCAGGGACAGCCCCGGTCCCGGAGCAGAGCCCGGGTTATTTTTAGAGGTAGTTCCCTCCTCCCAGCACCTTCCACTTTCCTTCCCCCCCCTTCCTGGACCAGGGTGAGGTGTCAAGTGTCCCTGTCCCCGGCGGGTGCCACCATGTCCCGGTGCTGTGCCATGCAGGAGCCTCACTGCGCCCTGGTGCTGGGGAGGGTTTGGTTTGGGGGGACACCGGGACCCCAAAGTGTGCACAGACAACGGGGTGACATCGGGACTGAGCTTACCACCCCCTGTCCCTGTGTCTCCAACCCATGGGGACAAAACCAGCTTCGGGGAAGCCCCCAGGCTCCGGGGAATGAGACACGTGGGCAGAGTTCGGGCAGGGAGCGATGTGTGTGCACCCCACAGCCATGGGTGGGGTTTGCTGTGGGTTCGTGTGGTTTTGGGCTGAATTTAGCAGGGCAGGGAGTTGGAACAGCCCAGGGGCTGCTCTTGGTCGGGTGAGCCTGGAATTGCAGTGCCGTGGAGGGGGGGGGGTGCTGTGGAGGGTTCCCCAAATCTCGCTGTGCCCCAGGGACCTGCTGCTGGGACGGGGGCATGGCCACAGGAGATATCCCTGCCGCCCTGGACAACTCTGGATCCGTGGGGTCGGTGCAGCCCCTATGTGCCTTCAGGGACCCCAGCATCACCTCCGAGTCCTCAGGGCTGCCATCCATCCCTGAACCCCTCTGGATCCCACGGGGATGGAGGAGGGCATGGCGTGCCCTGTGAAAGGAAGGAAACGTGTCTGCCCACGCGGGGGAAGATCGCCGCCAGGTCCAGCTGCTGCCAACTTGGCAGGACACCCGAGAGCACCCAAGTGCCCCTTCAGCTTTTTTTTGGGTGAGCTGACGCGATGTCTGGGCAGGCACCCAGCAGCTGCTGCAGATGTTGCAGCTGGGGAGCTCGGGGCAGAGCAGGAGCATCCTGGCGGTGCTGAGTTCAAGCTTAGGGCCAGGAA
This sequence comes from Pterocles orientalis, assembly GCA_011057875.1. Taxonomy (NCBI): domain Eukaryota; kingdom Metazoa; phylum Chordata; class Aves; order Pterocliformes; family Pteroclidae; genus Pterocles; species Pterocles orientalis. The sequence goes on along the minus strand of WKFP01013315.1, from coordinate 45,567 downwards.
AGCACCTCTCGTGGACTTCTCTCAAGGGGCGTTCCCAGGCCAGGTCTCACCCTTTCCCGTGTTAATAAATGCCCAAGGTTCACAGCCAGGTGCTCTCTGCCACGTCAGGGCTCTCCAGCCAGCCCAGGAAGAGGAGGAGATCTGGTCCCTGAGACGGGGCAGCAGGGACATGGGTGGTGGGATGGGGTGGAACTGGGTACTAAAGGGTTAACAGCTAGCCAGAACCACCCCAAAGGCTGAATCTGGGGGAAACCTGGGGCCAGGCAAACCCCACATACGTCTGTAACACCACAGTGTGGGCTCCTCCAGGTCCTGCTGTGAAAAGCGGCCCCGGGACAAAGTGACATGGGGGGTGGCGGGACGGGATGGACGACAGGAGGCTAAAGGCAGGGCAGCAGCCCCCCACCATGCAGGGATGGACAGAGGGAAGCTGGAACCACAGATGGGGAGCTCGGCTGTGGGAAAGGGAGATGTTCTGTCCCCTGCAAGCTGGGGCTCTGGGCGAGGGGCTGGTGATGGGTTTTGGGTTCAGTTTCCAGCTGCGGGAGTGAAGGGCCAGGGCTGGTGGGCACAGCGGTGGCCAGGGGGTCTCGGGCAGCGCTGCCATCCTCGGCTCGCTCCACCAGAGCTGTCAGGAGAGTTTAGGGTCCAATTCGCCTGACCAAACACAGGCGCCTGCTTGAGGGAAAGATGAAACACAGCTGGAGTCTGCTCCCTCCAGCTCCCCCAGCAGCGCAGCGGGGTCTGGGAAGGGGGGAAGGTGTCCCCCCCATTTAGTGGGGTGACGCAAGAGCATCTCACTCCGGTGTAGGGTGTCCGTGGGGCTGGCACATCCCAGCGTGCTGGGGGGATCAGGGCCGGCTGGTACCCAGAGTGATGCAGTGGGTGCTGGGATGTCCCAGGCAGGCGGTGGGTGCCTGGCCGTGGGCACACATGTGCACCCAGCATTTTTGGTATCCCCACCCCCATGCCCCTGGCCACGCGGGTGACTGCCCCCGACAGCCTCCAGCCCGGCTGCACCGTGACTCCCTTCCCTCCCCGCTGCCAGCCGAGGGAATGCGAAGATTAAAATAAAACAAACCAGGCTTGTTGGGGCCAGGTGAAAAATGTCACAAATGACAGCTAATGAGCTCGGTAAATCATGCCGGGATGGCACACAGACAGCAAACAGCCTCTCTGCACCTTCTCACTCCATCCTGTGCATTGCCCAGGCTGGGACACCCCCAAAAGATCAGTGTTCCCCCAAAAAAACAGCTGATACTGGCTGGGATGGGATGTAACCTCCTGCAAGACACCCTGTCCCAAAATCGTGACCGTCGGCCACAGCTCCAGATGCCTGAATGACCCCCCGCAGTGCAGACTGCTCCCTGCTGTCCCGTGGCCTGGGAAGGGAGGTCGGGGTGACAGTGGGACAATCAAAACCGTGGGCTCAGTGCAGGCGTGTGCCCCTCTGCAAGGTGAAACCTGGATACGGCACCTACAGACAGCTGAGGGAGATGTACAGATCTAGCAAGGAGGTATAGGGAGGATAAAAGTGGACATGACATCTTTACAGTTTTCCTTTTGGCTTCTGCAAAGGTGAGAAACAGCAGGAATGGGAATAAAATGAAGCTAGACCTCAGGGCTCCTTCTGGAACAGGAGTCTGGCAGCTGCTGGAGCCAGCCTGGGAGCACCCGGACACCCTGCCTGAATGGTGTGGACACCCCTGTCCCAGTGTCCCCACCCCACCCGGGCCATGACACCCCGGAGCCTCCTCCAAAGCATCCTCAGATGCCACCTTAGGGGGTGCTTGCTGGGAGTGCCGCGGGCAAGTGAGGGCTGCAGGTGTTGCTGCGTTGGCTGGAAGCTGATGTCTCCAGCTATGAATGTCACAGACTGGGGACAGCCCTGCCTGCCATCTCCTGTCCCGTCCCCTCTGGCTCCCACAAACCCTCGTGGTTCTGAACTCGGGCCCCCAGACTGTCACCTGGCTGGTGGCATGTCCCAGGGCTGGTCCCCACGTCCCCTCTCACCGTGCAGGTCGAGGCATCGCTGGAGGAGCAAAACTTCACGGAGCTGTGGGGGAAGAAAGCCAAGGAGCTCTACAGCAGCATCTGGAGCAACTTCAGCGACCCCCAGCTCAGGAAAATCATCGGCTCCATCCAGACCCTGGGACCCTCCAACCTGCCCCTGGAGAAGAGGGAGCAGGTAGGTGATGTGCCGGAGAAGTCCTGGGGTACTGCAAAACCCCTTGAAGGGATTTTTCCCAAACCTCCAGAATCTCTTGCTGGCCCAAGTTTGGAGTCTCTCCCCGGGCTGTGCACAGGGAAGGCAGTGATGGGGGGGGAGATGGGGTGCTGGCTCTGGGGGACCTGGGGTGCCTGTCAGCCCCATTGTCCAGTCCAACCTCATCTCGGAGCTATCCCAGTGGGAACTGGAGATATTCTACTTCCAGAGGCAGCCTTGGGTGTCACCTGGAGACCAGCCAGGCTGTGCCCATGGCCAGGGGCCAGCTGCCTCGATCCCCCACCCCAGTGCTCCTCGGGGTGCAGCCCACTGGAAAGGGGGACTGCTGCAGCCACCCACCTCCTGAGCTGTGCCTGCGAGCCAAGAAATGGTGACACAGTTCCACGCTAGGTACATCAGGACATCCTGAGCCTTCCCCATCTCGGTCCAGAGCTTTCAGGGTCGTTTACCTAAGCGTGACATGATTTCCATTTCCGTGCACGACAATATTTCCCCGGCTGAGTCTGGCAGCCGCTTGCCTCCACACAAGCACAGGGATGATGGCATTGCTGTCCCCTTGGCACTGCTGTCCCCTCCAGCCTGGTCCCTGACAGCCCTCCCCACCAAAAGAGTTGTAAAAGCCCAACGATACAATCCTTTCCGGAGAAGCGTCGGCCCCAGTTCCTTCCAGGAAACCCATCCCTGCCCTCTCCCAAATAAAAGACATCATGTCTCGTCCCTGCACATCAGCCACGTCTCACCCATCCCTGGGCAGCTCCATCCCGCAGCCACCACTATCGCCTGTCCCTATCCCCTCCACCCGGCCGGAGCGGAGGAATGGGAGCAGAGAGAAGGACGGAGCGGAGGAATTTCCTTCCCTGGGAATGGGCTCCCCGGGCAGGTTCCAGGAAACCTCCTGTTGCTATTGTTTGCTGTTGTTGAAGTTCACAGAAATAAATCCTCGTCCTCCTCCTGTTTTTCTTTTTTTTTTTTTTAACCCACTTAGATAAACAGGCTGTGCCGCAGCCCCGCTGACAAAGAGCTTTATAAATAGCCCCGCTCCGGGACAGCGTGAGCACTCGCACAGCTTTTGAGGGGGGGTCAGAGAGCGGCTGTGCGTGGTTTGTCTGTCCCAAAGAGCCTCCCAGGTCCCACCATGCAACGAGTGTCAAACTCTGGGTGATAACACACTTATCTCACCAAAAGCGCGCTGTGTAAACACATCAGTCCTCCTCCACATCCCTCTGGACACACACACTCCGGAGCTGGAAAGTCTGTAGATTCCCCCTGAAGGGTCAATCCCATCCCCCTCCAGCCCCAACATCTTATTTTTTTCCCCATAGTACAACACCATCCTGAGCAACATGGACAAAATCTACTCCACAGCCAAGGTGTGCCAGGCCAACGGTACCTGCTGGGATCTGGAGCCAGGTATCGTCCTTGTCCCTCTGCCCCGGTGGGGTGCTGAGCACCACATGGCCATGAATTTGTCCTGGTCTCCACATCTCCAGTGGGTTGGGGTCGTTAGATCCCACCCATGTTCATCGGGGTTGGCTGGTCCCACCCATGTTCATCAGGGTTGGCAGGTCCCACCCATGTTCATCTGGGTTGTCCCGGGCAGAGGATGGGTGTTTGGGTCTGGAGCGATGGTGGCGGCACCTCTGTAGAGCAACTGTGGGATGTGACCTTGCCTCCTGCCCCTCTCTTGCGTCCTACTTGTCCTCTCTGTCTCAGACCTCTCGGACATCATGGCTACCTCCCGCAGCTACAAGAAGCTGCTCTACGCCTGGGAGGGGTGGCACAACGCCGCAGGCAACCCCTTGCGAGCCCCGTACGAGGAGTTTGTGAAACTGAGCAACGAGGCCTATCAGATGGATGGTACGAGCAGGATGGGGGGAGGCAGGGGGTGGTCAGGGATTAGGGTGGGAATTTGGGCTGGGGAGGGGCAAAAATCCTACCGCTGTTCCCTGGTCCCAGCTCTTGGGGCTGCTGGTGGGGGCAGCCCCCAGGGGCCAGAGCCAGAGGTCATCACTGTCTCCCCAACAGGATTTGAGGACACAGGCAGCTACTGGCGCTCCTGGTACGACTCACCCTCCTTCGAGGATGACCTGGAGCATCTCTACAAACAGTTGGAGCCACTCTACCTCAACCTGCACGCCTTCGTTCGGAGGAAGCTGTACGACCGCTATGGCCCCAAATACATCAACCTGAGGGGTCCCATCCCTGCTCATCTCCTGGGTAAGAGGACAGAACAATCAGCCTGTGCCCAGCGGTGCTGGTGGGGCCAGAGAGGCACATGCAGGGCCATAGTGGGACAGGGAGGTCCCAGTTATCGCTGTGTTTCTCTTCCTCCCAACCTACCACCAGCTCTGCTCCAGCTACCTTCTCTTCTCAGGCAACATGTGGGCTCAGCAGTGGAACAACATCTATGACCTGATGGTCCCCTACCCTGAGAAGCCCAACCTCGACGTCACGAGCACCATGGTGCAGCAGGTGATGGGCTGAGGGACACACCGGTGGCACCAGGGGAACAAAAACAGGGGGTGCTGGCCAAGGCTTGCCCATGACGTTGACTCCATGGGAGCGGTTCCTCATACCTGCAGAGGGGACAGCAGAAAAGCTGTGTCTGGGAGGGGAAGGGACAAAGAAATGACCCACTCCCTCTCTGGCAATGACCAAAGAGGCAGCAGGTGGGCAAAGAGGAAGGATGATGTAGTGGGACTGGTGCCAGTCCCCAGGTTGGGGGGGTGCATCCACACCACCTCTCAGCTCCGAGCACTCCTGGGGCATCAGCACTGCTCCCTTCTGTCCATGCTGGGCACCAGGACTATTGCCCGGTTCTTCTTACAGACGCTCATACAAACTCTGGGGCCAGGGTTCCCCATCAGAGTGAGAGGTGCGGGGCCCCCATCCCTTGGAGGGACCCAGAGGTGCAGGACCCCCATCCCTTGGAGGGACCCACCTCATCCCAATGGTGCTGGGAGAGCATCAGAAGCAACGCCCAGGGCATGGGCAGCCCCTTCCTCAGCCATAACCCACTGCCTGCTGCCTACCAGGGCTGGAACGCCACCCACATGTTCCGGGTCTCGGATGAGTTCTTCACCTCCCTGGGGCTGCTGGAGATGCCCCCTGAATTCTGGGAGAAGTCCATGCTGGAGAAGCCAACGGATGGGCGGGAGGTGGTGTGTCATGCCTCAGCCTGGGACTTCTACAACCGCAAGGACTTCAGGTGTGGGGGGGCATGCAGGGGCCCAGGGCTACTGGGTAAGACCCTCCTCCACCCCCCTTGGTGGTCACCATTTTGGGTACCCCCAGCCTGGCCGTGCAGCCCAATCCGTCACCTTCTGGGGGAAGGTCTTGGGGCACCATGATGTCCTGCCTTCCCCTCCACTGGGTCTTTCCCCAACCCCATAGGGTGCTGCCACATTCTCAGGGACCGTGGAGGGTCCATTCCACCACGGGGGTGCACAGGTAGCCTGGGACCCTCACTCATCACAGGCAATGTTCTGTTGTCACCCGGCAGGATCAAGCAGTGCACAACAGTGACCATGGAGCAGCTGTTCACGGTGCACCATGAGATGGGCCACGTCCAATACTACCTGCAGTATAAGGACCAGCCAGTCTCCTTCCGCAGCGGGGCCAACCCTGGCTTCCACGAGGCCATCGGCGATGTCATGTCCCTGTCTGTCTCTACCCCCAGCCACCTCAAGAAGATCGGTCTCCTCAGCAGTGCCACCGAGGACGCAGGTATGGCAGCCACGCCGGGGAGGTGGGTGGCCTGGAGGGCTCAGCCACTCCCTGTGGCACCAGGAAAGGTTTGGGACATGCCATGGTGGGCTGCAGTCTGGCAACACAACCCCTAGCAGGCAAGACCCCATGGCTGACGTGTGCTCTTCATCCACGCTTGGTTCCATGCACAACCCCTTCTTGTCTCCATGGGTCCATGAAGGACCCATCATGACTCTGTTCTCTTCACCTCTGAGGGCAGCAGGCATGCACTCCAGAGCTTCCCTGTTCCCTTCCCTTCTCCATTGCTCCTGAAAGCTGGAGCTTTGTGCTTGATCGGCTTTGACCTTTTCAGCGTTCCCCCTTCCTTTGCCAAGAAACATCTGCCCCAGGATCTCCCAGTGTAGCTCTGCGGAGGTGGCACTGGCCACTTACGTCCACAGTCAGCGGGTGACATTTCTGCCTGCCAGCCGGCGCAGCAGAGAAGGACATGTCACCGCAGGGCACTGCCCGGCTTGGCAAGAGCCTCTCCCCCTGCCCAGCATCTCCCAGCCAACACGTCAAAGCAGACGGCGGCGGAGGAAACCGAGCATTCGCAGATTCCTGCCGCAGGCAGCTGCTTTGCGGAGGAGGGACAGTCCCGGGATCCTCCTGCCGTATCATTAAACATGTTTCGTGACGGGGAAGCCATGGCAGCAGCCAAGAGCATTGGGCCGATGCTGCACAAACACGGAGCAGATGGTCCCCGCCTCAAGGCATCACTGCCTGACTAACCAGCCCTTGGCAGCCATGCCACCATCGCGATGGCAGCCAACAGCCCCTCAGGGCAGTGCTGCCAACCCCTCTCTGCCCCCACAGCTTCTGCTGGGTCTCCAGCAGGTCCTTTTCCAACCTTCCTTCTCCAGGCTTCCTCGAGGCAATGGAGAAAGCAGATGTCACCATCCCCTGTGTTCCCCGTGATACGGTGGTGACTGTCCCAGAGCTGACTCTGGTTCTGGCTCTAAACCACGAGAGCCTTTGCAGCGATGTGACAGCCCAGCAGATCAAACCCCCTTCACCCTGAAGTCCAGGGTGAATGTGTGGAAAGGGAACCATTAGAGTTACACTCACCAAAGATCTTCTTGCGCCAAGAGCCAGGCTGAAGGCAAGGGGACACTGCTTTTCACTGACATTGTCCCTACTCAGTTAAATGGCACATGGTGCCCCAAATAGGAGCTGTATCTAGAGAAACCTCCTGTGTCTGACACAGCCTTCTCTAGGGAGCAAAATGACATGTTGAAATGCTGTCTCCATTTCTCATCCAGATCTGTTCACCCTCTTGCCCACAAAAAGTCTAGTGGCCATAGCGCTGTCCGGCCAGACTCCTTCCCAACCTGGTTCAGGCTCTGTTTCACGCAGAGAGCAACATCAACTATCTGCTGAAGATGGCGTTGGAGAAGATCGCCTTCCTGCCCTTCGGCTACCTCATTGACCAGTGGCGCTGGAACGTGTTCAACGGCCACACGCCCCCGAACCGTTACAACTATGACTGGTGGTATCTGAGGTAGAGGACGGTCAACAGGGGTGGACTGGGGTGTGGAAGCTGGGGTGTGCAAGGAAGGAAGACAGCAAAGAAGAAAGGAAAGAAAAAAGAAAGAAATAGCTGTAGAGATGGCTGGAGAATGATGGCTAGATGGGTGGGTGAGCAGGTGGATGGATGAGCGGATGGATGGATGGATGGATGGATACATGGAAATGCATTCCAATTGTATTGATTTCTTAAGCCTTCCCTTTCCATTCCCTGCCTTGGTTCATCTGTCTCCCTCTTTCCAGCTCATGCTCCTGTTCTCTGTTGTCTGCAGAACCAAATACCAGGGTATCTGTGCTCCAGTTTCAAGAGATGAAACCAACTTTGACCCTGGAGCAAAGTACCACATCCCTGGGAACACTCCTTATATCAGGTAGAGGAGGTGCTGGCAAGGGGATGGGGACTTGGGGAGCAGGGGGAGCCAGGACTCAGCTCCGTAGGCAGGGACTGGGGTGCATTGCTCCTGCTCAAGACAGAGACTGTCCAACTCTCGGGACCACAAATGGTGGGGAGCTGCCATGTGGCCGGGTGCCTTCCCCCGTATCCTAGGACTTGTCTGCTTCCCTTTGTCCCCAACGCTCATCTTCCTGGGCTTCCTTGGCAGGTACTTTGCAAGCTTCATCCTCCAGTTCCAGTTTCACAAGGCACTGTGCCAGGCAGCCAACCACAACGGTCCCCTGCACACCTGTGACATCTACATGTCCAAAGAAGCTGGAGCCAAACTCAGGTGGGGACAGAGGAGGGTCGGGACAATCGCCATGGGCAGATGTGTGCGTGGAAGCTGATGGTGTGCAAAGGAAGGAAAGAAGAAAGGAAGGAAAAGTGGCTGTGGAGATGATGGCTGGAGAAATAGCTTTGCAGATGGATGGATGGATGGATGGAAATACATGGAAGCACTGGGGTGGGGTGAGTGGTCCTCACCACAGTACTGCTATTTCCACCGTCTTGAGCTCCCGCCCAGACAAGAGGCCACTAAAGCACGTTTGGTTCCTATTGAGCCCCTGGGTGTTAACACATGCATGAGTACGTGGTGGGGAGTCCTCATTCCCATATACAGGATAGATGGGGGCTTCAGAGGGAGTTTCAAGTTCATGCCCCCCTCAGGAATAGCATCTTCAACCCTTGCGATGCTGAGACACCATCACTGCTTTTCTCCCGTCCATCCCCTGGCCTCATCCTGGCTCTTGCTGTCCCACTTCTCCACAGGGAAGTGTTGAAAGCTGGGTCTTCCAAGTCGTGGCAGGAAATCCTGTTCAACCTCACTGGCACAGATAAGATGGATGCTGGGGCTCTCCTGGAGTACTTCAGCCCTGTCACTGAGTGGCTTAAGGAGCAGAACAACAAGACCAATGAGGTGCTGGGCTGGCCCGAGTTCGATTGGCGTCCCCCCATCCCCGAAGGCTACCCTGAAGGCATTGGTAAGGCTACATCTTCATCCCGGGTCTGGGGAGGGGCAGGAGGAGGCATCCTGAGGGACATCCCAAATCCCCAGGCAGGACAGTGCTGAGGGAGGTCTCTGCTGGGAGTGGGAGAGGTCTCCATGCCAGGAAACAGAAATAACCAGCTCCATGTGGAGTTCCACAGGGTGTTGCTTCCCAGGAAGGAGATGCCATTAGCCAGCCCCTTGGCATGCCATGGTCTGAACCTGTGGCCCAGACACAGTAGGAATGCCATTGGTCATGGTGTGACAGGTTGTCTGTTTTCAGCTACATCCTTTCTGCCCAAGTGGGAGTGTCTACAGCATGTAACTTGTCCTGTCATCCTGTCCCCTGTCCAACGGTGCCCCTCTGCCCCCATTTCCTGGCTCAGCCTTCTCCCAGGCTGTGGCATCCTTCAATGGACCTGCAGTTCTGGGAAAAGCTCAACCATGGTTTCTCCATGGATTAATGCTCTTGCAAAGTGAAAGATTCTCCTGGACCCCCATCTCTTCCCCCATTTTTCTCCTCCTTTAGACAAAATAGCAGACGAAGCACAGGCTAAGGAGTTCTTGTCCGAGTACAACAGCACGGCCGAGGCGGTGTGGAACGCCTACACTGAGGCATCCTGGACCTACAACACCAACATCACTGACCACAACAAGGAGATCATGGTATGGGAATGACCTCAGGGCTGTGTGGGGAGACACAACAGCCGAGACAGGCAGCTGGTACTCAGGGCATGTTTCAGATGAGCTCTGAAAACCAGGACAGCCTCTGTTCCTAGCCAAGGACCAATGTTCTCACCCAGGAGGCGACTTTTCTGTGAAAACCCTCGTCACGCCACGAGGTGCCCACAAGGGCAGCCATGGGGTGTTGTTGGTCATGGGGTGCCAGGTGGTGTTTCGAGTGGTGACCTGTGTCTCAGAGATCTCCTCCAAGTAACTCCTCTTCTGTCCCCTCCTGCCCTTGCAGCTGGAGAAGAACTTGGCCATGTCCAAGCACACCCTTGAGTATGGCATGAGGGCCAGGCAGTTCGACACCTCTGACTTCCAGGACCAAAGTGTCACACGCATCCTCAAGAAGCTGAGTGTCATTGAGAAGGCAGCCCTGCCCGAGAACGAGCTGAAGGAGGTGAGCTGCAAGGGGACAGAGCAGGATGGGGTGTCCCTTGCCACTGCCCTGTGTGGAGACACAGGTTTCTCACAACTTCTAGGAAATGCCACTGGGTAGTGACCCCCTGCCCTTGAACAAGGTGATAGTTTGGTACCTTCTACACAAAGCCACGATCCTTGTCTCCAGGATTTCCCACCCAAAGGTTGCCTGTCTCAGCTGCAGTGGGCCCTGGCTGCTTGGGTGGCAGTGGCACATTGCCTGCTGGCTCCAGTCCCACCATATTGACTCCACTTGGGGTCACACTTGGCCTTGGAAGGGACCAGAGGAAAACACCTGAGAACATCTCAATGGGCTGTGACATTCTCCGAGAGCAGGAACAAGGATAAGCAGCTCACATGATCTGATTTTCTTTGCAGTACAACACCCTCCTCTCAGATATGGAGACCACGTACAGCGTAGCCAAGGTCTGCAGAGAGAACAAAACCTGTCACCCCCTGGATCCTGGTAAGATCTGGCAGGATGTCCAGTGGGTCATCTGCAACATGCCAGAAAGGAGGGATTTTTTAACAGAGACATGGAGAAAGGTCATGAAGGGTCCTTCCCACCTTCTCTGATGGCCCCTGAGCAGCACATTGGGTCTTGCACCATGGGGCCAGTCCAGCCCATCCAACAACATCACTTTAGCTTCGTTACTCTCCTTTCAGACCTCACGGACATCCTGGCCAGCTCACGGGACTATGACGAGCTCCTGTTTGCTTGGAAGGGCTGGCGAGATGCTTCTGGGAAGAAGATCAAGAACAGCTACAAGAGATACGTGGAACTGAGCAACAAGGCAGCTGTGCTCAATGGTCAGTGTCTCACTCCCTTAGAGACCTACCATAGTCTTAGCACCCTGTGAGCAGAGGTTTGGGCTGATCATCCAACTCAGGGCCAAAATACTGAGGGTGTGAAGATCCCACCAACCCCCATGAGATATGGAGGGACCTGGGGTGCCTGGGCAGCAAGACAGACTGCTGTCCAAGAAGGGCAGCATCTGACAGCTTCTTTTCTTGCCCTACCACAGGCTACACTGACAATGGAGCCTTCTGGAGATCTCTGTACGAGACACCCACCTTTGAGGAAGATCTGGAGAGGCTGTACCTGCAGTTGCAGCCCCTGTACCTCAACCTACACGCCTACGTACGCCGAGCCCTACACAAAAAGTACGGTGCAGAGCGCATAAACCTGAAGGGTCCCATCCCTGCTCACCTGCTAGGTAAGGGCTCTCAAGCAGAGCTGTGTCTCCCACCAGGCATAATTTGCTCCAAGTCATGCCAAGAGTTGAGGCTGGTGTCTGTTCATCTCCGGCTGAAGGGCCAAAACCCCCATGAGAGGGGTCTGCTGAGGCCAGTCTGCCCCAGGAAAGGGCAACACACTTGGTGTGACTTGAGCTCTCCAGCATGGACAGGCTCCTGCCTGCATCACCCTTACATGGGCAAGGCAGGGACCAGGCAAGGTGATCCAGCCTGGGCAGGAGTCAGGAGTCACCGGTTGCCTTTGCTCTTCTCTCTCTGTCTCCCTTCTGCTTCCCAGGCAACATGTGGGCCCAGTCATGGTCCAGCATTTTCGATCTGGTGACACCTTTCCCAGATGCCACCAAGGTGGATGCCACCCCGGCCATGAAACAACAGGTCAGTGCTTTTCCAGGTTGCTCTGGGCAAGCCCCTTGGGACCGAGCACCCCTTCGCCATTGCCACCACCCATCTGTTGCTATCAAAAACCTCCATGCCTCATCCGTATTCTCACCTGGGTATGTTGAAGGCAGGATCCAGCCCTAGTTGCCGCAGAAGGATTTCCCCTGCCTAAGGAACAAGGCTGTCCCTGGCTTCCCATCCTTCCCACAGCCCCCAGTGTCCCCCATTGCCCCTCACCAGGTCCTCTCTCTGCTCTCTCCCCAGGGCTGGACAGCCAAGAGGATGTTTGAAGAATCAGACCATTTCTTTACCTCTCTGGGCCTCATCCCCATGCCGCAGGAGTTCTGGGACAAGTCCATGATCGAGAAGCCAGCAGACGGGCGGGAGGTGGTCTGTCACGCCTCAGCCTGGGACTTCTATAATCGCAAGGACTTCAGGTGCCCGTGGGGAGGAAGTGGTGGCCCCAGCTGATGTGATGCTGGGGCAGACAGCAAATTGGGAGGATAAGGGCACATGGTCTGGCACCACCATGGTGTCTCTGACATTGCCACCGGTACCCAAGATGCGGGCATTGCCGATAAAAGTCCCCACGGTGGATGGAGGGTAATCAATGCCTTCCCTGCCATGGAGAATGGAAAAGCCAGTGGGCAGGAACGGGGAATGGGCAGGGGCAGCAGGAGATGCACAAGAAAATAGAAACCAACTCAATGGAGTAGGATCAGCCCAGCCTGGCATCAGGTGTGGGGTGGGGGCACATGGAAAGGGAGGCCAAAGGGAACAATAGCTCAAAGGGGTGTGACCATTCCTGGCGATTTTCACCCCAGCACTGCCCTCTCTTCTCCCACCCCACATGTCCTGGTCCAGGATCAAGCAGTGCACCGTGGTGAACATGGATGACCTGATCACGGTGCACCACGAGATGGGCCATGTCCAGTACTTCCTGCAGTACATGGACCAGCCCATCTCATTCCGCGATGGGGCCAACCCTGGCTTCCATGAGGCCATTGGGGATGTCATGGCCTTGTCCGTCTCTACCCCCAAACATCTGCACAGCATCAAGCTGCTGGACCAAGTCACGGACAACCAAGGTGAGCTGGCAGGGGAGCACCACAAAGGTGGAGGAGCTGGAAATGCAGAGGGTCAGGGTGGGCTGGGCAGGGTGGACGGGGTCAGGGACATGCATGGTGGATTTGCATGCATGGAGGGGACAGGACCTGGTAGGGACACCCTGCTCTTGGGCAGAATGACCCATACAGGGTGGAGAGGTGGGTACAGCACCACCTTGCTCACATTTTCCCACCCTGGGCAGAAAGTGACATTAACTACCTGATGAGCATTGCCCTGGACAAAATCGCTTTCCTGCCCTTCGGGTACCTCATGGACCAGTGGCGCTGGAAGGTGTTTGATGGGCGGATCAAGGAGGACGAGTACAATCAGCAGTGGTGGAACCTCAGGTGTGCTTGAATTCAGATTCTTCTTTGGTGCAAGGGCCTTGGCCTTCATCCCCTTGGGTGTTTTCTCCCTGTGGTCCAGCTGGCTGTAATGGGACATGATGGGATACATAGCCCTTCACATTGTCCTCACACCCCGCTGTGTCCCCTCCCAGTTTACCCCACCTTGTCCTCCCCATGCTGGGCTGACTCTCCCTCTCTGGCCCAGGTTGAAGTACCAAGGCTTGTGCCCACCAACACCAAGATCTGAAGATGACTTTGACCCCGGGGCAAAGTTTCACATCCCTGCCAATGTCCCCTACATCAGGTGAGCAGGGCTGGGGCAGGAGGGACACCACTTGGACACAGCAGCAGGATCTCCAGTTCAGTTGCCAGTGATGGCACCTTATTGCATAGCTGGTGGGACACTTGGTGGTACCATCCTGAGGGTTCTGGGTTTGGGAGAATTTCTCTCTATCCAAGGAGGACGGGCTCATCCACACAGGCAGCCACAAAAAGCACGTTAAAGGAGAAATGGCATCAGCAGGTTGGATGGAGTGATGCAGGTGGAGCTCCAACACCAGTGATGCTCCTCCAGACTGGGAGGGTGCAACCAGGGGATGAGGGGGGGAAGAGCCTCCTTGTACAGCCACTTGTAGGACCCATTCCCATCTCCTCATCCCTCTCCACCCCCCATCAGGTATTTTGTCAGCTTCGTGATCCAGTTCCAGTTCCACCAGGCGCTCTGCACGGCAGCTGGACATACGGGTCCCCTGCACACGTGTGACATCTACCAGTCCAAGGAGGCTGGGAAGCTCTTGGGGTAGGTGTGTGGGCAGGGCAAAGCGAAGACACTTATGTCCCCAAATACCTTAAAGCCAGCCCAGCAGGACAGGAGACATAGCAGCCCCTGGTCATCCATTCCCTCCCCACCCCAGCATGGGATGCTCTGATCCCTGACCCTGGGGTGGGGGGGACACCGGGGAGGGACACCTTGGGCTGGGTGCTGGGGTGTGATTGCAAAAACAGCCACTAGATGGTAGCTGGGACCCTGGCAGGTGGAAGGCTCCCTCCCTCCTCCTCCTCCTCCACAGCCCCCTGATCCTTAGGGAAAACACCCCCCTTGCTCCAAGAAAAGCACCTGCAAAATTAACCCTTTCCCCCAGGAACTGCTCTGCATCAGGCTGGATGCACTGGAGGGTTTAAACCCATGTAAATCCCCCGTTTCCCCCTCCTCGGTGCTCTGGGCTGGCAGCCCTGTGGTGCTGGGGACACAGACTGGACCCAGGGTTGGTGATCCCTGGGGAAAAGGGAAGGGCTGGTGGCTGCGAGGGTGATGGGGAACCCGCTGGAGCTGACTTCTCCTGCCACAGGGAGGCCCTGAAGCTGGGTTTCAGCAAGCCGTGGCCTGAAGCCATGGAGCTCATCACGGGGCAGCCCAACATGTCAGCTGATGCCTTGATGAGCTACTTCAAGCCGCTCATGACATGGCTGGTGAAGGAGAACGAGAAGAACGGGGAGGTCCTGGGCTGGCCCGAGTACAGCTGGACTCCTTACGCAGGTAGGCAGGGCTCAGCCAAGCCCAGCGGGTCTGTGGTGGGGCCAGGATAGGGCACAAGGAAGAGATGGAGCTTGGTGCCTCCAAGATGAAGTTTTGGTGCCTCTTGGCCACCCCAAAAACCACAGGGTGCTGGGATGCTTCTCCTTGATTTCCCATGGAGCTGGCATCCAAGAGACCACCAAAGGGACAGCTGGTGACCCAACACACCTCAGCCCAGAGCCACCAGTACCAACCACTTCCCTTACTTCTCCATTTTCCAGCCACCGCAGCCCAACCTGGCTCCAGCCGAACTGATTTCCTGGGGATGTCCCTGACCAGCAAGGAAGCCACAGCAGGCGGCTGGGTCCTACTCGCCCTGGCGCTCGTCTTCCTCATCACCACCATCTTCTTGGGCGTCAAGTTCTTCTCAGAAAGGAGAAGCCAGACCTTCAAATCCAGCTCAGAAATGGAACTGAAATAAGACAGCCACCAGCAGAGGAGCACAGACAGGGTGCAAGCGTGGGCATTTGGCCAGGCTGGCAGCGATGACATGGACACATTTGCCAATGAAGCCATGGGTTTCCACAGCCCAGGACTCCTCTCTCCAATCAGGTCAGACGTTTTTTTCCACTATGCAAGAGCCAAAGCAGAAAAGAGCTATTTATTTGTCAACGTCTGCATCAGGAGAAAGAGAAAATTCAGGCACTGGCAGGCACAGAGCCATCACGAGCTGCCCTTGCACCCAGGGCTGGGAGCTGGTCCAGCCTGAGCACCCACCAGCCATCTCCGACCTGGGGACAAAGCCACAGAGACTTCAAGTGACAGAGGGCAGCTGGGGGAGGGACAGAGCCCATTCCCACCCCCGGTTTGCCTGCTACCAGGCTGTTCGCTTGCATGGATGAAAAATAAACCCATGTCTTGGCACCCTCAGTGCAGCAGCTCGGCTCCTTCTTGCAGCTGGGCTGGGACAGGGCTCCCAGGCAGGAGCCCTGCCACCCCAATCCCAAATACAAATCCCTGGAGACCAGCCTGGCTTTGGGGCAACACACCTGCAGCATCCAACCTCCCCCATCCCCATCATGAAAGCTCAGCATCCCCTCACAGCATCTCCATCCTCCCCTAGACCGCAGCTCCCATCACAGTGGGTTCCACGGGGCACATCCCTAAGGAAGGGGCTGAATCGGGGTCAGAAACCCCTAAAGTCCAGGTCTGACCTCTTCCAAGGGTTGGGAGGTCACCAAGCCCAAGCTGAGACAGGGCTGGAGCCCACGACATCTTTACGTAAGAGCCCAGGGGGCAGGGGGGCTCTGAGGCTGGTGATCGCCTCCCACCCTCCAGCTCCTGATTATCTTGGGATCAGTCCTGCCTGAGATTTTTTTTCTGCTTTCCCCCCCCCAACCCTGTCTTTCTTCTGCTTCTGTAAATAAAACTTCGTATTTGTTCTGCAGTGATTAGGTGCAAAACTAATCCCAGGCTGGGGATTATTGCAGCCTTAAAGAGCTGCGATCTGCTGCAGCAGGGGAAATGAGGGGATCGGGGATGTTCCACCCGTCCCCCCTCCCATCCCATGGCCTCTGCCCTTGGTCATGTCTGACATGGGGAAACCGAGGCCCTGGAGAGGCTCATTGCACCCAGCGGAGGAGCAGAAGGCAGGTGTCTGCCCGCCCACGCTGGCTTTTTGTTTGCTTTCAATCCTCCTCCGTGCACAACACACCCACGGGGAGGTGACACCCTGACAGCCACCATCCCCAGACCCCAGGAGCAGCCGCCGCAGCCGCCTGCGCTCGCCCCGCGTCCTTCCCACGGCCACAGCCCGGTGTGTCTGCTTTCTGTCCCAGCACACCGGGCATCCTCCTCTCCCCCCTTCCCAGCAGCACAGTGCTCACGGAGCAGAGACCTGGCACGGTGAGAGCTGGGTTTGGAGCCAAGTGTATTTTCAGCCTGGGAAAGCAGGCTGGTGCAGGTGTGCTCCCTCCAGCTCAGCCCCTCACTGGTAATTCTGAGCCCCCGGCTCCTTTCTGCCCCATTAGTAGAGGAAGAGAGATCTCCGAGATCATCAAGATCCTACAAGTTTCATGAAAATTGCTTTCTGGAGAACAAAAAAAAAAAAAAGAAAAAAGTTAAAAAAACGAGACACACTGAACACTCTCACTCAGGGGCTGCAACACAAGCTCAGCCCTAATTAGACATCAGAGAATCCACATAGGAGCTGACTCTGTCCTGGAATGGACACTGGACACAGCTAGAAGGGTGGGTGATGGGTGCACTGAGCTGTGGGTTCCTGGTCAGAGACAGATGGACAACCCAAACCCACAGTCCAGCCAGGAGACAGGGATGGACACCAGCTCACCCTCGACACAGGACCAAGGTCCACACAGGAGATGGGATGAGAGAAGACAGGATGAGATGGGATGGATGCTAGCTTACCCCCAACACTGGACCAAGGCCCATGGAGCAGATGGGATGGACACTGGTTTACCCTCAACACAGGTCCAAGGTTCCACCCAGGAGATGACACAAGGTTACTCCCAGCTCAGGCACAGACTGAACGTCCCACCTTGAGCTTAAATGGAGTTGCTGGGCCATGGGTGGGGGGACACAGGTGAAGCTTTTGAGGGTGATGAAGGTGCTCTGGGGTCTCTGCCAAGCCAGCAGCGATGTTTTACAAGATACCTTTAAACCGAGGATGATTTCCCTTCCCCGTTGCAATAACATCTGGAGAGATTTTGCTGCCTTCTGGCTCCTGCATCATGCTTTCTGCTGAAATTAGCCGGCTTAGCGAAATTACTCCCTACGGAGAGGGCGAAAAAAAAAAAGGAAAAAAAATGAAAAGAGCAGGAAAAAAAAGGAGATTCCTCCTCAATTCATGTAACACCTTGACAGGGAGCTCAGCGGGTACCCGAGGGGGCTGCCCTGCACCACCCCACCTGCGCACAAGGATCCCATAGAGAAGATTTGATTTAAAACCACCCAAATTCAAAGCAAGAAACACCTTGGGTTCCCTTTGCCAGCTCAGCGACCCTTTGGGCACTGCAGAAATCCATTTTCCTTTTTTTCCAGGTTCATTATTCTCTGTAGGATGGTGGCTGGGGG
>WKFP01013315.1:2048-12778 GCA_011057875.1 Pterocles orientalis | reverse complement strand
CCCCCCCCCCCCCCCCCAGGTCCCATGGGTGCTCCTGCACCTGGTGCATCCTCACCAGAGCAGCCAAACGCTTCCCTCCCAGGGCTGGTGCAGAGCAGCGGTGCTGCAGGGACAAGGGCAAATCTGGGGGTGATGGTAGGGGAAAAAGCAAATCTGGGGTGAAAATACACCCCAGGGGACCCATCCCAGCCATGGTGACATCCCTGCGCCTGGCACAGCTCACTCCAGCGCCCCACCAGCCCCAAAAATCCTGCCCTGCACCAGCCCAGCCCAAATCCTGCCCAGATCCCGCACATAGGGCTGGTGCTGGATGGGGAACTGTTCCTTGCGGGTGGGGAGCACGCTCCAGGAGCGAGGTTTTGGGGGAAGGTCCCCTCCTTGTGCCACTTCCCAGCTGGCAGAACAATTTGGATAGAGAAGGTTTGGAAGAGGAGGGAACTGGGAACCATTTGGCCGGGGTGGTTTGTGCTGTTTGTGGCACCAGCGCCAGCCCTGCGTGGGAGGGGGAAAGGTGCTGGGAGTGGGAGACCCCCCCAGGAAAGGCCACCAAGGGCTGTCACAGGGTGGGATGAAGCAGAAGACCTCAGTGCCACATCCCTGGGGGCACTGGTTTTACTGGGAGGCACCCTCCAGGGCTGGTTCTCTGCAGTTCCCATTAGGAAGAGCTGGGATGTGCTGGGGAGGGGTTCCCCCACCCCAGTGGGTCCCAGTGCTTGGTGCTGTGGCCGTGCGGAGGTTTCTCCCACGTTTGGGTGAAATTCCCCACGAGGCTCTGGAGCAGGCAGGCTGCAGATGCCATTCCTGGGTAATCCCAGAGATTAATTGGGGTCTGGGCTGGGCGGCAGCATCCAAACGGACCCTCTGCTCTGACCCGGCGCCGGCTCCCGCCCGGAGACGGTGCCAAACTCTGGGGGAGATACTGCTGGGGACGGGGGCACGGCATCCATCGCATTGGCATCTGCAGCCCCCCGCCGCATCCCAGCAAAACCTTTCCTGGAGAAGATCCCTCCCCGTATGGCCAGCGCCCTCCAATTTCCTTGATAAAAACAAAAATCGAACCATAATAAAACCAAAAATCGAACCAAATCAAAGCTCGAGGCTGGGTCTCCCCAGGAGAAGGATGGAAGTGGATCTATTTGGGCTGGATAATGTGGACTGGGCACTCAATGCATCACGGCACGACCGCAAGTCCAGCCCCAGCCCTCCCGGGGCTGCAGCACAGGAGGGGATGGGACAGCCCCATTCCCTGCCTCAGTTTCCCCTTTTTTCTACGTGAGCTCTTCTCGAGCACAGGGGCCACACAGCCCAGCAGCGTCTGGGTTTCAGCTCCAGCCCGAAGGCACAATTATCCTGCGAAACATTCGGAGAGTCATTAGTGTGACAGGTTTCACCCAGCTTCCCACGAAGCCGAGCCTCGCGCTCCCTCCTCCTCCTCTTGCCTGACTTCAGTCAGATCCGAGCGAGGGTGGGAAGCCTCCGAGATAACTCGGGTCCCCGATAAGCTCCCGGGGAGGGACAGACGCTGTGCAGCTTGTCCCTCTGCCTGTAGTGGCAGTTGGGGACAGATTGACCACTGGCAGCGAGTCCCCATGTGCGAGGTGGTGAGAGCTCGGGGATGTGTGTGTTGCCCCCCCCCAAGGGGGGGCCTTTACTGGGGACCCCCCCTTTGGATCCCCCTGTCCCCACAGTCACCAATTCACATGAAATTGGGGGAATTTCTCTGCAGAGCAGGGCAGCACCTGGGGCAGTGTGGGCTGGCACCACCCATCCTCCCCCAGACCTGTCACCAGTGTCCCCAGGGACCTTGTCCCTGCACAAACCCCATGGTGGGTGGCACCAAAAAACCCAAGCACCCACCATCCACCCAAGCTGTCCCCCATTCCCGCGGGTCCCCACCAACCTCCCCTAAACCTGATGCTCTCCTGCATCCCCCGCAGACCGCAAGTTCCTCATCGCCAACGCCCAAATGGAGAACTGCGCCATCATCTACTGCAACGACGGCTTCTGCGAGATGTTCGGCTACTCCCGCGTGGAGGTGATGCAGCGACCCTGCACCTGCGACTTCCTCACCGGCCCCGACACCGCCAAGAGCTCCATCGCGCAGCTCACCCAGGCCCTGCTCGGCTCCGAGGAGTGCAAGCTCGAGATCCTCTACTACCGCAAAGACAGTAAGAGTTGATTTTTCGGGGTGAGCCGGTGGTGGGAGGTGTCGCCCGCCTGGGATTTGGGAAGTGAAGGTGATGGGAGGTGATGCTACCAGGGCATCGGGATTGCACCCGGACCTGGGGCTTTGCCGGTGGCTCTGGGTGGGATGGAGCCATCTCTGCAGTGATGGGGCACTGGGAACACCGGGATGTCGAGTGATGGAAGCTGTTCCCAGATTATTTGGGAATCAGGTTGTTTACGTGCTCTTGGTGATGGCTCAGAATCCCAGGATGGTTTGGGTGGGAAGGGACTTTAAAGCCCACCCAGTGCCACCCCCTGCCATGGGCAGGGACACCTCCCACTAGCCCAGGTTGCCCAAAGCCTCATCCAGCCTGGCCTTGAACCCCTCCAGGGATGGGGCATCCACAGCTTCTGTAAAAATCGCTGTAGGAAAGAGAGCTCCCAGGCAGGCGATGGCATCGCTCGTGGGATCCCTGCATCAGGAATGAGGATCCCGTGGGAAACCCAGGGAGGAGCCGGGCTGGGATACAGATCTCCTGGTCCGTGCTCTGAGATGAAGTGAGATGGATCCCCCCCATCTCTGCCAAAAGCGGGTGCAGCCGACAGGCTCAGAGCTGCCGTTCCAGCGAGCGGGATGCGGCTGCGTGCACAGATGGAATTACGTTAAGATGAAAATGAAGCTTTGATGGAAAATACGAGTGATTAGTTCTAATACTGCAGGAAGTTAAATAAATATTTCGGGCTTGATGCTGCAAACCAGCAGCGGCCAGAGCTCCCAGGGGTGAGGGGAATGCAGATCGAGTGCTTACTGGAGGTTAGAAAATACAAAATATTTCCACTTTTCAACCTGTGGAGTTTTCCCATCGCGTTAGATTGCATTGATGGGGCTTGACCTGAGCAAGGGGCTGCACCCCGCTGCTGGCAGCTTCCGGGGCGGCAGGATGGAGGAGAAGCAACTGGAAGCAAAGGGAAGGAGAAGGCAAGAGACCTGGCTCCCCGCCCGGCACCCTATCTCCAGGGCTGGGAGCGGGTGTCCTGGCCAGCCTCCCGGACCCTATCTCCCGGGCTGGCATCCGAGTGCCGGCGCATCGGCCCCGGGAATTATCCGCTGGCAGAACCCCAGCGTGTTAACCTGCACAGGGAACCCAGCGGGGCCGGACCCCTGCGTGTCCCATGGGATTTTCCTCCCATCCTCCCCCAGGGTCCCGGTCGAGGCTCATGGCTCTTCCCCATGGGGTTGGTCCTGGCTGAAGTCAGGCTGGGGAGCGGTGCTGGACCGGGCTGCGTGTCCCCCCTCGGCCGCGGTGGTTTGCAGAGGGCTGGCTGCAGCCCAGCGCCGCCCAGGAGGCACGAGGAGACGCGGGCACATGCTGTCCCCCTGCTCCCATCCCAACGCCAACGCGTGGCCGTGGCAAGGACAGTGTGTGCAGCCCTGTCCCCATCCTTTGGGATACTGTCCCCATCCATCCCCGGGGACCGCTCAGCTGGGAGCCCGATCCAGCGCCATCCCCTCTGCTTTGAAGCATTCCCACCTGGCTCATGGGATGCTCCACGGAGCCTTGCTCTTCCTCTAGGCCATGGGAAACTCTCTGAGCTGCTTTCTTCTCTTCTTTTATTAAGAAAAAAAAAAGAGAGGGGAAAAAATAAAAAGCCCCGAAGCAAGCCCTTCATGTCTATTTTTAAAACCCAACCCCACCGGCAATATGCTTTCCAATTGTTTCCCCCCAGCACTCAGCCTGCGACCGCTCAGCCCATTATAAATGGGTCTTATCGGCGAAGAAAAGGCTTTCGCATTATAGGGAGCTGCTGCTTAATTAGCCGGCGGAGGCTCCGAACCCGCCCGTCCTCCTTTTCATACCGGCAGCACCAATCTCCAGCTTTCGACCTGCTGTTTATGACTGCGGTACTCCCGGCTCTGCAGCTCGCGGGGTTGTTTCCTCGCTTTTCTTCTTGCCAGAGAAAATATTATACCCCTTATTATATTATACCCCATATATATTATAATATACCCCATTTATATTATATTATATTATGCCCCATTTATATTATATTATATTATGCCCCATATGTATTATAATATACCCCTTATATATCACATTATACCCCATATATATATATTATAGCCCATGTTTCTGTTTTCTTTTTTTCTCTCTCTTCTCTTCTCTTCTCTTCTCTTCTCTTCTCTTCTCTTCTCTTCTCTTCTCTTCTCTTCTCTTCTCTTCTCTTCTCTTCTCTTCTCTTCTCTTCTCTTCTCTTCTCTTCTCTTCTCTTCGTCTTCTCATTTTCCATATATATATATTATATTATACCCCATATATATATATTATATACTCTGCCCGTCAGAGCACCCCCAGCAGGGTCAGGGTGGGCTGGACGGAGGTGGGTGGGACGCAGGGCACCCATGGGTGTCCGGGCGGGTGGCTCTGCCCATGCGCAGGGAGGATGCTGTATGACGGGGCGACGCACATCCCTGGGGACATCCTCCCTGCTTGGTCCTTGCCCTGATGCCCAGGATGTCGTTAGCTAATTTTAAAATGAGCCATGGGTGCTGATGGCGAGCCCAGCTCTGGGAAGCCAAAATGGAGCCAAGAGCCAAATCCAGTTGGGGGAAGATGGGACCAGCAAGGGCAGTTGTCCCTCCGTGCCAGCGCAGCCCCGAAAAGCCCTCGGACAGAGGGGAGAGGCTGCCCACGGCGCGTGTGGGCTCTAATCCCCCGCTCAAAGCCGGGAGATCAGTGAAAAGTTAATTTCTTTACAAGATGCTGCACAGCTGGGGCTGCCCCAGCCAGGGGGGGTCATTACGGGATCAGCTCCCACCGGGGCCAGGAGCAGCCGCGGCCACCAGCCCTGGGGACACGCTCTGGGGAGCCAAGCCCCCTCCAGCATCGCCCAGGCACGGCACCGAGGGGCTGGCGGGGCTGAGCTGCATCCAGCGCTGGGTTTCCCCCCACCCCCAGGGTGATGTGCTTTGCAGAGAAGCCACCAGTGAGAGCCCCCGGGGTCCCCAGCGCGGGGACAGTGGCCACAGGTGCTTGGCACCGCGGCGTTGGCATGGCCCGAGCGCAGCAGCTGGCAGCGCTTGCTGCCGTTTAATCTGCATGAATGTGATGATTATGAGCATGAAAGGAGAGACGCGGGGCCCAGACAGCCGGAGCAGCTGGTGGGGCAGCCGCCGCCTGCAGCCCCAGCCCCGCTGTCCCTGTTCCCCCCCCCAGCCCTGCTGTCCCCGTCCCTCCCAGGCAGAGCCCACGACCGGTCCCCTCCAGCGGGAGCAGTTTGTGCCGGTCCCCTGGGGCCAGGGATTAGGGATGGGATCAGCCCAGCAAACTGGTTACACTGGGGCTGTAAGCTGGGATTTCCTCTGGGGGCTCTGGAAGGAGCAGGGGGGGGACATCACAGAGCGATCGGGGCACCCAGTGTCACCCAGGATGTCCCCATGCAGCATTGGGTGCCGGAGCAGGGCTGGTGGCTGGGCAGGTTGTGGGGTGTCACTGCACCCAAAGGGGACAGGGGGACTCAGGTGACACGTCCCCTCTGTCCCCAGGCCGGGTCACATCCATGGCACAGCAGTCACTCTCTGTCAGGGAGCCCTGGCTGGGGCAGGGATGGAGCCGGCCGAGGTTTCTCCACAGTTTTATAAACAGCGACGGGTGACATGCCCCACGGCTCGCTGGAAGCAGGAGAGAGCAAATCCTGCCAGGAGCTGCTGGATCCTGGCACCATCAGGGCTGGGGGGCCCGTGGGGGCCGGTGCCACTGCCCCATGGGGTGGCCGAGGCAGGATGGAGGGGACATCCCGGGTGGTGGAGGGGCAGGGGGGCACGGCCAGCTGCCAAACCCCCAACCCCACCTCGAGCTCGTTGTTTTTACAAAAACGTGGGGTTTAAGCCAAGCCAGGGCCATGTGCTTTGTGTTCCTTTAAGGGTCAGGCTGGGCAGAGCCAGGCTGTGACCTCGGGAAGGGGACAGACACCGTGGCCCCACTCCAGACAGGGATGTATAAACATCCCTCTCGCCATGACAAACGCTGCGGTGCCGGAGGTCCCGCCGCGAGGCCGTTCTGCCATCCTTGGCACGGCTGCGCCGCAGCTCCGGCTGTCCCCAGCGCCCCGGCTCTGCCCTGGGGACGGCGTGATCGGGGCACAAAGCTGGAGGGGACACATTTTTCCATCGTCGGATGATTCGTGCTTGGACTAAATGTCCCACGAATGGAGGGACAGGCCCAGAGCATCCCCAGCACCCCCAGGGATGCGGGATTTTCCTGAAATCCCTGCCCTGCTCCCAGTTCCCACCCCAAACCCTCCATCCCCATCCTCGCTGGGTGTTGCATCCCCAGCGGAAGGTGTCCCCATGGGGACAGGGCTCTCGGGATGGCCGGACAGCCCCGGGAAATGCTGTCAGTGCTGCAGCTTTGGCCGCACAGCCCCGCGCTAAACTGGACTAATTCCTGCGCCCGGCGGGATTTAGCGAAGGAAGGACCACGGGCAGGATGCGGCCACTTGCTTCACTTCCAGCAATGGTTAAGCTGCATTTTACCGACCCCTTGTATTGATCCGGGACCCCTCTGGGCTCCTGGGGATCAGCCCCAAGCCCGGCGGCATCCTTTTTGTGGCCACGCTGCCGGTGGGTACCCCCAGCCGCCGATGCTCCTGGTTTTCCGACCCGCGAGCTCCCCGCTGGGCACAGGAATCCCTGCTGTTCATCACTGCCCGGGGGGAACCTCCGTCCCGCCGCCGTTACTTAATAAGGTCATTTTAGCAGTTCTGGGGTTGCTGCAAGGAGTATTTTTTGCTGATCTGGTGCCACAGGGGGGTTCAGTCTCCCAATGCCCCATTTGGGCACATGGAGAGGGGCCACTGCAGCCCCCACGGTGCCTATCCCGGGTACGGGGGGTCCCCAGCACCCATCGCTCACCCCATGCCCCCATCTCCCACCGCCTCAGCCCCCACCTCCATCATTTTCCATTTGCTTGAGGGCCTCCCAGCAAATCTGCCGCTTCCCTTTGAAGTTTCTCCCCAGCCCTGACACTGATTTATTTCCCCGGCCGGGAGCAAGGCTCAGCCCTCCCGAGCATCCTCCCGGGCGTGCCAGCCAGCCCCGCAGCACGGCTCCATCCCCATGCCTGTGTCCCTGTCCCCTCCGTGCCCTTCCCAGCCCCTCTCCTCCGCTCCGTTATATAATACCACTATAGATTTAGCCACTCTGCCATGAGACCCTGCAGATTAAATCTCCTGGCCGGGGGGAGGGAAGGACTGGGTAAGAGCTCTGAGGACAGATTAATAGCTTGCTTTTTTAATATTCATAACAATACTGGTTTGTGTCCAGCTCTCGGAAACTCCCGTGTCCTGTTGATTAGTTTAATACTGATGATACCAACAAATGCATTAACCACCGGCGGCCGCGGAGGATAAGAGGGCTGGGGAGGGAGGGCTCCCCGACGATGACATTTTTAATGTTAATAAGTGCTGGCTTTTATCAAGGTCAGAAGACAAGATGGGTCAGAAAGTGCTTGGTTTTGGGGAGGTTGGGCGCTGGGAAGACCAAACCCAGGGTTTTAGGGAATGAGGTGGTTTTCCCAGCCCATGCGAACCCATGGCACTGGGTGTGGGATGCTCCCAAACAGCATCCGTGTCGCATCCCTCCTGCCAAGCCCGTTCCACGGGGCAGGGTTTCGCCCTGGATGGGCACGAAGGCAGGTTGCGAATGCCCCCGGGGCTCCTCCAAGAGATCATTTGGCGGCTGGATAAAATTAGATGGATGGAGGCAGATTAGCTGAACAGCTGAAGGGAAGAGCCAGGCAGATGGATGGGGACAGTGGATCGAGGAACGAGAACGGGAGCGCAGGGCTGGGGTCCCTCCCGAGCCCGGCTCAGCCCGCCGGTGCCGCAGCAGGTCTGGCGTGCTGGGTTTTAGGGGAAAGGATGGGGAGGCTCAACCTTGCAGAGCCCAGGCTGGCTCGCTGCAGGGAAACTGAGTCAGGACACACGGTGCCAGGGCTCTGCCAGCTGCAGCCTCCCCACAGAGCTGGGGGTACCCCAAAAATCAGAGCTGTGCTGAGACCCCAAATCCTGGGGGTCTTTGGGCCAGGCTTAAGGGAACCCGCTGCTGGGTCCATCCTTAAAGCTCCGTCATCCCCTTGACACCATCCATGCTGTGGGACACGGGTCCGAGCCGAGAACTCCCCTTTTGGGGTGATTCCCCTGGGATCAGCCAGGGAGGGGTCACAGCACCCCCAGCCAGGGCAGCTCAGGCTCAGCACCTCCCAGATCTACAGGATCAAACCAGGCATCAGCTGCCTCCCAAACCCAGCTCCAGCCTCCTCCCAGCTGCTCCTTATATCCCTCCAACTGGATGTCACTGGGCCCAGTTTTCAGCTGTTCCGCAGCGGCCATGGGATTAACCCTTTCCCTGCCACATAGGGCCTGCCAGGATCGGGCCCCCCATGAGAACAGCTCAGAGGCTTTCCCCTCCCGACACTGCGGAGCAGCTTAAGAAGGAAAACGTGAAGCAGGGAAAGGGATGGAGCAGGGAATAGGGATGGAGCAGGGATAGGGATGGAGCAGGGAAAGGGATGGAGCAGGGAAAAGGGCTGAGCACGTGAGCCAGGATCAGGCCACCAGGACTGGGATTCCTGGTTGGGGTGGGGGAAGAGCAGAGCTGATGCTGCCCACGCTGGGCTGCCAGCCCCGGGAAGTTGGGAATGCTTCAAAATCACCTGCGGGCAAAAAAAACCCCTAATTTTATAACACACTGAAAGAGACAGCATCCAGTGCTACCAGGCATCACACGTGCAGGTGGTGGGCACATGTGTGCACGCACCAATGGACCGGCACCGGCATCCCGGGGATGTCACCACGTCATCCCACCGGGCACGTGCCATCTTAGCATCCCGCAGGACACCCCGCTCGCTCAGCATCACCTCAAGGACCCCACTCGCCTTTTAGATCCCCAAAAATCCTGCCAAAGGGAGGGAAAAGGGGCTCGTTTCTTTCTGTCCCAGCCTGTAGCGTGCCCGTGCGTCCCTTCGAAACAGCTTTATCTGCTGAAAATCCCCCCCTACACCTCCCCAGCTCACACGTT
Organism: Pterocles orientalis; assembly: GCA_011057875.1. Lineage (NCBI taxonomy): Eukaryota > Metazoa > Chordata > Aves > Pterocliformes > Pteroclidae > Pterocles > Pterocles orientalis. The sequence goes on along the minus strand of WKFP01013315.1, from coordinate 3,534 downwards.
TAAGTGGATTTCCTCTCCCTGCGGTGAACAACGATGAAATAAAGAAAGAAAGAAATAATCCTGGCTGCCGGGCCCTTTAAATGGATTTCACCGTATCCATTCCTTTCCCGTTCTCGTGCGTGTGTGTGTGTCCGTGTATGTGCACATCCCTGACGTCACGGCACATCCCAAAGTTGCCCGATGCCGGCCATCTGCTCCTGATTACGGGAGGCCCTGAGCTCCTTAAAATTATACACAGAAGGGCCGACATCCCCCCTCCCGGCCGGGGAGCTTGGCCATGGCCGGAGCGGGAGAGCGCCGGATCGGGCCGGCAGCACATCCCTGCGGATCCGCTAATCCTGGGTCGTCAGAGCGCGGGGGCAAGGCGGGATCAGGGATCCGCACCCGGCAAAGCTGCCGTGGAAGGAGGTTGCTTTGCTGGGTCCCGGCCGGGCAGTGGTACCCGGTTGCTCCATCGTTTTTGGGAGGTTTGGGGTAGGAGCCCGGCGGCGGCTCGGGGGGTTTTGCTGGGGGGGTCCCGCTCCCAGCGGTGCCAAAGCAACAGGAGACGGCTCAAGGGAGGGACCCACAGTGATGATATCTTTGGGAATGGTTTTTGAAGGATTTTTGGGGAATGAAGCTGGCAAGGGGGGTTAGACACCCCCCCACACACCCTGTATCCTCCACTGGCTGCTTTGGGAAAGCCCTGCAGGTATTTTTGGGTGCCCCTAATGCAAAGTGGTGCCAGGCTGCCAGCATGAGCAGAGCCGTGGGGTCGAGCTGGCATCCTACAGGCAAATCCGTACGGCTTCGTGCCCTGTGGCCACGTTCGGGGTCCTCCCTGCAGCCCCCCTCGCTGCCAGGACACTGAGCCCATCCTGTGCCCCCCTCCAGTTTCCCCATGGCAGGTGTGATGAGCCTGCGCCTGACCACTCCATGCCAGTGCCTTTAGGGGATGTCCTTGGGGACCATCACGCCGATCCCACCATGTCCCATTGCCCACGGTCGGGATGGGGCACGCGGTCGGGTTCACCCCCATTGCCCCCACCCAGGGCAGGAGACGGCTGAAATCAGCCCCCCCAAAAAAAACTGCCTGGTGATTGCAGGGCAATTAGCTACAGCGTCATTACAAGCAGCATGCTTAACGAGGTTAAAACACTACCTGGGATTTTCTGTGTTCTTAATTACCTACTCTTTAATTGCTGCTCTAAAGTACATGGATATAAATGACTGTCTGGAACAGAAAAAAAAGAAAAAAAAGAAAAAAAAAAGAAAAAAAAAGAAAAAAAGAAAAAAAAAGGCAAGATGCGATCGGTGTGAGCTGGGATGCTGCAGAGATTCGGCCCTTTCCCAGCACTCAGATCGGCTTCCAAATCCTCCACTCCCCATCAGCAGGGATTACGCCCCTCAAAATGCTTAAAAAAATAATTTTCTGCCAAAAATGTTTTGTTCTGGGGGGGGGGTTGATGGGCAGAGCCCCTTCCTGAGCCTGTCTCTGCTCGGCAGC
>WKFP01013314.1:52974-116261 GCA_011057875.1 Pterocles orientalis | reverse complement strand
TTTTAAAATTAAACTTTTTTTTTTTTTTTTTTTTTTTTTTAAGAAAATCAGGGAATGAAGTACGATTTTTTTTTTTTTATTCTTAAACCTGACAATACTTCACCTGTATCCTGGAAAACCTCTATGCTGCTCTGTACACATCAGAAGGCAGTGAGTCAGGCACCATACACAGGAATCAATGTAAATCAGAAGGCAATCTGTTCTTTAATCTGCAATATGGTCAATGTTTCATATAAAATTTAGCATCTATTTATTAAAATGTTATTAGGTATCAAAGGACAGACAGAAACTAGATGATACCTTTCACCGGAGATCACCACGATAATTGAGTTTGTTCTACTCCTGGAGGCTGCACAAAAGTTAAAAAAAAATTAAGATTGGTTGTCCTATAGCTGACCATTTTTTAAAGGTTTGCTTTTATGGGTAGGGGAATTCAAGCCTTTAGAAACACTGATTTACTGTTTCTTAAGCCACAGACAATGAACATTTTCTTGCTCCGTTAAGGTAGCATTCTGAAATTTGTTATGTGTTTATAAAAGGAAACTGCTTGAGGACTGCACCTGTGATACTAACGTTGCTGCATAGTGTTTTCATCAGGTACTATTCTTAAACTCCTATATTTGAAATTACAGCTCGGTTTACCAGAAAAGAGCTGCTTCTAACCAGAGCAGTGTTTTTCAGGGTCTTGTCCAGCCTCTCTGGGAAGGTGTTGACTCTTGCTTCTGAGCTTAGAGAAGAGATATGAACAGCTTCAAAAGCAACTGCACACACAGTACCATGAAAGGTATTGATAAGGTAACAAATTTCTGTGTAAGCATGATAGCCAGCCAGTGGCATGCAAACAATGACTTTTTTGTGAGATGGAATTTATGTGGGCTTGATTATTTGTTACTAAGGACTGAGACAGCTTCACTCCACTTTCCCATTGCACGAATACTACAGATGTTGTATTCTTTTTATCCTATGAGGAGACAAGATTAAAGTTGTAAAAATTCTCAAGATAAGATTGAGACCTTGATTATTTAAATGTATTTACTTACTTCTTCTTTGATAAAGAAGCATCTGAACCAAAAAGTCCCAAATAATTCTAGAAAACACTGCAAGTATAATCCACATACATTATATTGCAACAGTTTTGTTTACTCTGAAGAAGCACTGAATCAGAGATAAATCATAGCATACATTTAGAGTGTACCCTTAAGCAGCTCAGCTCAAAGCACAGAGATGAAAGGGGCTGCAATATCAAAACTATTTAGTAACTTTTCCTGAAGCTATATCTTGTGAACACATTACTTACCTTGTCATCCCCATGAAGATAGACCAAGGATGGAAGTATGAAAGAGTCTTGGTAATGGAATGAGAGAATCTTGCAGGATTAAGACATGAGAGTTAAGTTTTGGTTTAATCTTGTCTTTACCTAATTACAGTGTTTCCGGTGAGGCAGTATTTGGTCTACTGAGAAACTAACCAAAAACTGATATGCAGTTTCAAGAGCTAACTTGAACAACAGTTCCATTGTTTTGTTTTGTTTTGTTTTGTTTTGTTTTGTTTTTAAAAAAAGCTCTTGTGTTAACACTCCTGTGCTGAATCATATGTAATGTGTTTGAGAAGGAAGTCCTGAAGCCATGAGATTTGACTTGGACTCCCCCCCAAAAAAAGCTAAACCAATGTGCAAGGAAAAAGGAAACACCACCTTTCTATAGAATGCAGAATATTTTGTATGAGACAGTATGGAGTCTCACATTGAATTACCTTACTTCAAAACAACAGGCAGATCTATGAAGGAGCTGGCTTCTAATCCACCAGTGATAATTTGCACTTTTCAATACTCTGTATTTACATTAGTATTTCACACTAACATATCTAAGTTAAAAAATGATGAAACAGAGTGGGCAGCTTGATCTGAAAACAAAAATGTCTTTAAATGAATCTAGTTTTTCTGCTTTTGCTACCTCATTAATCCTAAAAGATGTCAGTCAGTAAGTCTAATAGCTACGAGTGTTAGTGCTGTGGTCAGTTCCAAATTATAGTATTGATTAATTGATTGTCTTCTTCCAGTTGTGAGTTATATTAGTGCTGGCTCAGACTGGCTGGCTGAAGGCCAGAGCTTAATCTCTTGTGAAAGACAACAAACAGCTCCACAGTTTCACTGTCGTGGTTAAGTGAGTGACTGGGAAACTAAAACTTTCTGAATTATTATCTGATAAAAAGAATATGCGAGATATAACTTGTATGTAGCTGATGATAGTCTAATTCCAGCTGCTGAAGAAAGAAACAGGCTCTTTTTGTCTCCAGACTTATACTGCCTGGAAACAATACTCCAGCTGCTGAATTTTAAATGTATATGATAGGGGGACAGGATGGTGAAGAGAAATAAAATAGTCACTAGGTGAAGCTACTTTAAGAAATCAATACAATCAGTTTTGTGGTTTCAGACTAAAATGAAAATTGGAAAAGGAAATGCAGGTCATGACTCGAGTCTTATTATTGACACTGCTGCCTGGAGAAATTTGCACACCACCTGTCTACGCTGTGAATGCCTAATTTGCAAGAGAACTAGGCATTCTCACAATTAATATAGAAGAGAGAGAAAAATTGATGTGTTGTTCAGCTTTTTGATTTAATAAGAATGTAAGGCAATTAAGACAGTCACTATTTCATCTCCATACCTTTCTAGTAATCTATAAGAGAAAGGGTTTAAAGAAAGGTTTCTCTTTCTCTTTCCCCAACAGGGAGACATTTGTCTTTTATTGATAATTTTTATATCTGTTCTTATTTGGTTTCACACGTAGCTGGACATATTTTTTTTTCTCATTAAAAAGATATCATAGGAGGAGTAAATAATAGTTTTATACTTTGTCATTTTTTTTGTTCTTAATCCAGGCCTAATAAAGTTCTTCTTGGGGACTGTTACCTTTTCCTCTTGACTCCACAAACCAGTTTGCTGAGATTTAACTTCATAGAAAAGCCATGATAAGTTCTCATTCAAGGAAATCTTTCAAACTCACAAAAACTTAGTAGGGTAGGAGTGAGGCTGGAGCACTTCCCATATGAGGACAAGCTGAGGGAGCTGGGGTTGTTCAGCTTGGAGAAAAGGCTTCTCTGGGAGACCTTCTAGCAGCCTTCCAGTACTTAAAGGGGGCCTACAAGAGAGATGGGGAAGCACTCTTCATCACGGGGTGTAGAGGCAGGACGAGGGGTAACGGTTTTAAGCTGAAGATTTAAATTAGATATTAGGAAGAAATTTTTTACAGTGAGGGTGGTGATGTACCGGAAGAGGTTGCCCGGTGAAGCTGTGGATGCCCCATCCCTGGAGGTGTTCAAGGCCAGGCTGGATGAGGCTTTGAGCAACCTGGTCTAGTGGAGGGTGTCCCTGCCCATGGCAGGGGGGTTGGAACTTGATGATCTTTAATGTCCTTTCCAACCCAAACCATTCTATGATTCTATGATTCCTTGCAATAATTAAGTGCAAAAAAGAAAATTAGTTGAAGTGATAATATTGTTCAAAATACATTTGCAACCTTGGACTTGATCATTTGCAGAAATTTAGAGAAATTGAAGAACTCAACCCCGAAGCCAGTTATCTTGGACATAAACAACAACTAAATTCTAGTTCAGTGGAGGGAAATTATCCAATTCTAGACTGAAATCACCATCATTGTTAACAGTTAGAACTAAGATTTAGTAAACAGCAGTAGGCAAAATAGCAACACTATTTCTAATGAAATCAACATTACTGGACACCGTGTGTAACATGAATCTTTACAGGTTAAGATCAAGATAAAGGTTTTTCTGCCTTGTTGGGCTGTGCCTCTGCTTTATCTCCTTCCTCCATAGGAAGTGTGCTAGGACATTGTATGGGGGCATTTTTTTCTCTTTTCTGAGGAAACACAAGTGAGGAAGGCACACTTAGACACAGTCAAACATAGTGCTGACCGAGAATGTCTTAATCATTTTTTAGAATTATGATATCTTTGTATCTGCCTATATTCACTGTTTCATTTGCTAGGAGAAGGGATCTACAAGCACAGCAACCAGTTCTGGGAGTCCCACAGATCGTATCAGGCCGCCAGGGCAATCAGTATTTCTGTGTACAGAAAAACAAATGGGCAGGAGTCATTTGCCTAAATATAGACACTGACTGTCTTACCTGCCCTCCAGCTGACACTCACAGGGGGGATGGTCCCATGTAGTCATTATGTCATGTTTGCCAGCCATGCCTGAATGTTCCGATGTTTTAGTGCATTACAAATGGCGTCAGGAAACTGAATCCTGCCTAACATACATCTGTAGCAGGTTAAACAAACTGAGGAAACAAACAAAATTTACACCCATAGAGCACAGAGGAGGTTTAATAACACAAGTTGTACCGTACAGGTACATCAGCTTGGAAAGTATTTTGCTTATGGAGGGAGGGGAGGGACAGAGTGTTCAGCCAGGACCATATGACAATTTATTATTCATGTCAGGGTGTAAAGATGCAAGTGATGCATTATATAATTCAGTTATTGATGGTTAAAAGAATTTAGAACACTTGCAAATGCTTTTAATCTATGTGGCGATTTCTTTTCTTCCTTTATTTCACTCATTAACAGAAATGGTGTTGTTCTAAAAGCACCAAAACAAAGGATGTAGTTGAGACTACTGCCCAGGGCTAATAAATTTCATAAAAGCAGCGACTAAATTTGATCAGCCTTGAGATCTATAAGCATCTGCTGTTTCTCTGAAAAGTTTTAACTCTTTTGTTCTCATTGCTTTCAGTTTGCCTAAATCTGTGAGATGTCTCTCAGTTTTCGTTTATCCTTGTTTTTATTTTCTTGTTTGCAGTAAGGAAATACATGTTTACATCAGAGAGAAGAAAATCAGTCCAAGTATTTTTTTTCCTGTATGAAGAATGAAGAGCATCTAAAATAACAAAATTTCTGGCATTCAACAAATTGAAATAGATTGGTTGGTATGGAGGATAGGCAAACCAGCCAGTAAAAGACAATGATGAGAAAACTAGACTTAAAATACTACCTCTTCACTAGACAAAGGCACACACTAGAAACATATGTTCAGAGCCAGAAACTTCCCCTTTAGCTAATGTGTTTACAATGTCTTCCTGCGCACACCCTTTGTTTCACTCTTCCCTTATGAAGCAGCTGACAATACCCAGCACTATGTAAGAAGGAAACAGCACAAGCACTTTGTCGAGAAATGGGTTTAACACAGTCCTCAGCTAAGGGGGATTAAATCTACATCTCCTAGGGTTTTTCTAAAATTTAACTGGCTGCCTATAGTTTAGTTGTACTGAAGAAATCCAATGCATCCACTTGCTAGAAGGCTATTTAAAGGAAATCTTTGAACAAATGTATTTTTTATGATCTTACAAATGGAACATAAATCCTTAAAACCAGAGAGGAAGGAGGATAGATTCATGGAAATACTCATTGCCAAGGAGTCTCATGCCAGTAAATGGCTCAGGCCACATGTGGGTAGTGGAATGAAACAAACGAGAGAAGAGCGTTTTGTGGAATAGATTATTGCAGTTCTTCATTTCTGCCAAGAGTAAACACAACGGTTGTGGTTTAAGAAACTGAAATGTTACAGAGCATAGATATTTCTTCAGTGTATAACTGGCCAAAAGAAAAAGTTCATTTGCTCTTCGTACCATGCACAGCAATTTAGTAATTACATGTATCTAGTAAGAAAAGGTCCAAGCTATATTAAAGTTTTGATTTAATAGAAATCTAAACCACAAGATATGTTGCTTTTCTTGGGAGTCAGATGATGAAGACTGAATGAAAATCTAAGAAAGCTTAATTTGACATTTTTGTCACTTACAACGAACAAAAATATTTTTAATGCTTAATTCTTCATCCAATACATTTTAGTTGCAGTATGTTAAAATGATTAGGTGTAGTAACCGCTCTGCTTCACAGAGAAAAAGTTCATAAAACATAACATTTTTCTTTGCAACGTAGGAAAGATTGTCGTGTTAGTCTTTTTACGCCACACATTTAGACACTTTTGTCTTGATAACCTCTTTTCCTCATTCTTTTTGCAGATAGTGCAACTGAAAGCCATTTTGTTTTAATACCTCTTCTCTAATATTTCTGTGGAGCAAGAGTGTTAATCATTTGTTCCTTTTCATCTGTTAAGAAATTTTTTTTTAATCCCCAAACCAGCAAACTCTTCAGGAGACATCAAAATTAAAACATAATTAAATCCCTGTAAGCAAAATCATGTGTTTGAGAGTCTCCAACAAGAATTTATGTCTAGAACAGGTGGGGTTTTTTTACACTGAAGTCTGCATAGTTTGTACTCCACCTTTGCACAATTTTCTTAAGGCATTAGTAAGCTTTTACTTAGCTAGCACTCTAGTTTGTTTCAATAGATTACACAATATCAGATTCCTCGGTTTTCTAAGCATGCCAGTATTTGCTAACTAATGACACATACACTAAAGACAGAAAACATTTTACAAACGTGAAAATACAAATAAGCTGATAGTACTAAACATGTCATCATTTTAGAAACTGTCATATTTTTGAAAGTTGCAGCAACAGCTTGGGTTAGAGTTGTACAGACTGTCTTATTCTTCATATACGTCCTCCTTAAAATATCTCAGGGCAAAAAGACACTCACAATTACTAACTTGTTTGAAAGTTCTTGCAATAGATATTTTAGAAAGTCAAATTATAATAAGGCAATGTACAGTCTGTTGCAATAATAGGTTAACAATTAAATTACTTACTTAAGAAAACATTTATAAACTACTAAATATTTATCATGCATAATTTATGACCAAAATCTTAATTAGAGAATTGTGGATTTTTACAGGTTCATAAGACCAAACAACCGAATTATTACATGTTTAATCGATATGATTCATCCACAGTTAATTTTAGCTTGGTTACTATTATAACAAGTGAGCATTCAATATGATGCAGTACAAAATGTTCCTTTTTTTTCTTTATTAGATTTAAGTATTTGAATGGATTATAAACAAACATATGACATCACCTGTTCCTTAGCTTTGTACTAACAAGAATTCCCATGCTCAATCAAATTTCTTACTTACTACAACCATTCAGCCTTCCAACATCATTTGCCTGCTTCCTTCACTCTAGTTTTGCACCTGTCACTGTTCAGACAGGGCAGAGAATCTAGTACAAACTACTGTTTAACAATCTGGAAGGCACACCTAGATCTGTGTTTTTTTAACAGATAAATCAGTTTGAGTAGGAATCTTCTATAGGTATCAGAGCTGAAGGCACACTCATATAAGTGAGTCTGTGTATGCAATGCTTGCAATGACTGTACTTCTGTGTGCATCACCCCTGTATTACTGATGCTGAAGAAGGAACGGTCTCCTGTTGCTCTCTCTTCTGTTCTGTGGACATGTACTGTCACAGAGCTCTTCCATCTTAGCTCCAACAGAATGTCTCTGTTTCCAGGACTCAAGACAGTTCAGGAATGTCCAAACTTTGTTTTTAGTTTTCCAAATAGCAATGTCAGGATTTTTTTTCTTTTTTTTCTTCCCAATAGAATATTTCTTGTTTGTTTCTACACAAATAGCAGCCATGTAGCATATTTTTGTACTTATTGTCACGTGTTTTTTTGACAATATAGGTATAATTTATGAGTGAATAATGGCTTTTTATAACCTTACAAGAACTGAATAACTATTTTTCTTTTGTGGGTCACCCAGTTTTCTCAGAGACATATTTCACAGATAAACTGGTACATGCAGCATTTTGACAAGAACAATCATAGGCAACTACATAGCAGGAACTTTAGAATATCAGCTTGAAGACGTAAGCAACACTGTGAAACAGGAAAGCAAGAATATTTCATGTAGTCAGTTCTCACGGCAGCAAATGACCGGAGATCTAGATCTACAGGAACAAAATTTTTTATAGTACAGGTTTTGTCTTTTCTGGGTGGACAATGACATTTTAAATATCTGTCCAAGGCTTTGCTATGCTTTATCATTTTATGACCAAAGGAGATACCTTTTCTAATGTGTCTTATTATCCTAATTAAAAATAAGGCTACAATAGGAACCACACTTTCCAATTCCTGCAAGACGAATCACAGAAAAAAAAAGAACAATACAAACCCAACATACATCAAAGGCTAAAGCAAAATGACAAGAGGTATGAGACTATGAAAACCACAAGCAGAAGATACATCTGCAGCAGGAAGGGGGAAAAATGATTTTTTTAATAATCATTGAAAGCCTAGCTGTGGAGCAACAGCTTACAGGACTCTTGATTTTGCCAGTCATAAATATAGGACAGTCATGTTTCTAGGACTTCAATCTAATGTGCAGCTGGCCTCTAGTTTCGTAGTAAACTTGAAGATGCTGTGTACAACTGTGTATCATACAGCCAGCCCTGCCTCTGCTTCGTGTAAATCTCTAATGAATACCAAATTTTCTACTGAAGACATAATTCATCATTTCTGTATTTTACTACAATGACTAGAAAAATCAGTCCCGTGGGCTTTGATAAAAATGACCAAGGGAAGGTTGGGTGGGGAAGAAGTGGAGCCTCGGATACAGACTATTATAAATCATATATGGAACCAGAGCTGCACCGCTCATCGCAAACGCTTCTTGAAAACCAGTAATAAAATAATTATCTTTAAGGAAATGAGAATGAAAAAGAAGGCCAGATGTAGTTTTCGGGAAAATAATTGATTGGTGGATGGGAGAAGAGAAACAGGAAAGAACAGCATCTACAGGAAATCAACTGTTAATAAATATCAGAAACTGCAGTCAAGTGACAAGATAAGCTGCAGCATATGTTCCTCCAGCTACAAAATGGAAATCATTTTCTATAGAAGAGATGCTGATAAGCCTGCCTCCTCCTCATAAGGCAATCATTTTACATTTTATATTATTTGAAAAGAGCTTGATTATTTTCCTTTGAATGGAAATAGAAGATTCGCATTTACCTGTCAACAGAATTTTCAACTCGTGTGTTTCGCCTGCATACTTAAAGGCATATGACCCGAACACAGCATGCTAGGGAGGAAACTTTAGTGGGATGTAAATAAATAATAATTCATAGCCACAAATACTGCTTTACTGTTGTCTTACTTCAAATTACTGTAAACTAAAACCAAAAGAGTTTATTAAATGTGAATTTTTTTTCAGCAATGGATAACATTTATACACAGTATTCTCATGAAGGTCAGATGAGATACTCCCCCCAGAAAACCACTCACTATGGAAGGCAACATATGTCAATCATAATGATGCCATTTGAAGTCTAGGTTTAAAAGGAAAATAAAAATCCCAGGTATGTTTTGCAGTTCTCTAAGCAGAGTTGTTGTAGTAATGCATGCACAGAGACTGATAGAAGGCAGGGAAGAACAAGTATAAAGGATAGACAGTAAAGAATTAATTGGGCATAAAGTTTCATTACCAGCAGATTAGCATTCAGACCTCCCTTTTATTAAATAGGAAAGCTCAGAACAAGTCCGATTAGGAGTCTAAATGTATGCAAAATGTTAATATCCTGACAATATTTCAATGATCTTCATTCAGGACTCATGATGCCCTGATGCCCATGCTTCTTGTCATATTTTTGAGACAACTAGGAACAGACAGACAATGAACACAAAGGGGTGTTTGGATTTTTTCTTCTGAAAGTGTCTTCAATTATCAGTGATAAGACAAGAGGATTTACTTTTTCCCAACACACAGGTCAGAAATAACTACGGACTTTTGGTGTTTTGTGTGGTGGGTTTGTTTGGTAGCAGGGGAGGGGTCACAGTAATGTCTCCTGTCAGGAACTGCTAAGAGTTCCCATAGCTCCAAGTCTGCTGGTAGCAAGGCAGGGGCTGCAGTGGTGGTTCCCGTAAGTGACTGCTAAGGGTTCACCCCTGTGAGAAACTGCTGGAAGTTTCCCCAGCTCCAGGCTGGACCCGTCCCTGGCCAGGGCTGAGCCAATCGGTGCCTCTGAGAATGACATATTGAAGAGGGGGCACAGAACAGGGGGGGTTGATGCAGCCCTGGGCAGGGCCCAGCCTGGGAGGACCAGCCTGGCCATCCAGCTGCCTGCCTGGCTTCTGCTGTAACTTGACCCGCTGCGGACCAAGCCTCTGCCATGGCTCACACGAGAGTCAGTTTTCTTGGGAGCTAATGAAAGAACCTGTGGCAGAAGTAGAAATCTGAGAGAGACAACTACGCAGACATGAAAGTCAGTGAAGAGAAACAAGAGGAAGGAGGTGCCCTGGAACAGGTTCCCCTGCAGCGCAGAGACCATGAGAAGCTGAAGTAGCTGTGCCCGAAGGAGGCTGTGAATTTTCAGGAAAAACCCACACCAGAGCCGAGCAGTCATTGGAGGACTGTGTGGGAAGGACTCACATTGGAGCTGTGTGTGAAAGACTCTCTCGTGAAAAGAGACCCCATGCTGGAGAAAGGAAAGACTGAGAGGAGCCCTCCCCTCAGGAAGAAGAAGCATCAGACTGACTATATACCCCCTATTCCCTGCCCCTGGGTGCCTCTGGGGAGGAGAAAGGGTACAGAAACCAGGAACAAAGGCTTTGGGCCTGGAAATAAGGGAGGGGTGGGAGAGAAGTGCCTTTCTAGGGTGTAGTTCTGTCTCTCACTATCTTGCTTTCCTTTTGATTGTAAATGGTTAATAAATTAAACTGTGTGTTTTGGTTTTTTTGTTTTCCCAAGTTGTGTCAGTTTCTTGCCTGTGACCATAAGTGGTGAGTCCCTGCCTAGACCCACGAGGTTCCTAAACAATGGTCTGTCTAGTGGCTCTTTTCTTTTAAACTGTGACATGTACTTTCAATGGAAAGTTGGAAAATCTAAAGAAGCAGTTTTACAAAAGACAAAACTCTTGTTCCCTGTGGATAGGCTGTACAGAAGAGGTTTCCAAAGAGGAATACTCTACATTTATCAGTAGTAAGGCTGATACTGCCCAAACTCTGCCCTTCTCCCTCTGCATCTAGGATTTTTCTATCCTAATGAACATGGCAGCATTTGACTTTAGGGATTTGTCAGGAGAAAGCACGATTTACACCTGACAAAAGCTGGAGGGAGGAATAAATTTGTGGTTTCCTTTTGCTCGAACCAAGAGAAGACCGCAACCTACACAGAACACCACAATGAGCAACAGGGATTAGAATAAGAAGCTAGTGTCTAATGAACGTGTATCAAAATAAGTCTGAGGACACTTGTCTTTTTTTTTTTTTTCCAAATATGTTTGATTCCTGCAACATGAAATAACGAAACACAGAGCCTAGATTAGTTTGCTTATTGAAGCTAGGCAGCTGCACTGACCAGACTTGCAAAGAAATGACTTTCTGGATACCATAAAAATCAGTCTTGACGTGACCACTAATATCAGGGTGAATACTAACAATCCCATAGGAACAGAGTAACGTATTTATTGTCTACTTACACAACATCTACTTGTCCTTGTACAGCCTGACAAAGCTATTTAAAATAAGAAATAGCAACTATTTTGTAATCAGATTTGTGTCAGTTTTTACCACTGACAGTAGTCACTCACAGACACTGACTCTAGAGTGATTCAAGGACAGTCCTCAGAAAAATGAAGTCCTTTCCTAAACCAAAAAAGCTTTTCAGAAAGTGACAAGTACAAGAACTATTTAACATGTCAGTGAATTTTAATAATGCTTAACCATAATTACAGAAATGTGGCATTTAATTTTTAAAAAAGACTGTAAGTATGACTAATGCTAAATATTTTTCAAAGTTAATGCATAAGTGTTCCAGAGAGAACTGTGCCAATGAAAAGTGTTATATAAGAGCAGATGTTGAATTTCAAAAATTTCTAGCCAGCGTTTTGTTGTGATCACCAACAGTTGTGCAGATTTGCGTGAAACAAATCAGCAGAGCAATTACAGAATCAGCTACTTGATGTTTTATTTAAGTTCCACAAACCTCTGAAACATCACCAGTCTCTACCTTATATCCACCATTATTAGTCTGCAAGTTTCAATTCCTGAAACACAATTCATAATTATGCTAATGAAGACTTTCCTGGCACAGGGACTTTGAAGTACTTTTAATAGTGATTTTCTGATTGAATTTGCAACTTGTGCCACTCTGACTTCATGCTTTTACCCTGCTCTGTGTGTGAGAATTTAATCCCCATTGAGATGACCCAGAATCACTAATACAATACTTTAAAAGAGGTTAATTGAAATAGGAAAGTCATTATTGTAATTATTCCAGAAGACACCAGCGCTAAAGGGTTTTTAAGTGAATTTAATTTCAGGAATATAAAGACATTGTATTATCACTCCATTCATAAAACATTAAGGCTTCCTAGCCCCATGGTCAGAAATGTTTTAATTCTGCCTTTGGGCACATTTCTCAGATGTACATACAGATTAATACCAGCCAAAATATAGCAAAGGAAGCTAAGTAAAGTGGTGTACATTCTCACTGGAAGATAGCCTCTCTGCACACTTGTCCTGGATTAAGCTGAGGCAGAGATAACATTCTTCATAATAGCTAGCAAGAGGTTGTGTTTGGGATTTGTGCTCAGAAAAAAGCTGCTAACAGTGATGCTTATAGTTGTTGCCAGGAGAGCTCAAGGTCTTTCAGCTTCTCTTCTGTCCGCAGGTTCAGGCGAAGCACAGCCCCAGTTACTAGCCTAGGAATAGATCTTAGGTTCGGGACTGAGACCCAAAGTGGCCAGTAGTCTATGTAACATACATGTCATGCCCAACATATAGGTGAGGGGTTCCAGAAGCTCGTCCCTTTTTGGTTCCAGGTCCCTTTTTTTCCAGATCACTTCTGCTCCGGGTCATTTTCCTCCAGGTGATTCCCTGTCCCAGGGCCTTCTTCCTCCCTTGGTCAGTTCTCGATTTGGGTGCTTGGGCTGTTATCTCTGTTATACGAATGCAGTCTTGGGACTCTCCCTGCTCTGAGATCATTAGCCAGGAATGGGCTGAGACTTAGTCATAGAATCATAGAATCACAGAATCATAGAATCATAGAATGCTTTGGATTAGAAAGGACTTTAAGATCATCAGTTCCAACCCACCTGCCATGTGCAGGGACACCCTCCACTAGATCAGGTTGCTCAAAGCCTCATCCAACCTGGCCTTGAACACCTCCAGGGACGGGGCATCCACAACTTCCCTGGACAACCTGTTCCAGTGTCTCACCACCCTCACAGTGAAAAATTTCTTCCTAATGTCTAGTCTAAATCTACCCTCTTTCAGCTTACATTCATTATCCCTTGTCCCATCACTACACTCCCTGATAAAAAGTTCCTCCCCATCTCTCCTGTAGAACCCCTCATCGGCCAGTCATTGGGTGGTGAGCAGTACCACTGTGTATCACTCATTTGTATATTTGTATATATTTTTATTTTAAATATTATTGTAGTTTAGTTATTAAACTGTTCTTAACGCACAAGTATTGTTTCCCTTTAGCTCTTTAATTCTCTCCCTCATCCCTGGTAGGGAGGAGGGTGAGTGAATGGGTTGTGTGGTGTTGGTTCCTAGTCAAGGGTAAACCCGTCACAGCACTGTACCCACTTAGATTTCACAGTGAAAAAAAAACACAAACCAAACAGACAGATCTGGATCAAGAACATAATCACATAAGGATCATCCAGGATTACAGCACGTCTAAGAAATTCTAGCAAGCACAGGTACTTTTTTCCTCTATTACAGTGAAAGGTGTTTTCAGAATGAAAGTTGGATGCTTCGTTTACAGAGTTATGAACACTTTCAGGCCTTGCTGGATTCAGACTGTGTCTGTGCTGTGTTCAACTGCATCAATTGCCCACCAAGGCAGAAGGAGTAAAATCAGGGAAGATACACTGCGGATAGAGAGGTTTTTTTATCTAACTCAAAATTGCATTACAGGGGAGAATCCTGGACTTGTGGTCTGTATTTAAACACAAAGAGAACAAGCAATGCTTTCCAGCTTGTATTCTCCTAGTGCTCAGACTAATCCCATAGTTGCTCTTTGGGAGCTTTACATCTCTCTATCCAAGTTCTCTCTATCCTAGCTCTAACTGCACTTATGTCAAATAAAAGTTCATTCATCTACATCTGTCTTAATAAGCTCAGGTGTGACCCAAGACAAAGAGCTTTTCTTCCCTTTACACACATGTCTACTCATAGGAACACAGTGGGCAGGAAAAAGTCATAACTCCTTCATTCTCTTTGTCCTCCTTGAAATGCTGCCCTGCATGAACAGGAAGAGATAACTGTCCATTTTTGCTTTTGTTGTTTAAAAAGGAAAAAAAAATTGTTTCTGTTCCACATGACTGCATAGCAATGTGTAACTGACTTGACTAAGCTTCACATAATGGAATTATGTCTATTTTTTTCATTTTCATAGGGAAGTCCCATACAATCTTTCACACAGTAGTAGCAGATACTCTGGATCCTCTGGTTTTCTTTTCAGCTGCCATGTACATCAAGCCCCAGAACCTAGGAACAATACGGTAGCATTAATGGTGGTTCAGCATTACTTAAAAGTAATACCCAAAGAGTGCAGCAAGCAGAGAGAAGTGTTTACACAGTACTGTCTGGGCTCTGCTTCTGGGGTACTCTAAGAACTCTTCTAGGCACCTTGGGTTGCTTGTGGCTATCTGGAATGGGTCATCACAGGAGGCTTTTGCTCTGGGGAAGCTCTAGTACTAATTTCTAACAACCCCTGTCTGCTGTTGCCCAAAAAAATGTGTTTGAGGTGTGGTATGTAACCAGCTCCTGCCAAAGGAGGAACCAAATGGCTTTTTGCTGGCTCCAGGGAGAGACCTACACATTGGCAACGTCTGATGTCACAAGCAGATTTCGCTTTGTGCTGCTGAGTATGAAGAAGGAACTGCTGACCCCTGGACACAGACAGCCTGTGCTAAGCAGCAGTGAGGATGTGCACCAGGGCATGACCATAGGACTTGTTCTGAGGATCAAGGACTGCAGAGGTGGCAAGGGATCTGCTTGATGAAATGGGACAAGACAAGGCTGAAGTTCTCTGTGCCTTCTTTCCTTCTTTTACTCAGTATTCACCAATGAGGTGTCCCAAGCCTCCATGTTAAGTTAGAAGTGTTCAAAGAGGGGAATTGCCGAAAGTGGGTGAGGCTGAGGTCAGGATTGCTTGAGACAATTTGACAACTACGTTTGATCTGTTGAGCTGCAGCTGAGGTTGTGCCTTTGGCAAGGTCATTCTCTGTCATCTTTGAAAAGCCAAGGAGGCTAGGACAGATCTCCAACCACTGCAGGAATGCAAATATTACATGCATTTTCCATAAAGTTCAAATGGAACAAATGCAGAAACTACAGACTGGTGTTGGCTTCACTTTAGTGCCAAGGAAAATCGTGGAGTGAGTCCCCTGGAAACACATTTCTGGATTCAGCAACGAGAAGGTGACTGCAAATAGTAAACATAGATGTTTCTGACTCTTAAGCTGACTGCCTCTGGTGATAAAATAACTGGATCTGTGGTTAGAGATAACAGTTACCTCAACTGTAGCAACATTCCTGTATGCAAGTTAGGAGACCACAGTCTGGATGTGAGAAAAACCAGTAAAAGGCCAGTTGGATGGTCAGGGTCAAAGGAACATGGTTAATCCGGTTGTACTCTGCCTGGAGGCTGGCAACAAGTGGGCAGTGCAGGGTCTATCCTGGGACTTGTCCTATTCAACATCTCTGTCAGTGACTGGAGGAGAGGATGGAGAGCACTCTTACCAAGTTTGCTGAGGACACCAAGGGGGGACCAGTTGACATGCTCGAGGGGCAGGCCGCCTTCTGGGGACCTGGATAGGTGGAAGGAAGGGACCACAAGTGCCCCGCTGAAATTTAGCTAAGACAGAGCCCTAAAACCAGGGCTCTGTAGCAATGGCACTCTGGGGCTGGTGGGGCCAGGGAGCAGTTCTTTGGAAATGTCCCTGGGCCTTGCTGGGCAGTGCGCTGAGCAGGAGCTGTCCAGCAGCCAGCAGGACCAGCAGCACCTGCGGCAATGTGAGCTGGGATATAGCATCAAGGGATCACCCTTTATTCAGCACTTGTTATATCACCTCTAGATATGGTGTTCAGTTTTGGGCCTAGATAGATAAACTGGAATGAAAGCGGCAGAAGCCACCAAGAGGTCTCTGAAGCCCTTACCCTGTGAGAAGAGGCTGCAGTGCCAGGGTTGATTGCACTGGGAGAAGGGGTGGCTTTGGGGACACCCAACAGCATCCCCAGCATTGACAGGAAGGGATGCAGGAGATGCAGCTGGGTTCTTCACAGTGGTGCATGGTGGGAGGGTTAGAGGCAGCAGCACAAGCTGGAACATGAGAGGATTAGGCTGGTGATAAAAAGCCTTTCGCCCAATCAGTGAAGCAGGGAACAGAGGAGGTTGGGCTGTCTCTGGCTTTGGAGGCTTTCATGTCCCAGATGGGTGAAACCCTGAGCAGTGTGGTCTGGGTCCAGAACTGGCTCTTCCTTCGGCAAGGGGTTGGACTAGAGACCTGTCTCTTCTAGACTGAATTATGATAAGGCCTGAAGAGATCAAGCTATGACAACTGGTCAATGTTCTTTAACTAAAGCTTAAACTTCATTAGGTAAAATAGGAGAACACTTCTACAGTCTCAAATAAGTGTTTTATTCCAGGAGAACATATCCAGTAACCATGTAACTGAAACGCGCAATATTTGCTTGTGAGGTCTCTAGTTGAGACTCTATTATCAATAGAAAAAATCTGGACATTTAATGCTGCAGGGATTTATTTTTTCTTTAGCTTAATGCTTGAGCATGGCTATCTAGTGGATTTGAACTGTTTCTATTTATCTCCTTATCAATAGGAAGTGACAGAGCCCAGATGTCTACAAAATCTGACTAAACATGCACAATGCCAGCATTCAGTCTTTTAAAGTACAACACGGTTGACAGATTTTTGCAAATCTGGGGACATTTTCAAGGTGGTGAGGTCCCAGCTGCTGGGTGACAAAGATAATAAGAAAAGCTTTTCCCAAATGAGAGCCAGGAGCAGTCACTGTACATGTATTTAATAACCTGTCTCAAGGCTTTTAGTATTCCTGTAGGAATTCCTAGGATTGGTGTTAATATACCCTCTCTTTCACATCATTTGGGAGTAGTATCAGCAGACAGCCACAGCCTAACAGTTGTGCAGTTCCTGAGGTCATATTTACAAAAGGTATTTAGGTACCTAAACTAGCAGATAAATATCTAATGTGAAGTTCAACATGCTGCAATATTAGGCAGAGTCAAAGCACAGAAGTCAAGCACCTTAGCAGATAAAATGGTCAAATAGCTTAGGAGTTAAATAAGGGAGGGAACATAAATACTGTAACACTGTGCTTTCTATTGGCAAATTTTGTATTCCCAGACACAAAAATGAAAGAGGCACAGAGTTTTGTTCCTCTCAGTGAGTTCCCAGATAGCCAGTGCTCTGGCTGATTTAGTGCCTAACTACAATGTCTCTCAACCTTTTGGTTTAACATCTTTGCAATTCCCAAGGTAATTCTTCCTGAGTTTACTGTATTTTGAGGTAGCTGCTTATAATTGTTTGAATGTTTAGTGTCTAGGAGAAAACTAAGCCCATCACCAATTTCACAGAGGCTGTTGCAATGCAAAAGACACACACTCCACGGCAAGACTGAACAGGTTTTTTAAGAAATAGATTTAGACCTAAATATTTAAATCCTGTTTTGTTCAGGTTTTAAATTAGTTCAAGTCTAAATGAATGTATTGGTATATTGAAATATATTTGTTAATTTTTGCTTGCAGTTACCAGTGCTAAAGAGAAATTAAATAATGGCTGTATTAATTGATATTTTAAATTTGAATGTATAGGGTACCTATGTGTGTCCTTTGCTAATTGTCTCTGTGTCAGAAAAAACATGCCAAAAGCAGCATTTCCCAAAACAGCACTGATACCTCCAAGTTCACTTCCTGTTTCTGTTTTGTTGCCATTTCATAAAGTACTGTGTGAAGAAGTCTTTTATGGAATGGTGACATTCAGATTAGAGGAGGGGTCTCTTCACAGAGACCTTCCCACTCCTCCAGGCAGCCACAGGCATATACTGTACACATGGAGAAGTGAAATTTGTATATCTGTTCATCTTTCATTTTTAGTGCTTGTATCTCTGCAAGAGATGAATTATTATGGTTTTGCAGACTGGAAGAAGTTCAACCCTCAATTTATCTCATTCACACATGGTAGCTAAACAGATTATAGAGTGATTAAAAAGTGCTATAGTTCAATAGCACCCTATTTTTCATTATGCAGTGCTGTGCATCCTAGTTCTTATGCCATATGCAAACTGATGTCAGATGTTTGGAAGCCTAAAGGTTTTAGAAACATCAGCAGTTCATTAGAGAAAGGGAGGGAAAACACATAATGAAGAAAGGATGATCTTATCATTGAAATATCTTACCCTGGAAAGACCACTGACAACATTAAAGGATCATTGCTGTGAGGAAGTACACATTTCCATCACTCTGCCATGCATATAGCAGTACACGTAAGATGGAGCTTTTCTGCCTATTGCAGAAAATGAAGTGGAAATGTGGCCGAGAGAGATAGGAAATAGAAATAAGTTTATAAAGAGCATGGTGGCTGTGTCTGAGGTTGGTTTTATTTTAAAAGGCCTTAGACTGGACCAAGAAATAAGATCCATTTGTTAACCAAGGCCTTCTTGATTATACCAAGATAAAAGAGCAGTATAAGCAGTGCTGCATGTCCGTTAAAAATTATGTAAGAAGAAGCAAAAGTATGTGTTCTGAGTGTAGAAAGGCAAGCACAGATGGGAGGATGGTAGGCTGACTTGTCATTTACAAAACCAGAAGGCAAGTTAAGAGAAAAATTGCCTTAGAGAGAGCTGTCCTTTATTACCTAAGCTACACAGACATCCTGATTCAGCAAAGCATTTAAGTTAGTGTTTCTTAAGTTAGCAAGTGCAAACCACAGACATACACATACATTTAGAAACATGAAAATGGAACAAAGTATATGCTGAGAATTATTAAACTGATAAGTAGAACACAAAGACTAAGGGCATTAGGTAATTGGTGGATTTGCAGCACCTTTTTTCTTTATTTGTTTTGGTTTATGATTTATCTTCAGCAAAGCTCCTCTTAAGAAGACGTTCAAATTTAACTACTGTTCTACAAAATTATGGTGATAACCTCTAGAAAACCAGTAACATTTAAGAGACTAATACTGTGGCATTCCTTAGGCTCTTCAAGTTAGCCAATGCAATTAGACAGTTAAGACAATCTGACACTACATTCTGCAGGATTATTCGAACTACAGAGGGTTATATTTTAATGCTAGTCTCTCTCTTGCCCTCTAAGACATCTCAAATACATTTCAGCACTTGTTGAAAAATAAGAATAAAGTAGAACTAAACAAATGTATGGTTTTTACTCTTTTGTTTAAACAAAAACCATAATACTTGCAAGATCTTCATTGTTAGTATAGTTATTAACCTTGACAAAGAGAAGCAATTTTTAACTTACATATTTAGCTTTAGATGTAACAAAAGTACATAAAGATATACACAAAAAAAAGTAACATACTGGAAAAGGTACATCGCACATTGCATGTAAGGATTTTAAATTTTGTATGGTTTAAATGAAAAGAATAGGCTTCAACAGATGTCACAATAACTTACAGCAATAACTCTTTAAAAAACACGTTGTGCCATAAATCAAGAAATACTCAGGTCACAATAACCTGTCCAAACAGGGTTCTAGTGAGCTAACTGCACATAATTTTTGGCACACACATACACATACATATACATGTGTATATATAGTTGACAGTAAGACAATTTGTAATTCCTCACATTAGCTGCAATGTAGTAACTCTGTGTTTTAATGTTCCTTGTGAATATTAATCTCTAATAGATGGTATGTCCTTGCATTTTTTAAATGCTGAAGAGCAGTTACTGTAGAACAGCTATTGCTTTATGAAGTCGTACCCCAGGTTTCAGACCACTCGCTTCACAGAAGGTAATAGTCTGTCATCAGCTCACAGGTTCTGCTTGTTTCTAAGGAGGACATCAAGGGAGGTAGCTTCATAACCCAGTAAAAGGGAATAAAATCTGTTCAAGAAATGGCAATATTTACCACAATAAGCTCTTCAGCTCACTCATCTGAGAATTAGAATGGGCAGCAAGAAGAACAGGTGTGTATTTTCTTCTCAGTGTTAAAGATTTGGAAAATTTTTAAAATTGATGGAAACAGTGCTTTTTTTTCTAGGCAAGCTACAACTGAGAAATAATGGGGGTGTCATTAGAAAAACATTCTTGGAGGGTGCTGGACTGTCACCTGGGCCAGTAAGGTCGGGACAGATATGGGTGAAGTGTAAATGTTATTTCATACTAGACCTCAGACAAAGAACCCTCAAAATGGATTGCATCTTATTCCTGCATGGAAAGGACTCTTTAAAAGCAATTTTG
The DNA here is from genome assembly GCA_011057875.1 of Pterocles orientalis. NCBI lineage: Eukaryota > Metazoa > Chordata > Aves > Pterocliformes > Pteroclidae > Pterocles > Pterocles orientalis. The sequence continues at coordinate 95,850 of WKFP01013314.1, read as the reverse complement.
TTTTATTATTTTCTCCTGAAGCAAATATTCATCCAAGAGAATAAGGCATATATAATCTGACCTAAGAGTCTTGGTTTTAGTGTAAAGACCAAGTAAATGGCTGTAGCACAAACCTTAAGATTACAAACGTTTTTAGAAATACGTGAAAATACATACTTCTTGAAAGACACAAATTAATTTGGAGTAGTTTTCTAAGGGTGGTAATTTAGTCTAATGGGAATTTAATAACTCATATTAAACACATTACTAATCTGATGTTTTGCTTACAGTAAATTAGAACTACTGAGATTATAAATCACTTATTTAAAAGGAAAAGAAATCTCCAATTCCACTGGAAACCTCTCTTAGCTGACAAACAGCAGGTAGGAAGAAGTCTTGTTGTTTTCAAATTAGTTTCAATCAATTTTTGTTTTCATGTCTTGTACATAAGTAAACACAGTTAATTAAGGCATCTTGCCTCAATGTCTGTCACACTGCAGCTGTAAAAGCTAGATTACTGCATGTAGTCATAGCCCTGAGCTAGGGCCAGCACAGTGCAGCACTACTTCAGGAAGCAATCTCGACAGTTTTTGGGAGGCATCTGTACAAGACAGCATGCTATATCTCTTGGAAGGGGGAAAAACAGTCCTCCCCTGGGCACTGTAAAGTCATATATACTTTTTATTCCCTTTTTTCCCCACATTGTTTTTGGTGACGTGTGCAGAAGAGGCCCCACTGTATAATGAACTGCCACATAATGAGAAGCAGTATGCCCTGTTCACTGATGGGCAGAAAAGCAGAAAGCTGCCATGTGGAGTCCTGCATGACGAGTTGTGGAAGCTGCTGAAGGAGAAGGTGAATCAAGTCAGTCTGCAGAGGTAAAAGCCATCCAGCATGCTTTAGATATTGCTGAATGAGAAAGGTGGCCAGTGCTCTATTTCTATACTGGTTCTTGTATGGTGGCAAATGCTCTGTGGGGGTGGTTACAGCACTGGTGGTTGCAGCAATGGAAGCAGAGTAACTGGCAGTGCAAAGGCAAACCCATCTGGGCTGCCCAATTGTGTCAAGACATTGCTGCCTGAGTAGAAAAGATGGTTGGAAAGGTACATCACGTAGATGCCCACATACCCAAGAGTCGAGCTACTGAAGAACATCAAAACAACCAGAAGGTGGATCGGGCTGCTAAGATCAGAGTGTCTTAGGTGGATCTAGATTGGCAACATAAGGGTGAAAAATTCTTAGCTCACTGGGCCCATGATGCCTCAGGTCATCAAGGAAGAGACACAATATGCAGATGGGCTCGTCATCGAGGGGTGGACTTAACCAGGACACCATTGCACAGGTTATCCATGAATGTGAAGCTTGTGCTGTGATCAAGCAAGCCAAACTGTTAAAACTTCTCTGATATGGAGGACATTGGTTAAAATATAAATATGGGGAGGTGGGGAAGATTAATTATATCACACTTCCACAAACCTGCCACAGTAAGGGCTGTGTACTCACAATGGTGGAAGCAACCACCGGATGGCTGGAAACATATGCTGTACCCCATGCCACTGCCCAGTGTATCATTTTGGGCTTTGAAAAGCAAGTCTTGTGGCAGTATGGCACCCCAGACAGAACTGAGTCACACAATGGGACTCATTTCCCATAGACAGTCTCATAGACACTTGGGCCAAATAACATGGCATTGAGTTTTGCAGGGGCCGTCTACAGAGTAAGGGAAAATAGTGGGATCTGAGCATGACGTGAATGGTATGGAATAAGGGGTGGAGAATGTCCTGGGCTAAGCTGAAACAGAATTAGCTTTCTTCATAGTAGCAAGCAAGAGGCTGTGTTTGGGATTTTTGCTGAGAAGAAAGCTGACAACAGCAATGTTTATAGTTGTTGCCAGGACATTCAAGGTTGTCTCAGCTCCTCTGCTGGGACAGTGTCTCCAGGTGCAGGAGAAGCTGGGAGGGAGCACAGCCCTGATTATTAGTCTAGGATTTGACTTTAGGTTTGGGATTGAGACCCAAAGTGGTCAATAGTCTATTCCATAACACACGCGTCATGCCCGGTATATAGGTGAGGGCCCTGCGGAAGCTTGTCCCTTTTTGTTCCAGATCCCTTCTTGTTCCGGGTCAGCTCTTTTTCCATTTTGGTTCTATTGGTGTGGTCCCGTTTGCTGGGTCATCTCCCTGCCTCGATCAGCTCTTGGTCTGGGACACTCAGGCTGTTATCTCCATTCCGGGAATGTGGTTTTGGGACTCTCCCTGGTCCGGGATCATTAGCTGGGAATGGGCTGAGCCTTGGTCATCAGGTGGGGGGGCACGGTCACTGTGTATCACTCATTTGTATATTTATATCTACTATTATTTTCAATATTATTGTAGTTTAGATATTAAATTTTTCTTATCTCAACCCTCAAGTCTTTTTTCTCTTTTCCCCTTTAATTCTTTCCCCCATCCTTGGGAGGGGGAAGGGTGAGTGAACATGCTGTGTGAGGCTGGCTCCCAGCCAAGGCTAAACCCTCATAACTCTTCTGTGTAGCAAGTCAGAAGCTGAGATGATGCTCCCATGAACTTTCTCACTATTACTGTAATACATAAACACATTACACTAAGGTATTTGCAGAATAACAGCCTTTGATTGATTTTTTTTTTATTCCGTAGATTTTTCAGTACTAATGGTTTAAGTATTGCTTCTTGAATGCCTTGATTGCAAGTGTAAATTTAGCAACTGAAGGAAGAGGCATATTCATTAATGCATTGTTATTGTATTTTAGTCACAGCATTTCAACATTTTGGGTTTTTTTGCAAAGACAGTCACAAAAAATATACACAGCAGTATGTGGTTGTTGAGAAATTGGGATGACATAATTCAAGAGATTTTTTCTTTTGGTGAGACACTTTTTGAAGAACTATGTACATCTCTGCTCTGGGAGACTGACAACAGGGAGTCTAAACCATGGAAAACACAAACGTGAAGTGCACAATGGAAGGCTGGGAGTGTGAAGGCAACTTATGGCATCTGTCTTTGCTACTCATGTTCGTATAGAGATACACAGTCCAGTTTAAAAATTAAGATATCAAATATAGTATCTGTTTATTCCCAAGCAACATGTGTCCTGAAATAACAAGACAGTGGCTAATATGCTTGTAAATTTTTTACTATAAGGACATGTTCTAAAGCTGTTTTGAACATCAAAGTTTGGACCACTTTTGTTGAAGCTACATCTGCAATGGTGTAATTCACCTCAGGTAATGCTAGTGCCTTAAGAAATGGGCTACAGATTTTTTAGAGCTAAAATATGTAAAAAGCTAGAAACAGAAGTAAAGATAAATAAGCTGTCAGCTTTTTTATTTGACCAGTCATATCGGCTTTAATAAAACAAGAGGTTAACTAACAAACAAGCCACCTTCATGTCAGAACAAGCACTATGAAAGGCTATTAAAATGAATTTCAATTCCAGCTCAGAAGAGGTAAACAGGAAGTGTGCCAGTGACACTGATCAGAATCCAAAACATCAAACATGTACTACTATTTATTTATTTATTTATTTATTTTTACTTCATTTTATCTCTCTGCAGGCGGTACCTCTTGAACAGTCCAAAATAAGATTCTATGATATGGGTAACTTTGTAGGATAAGTAGTGCTGTGTTAATGTATTCTGGACACCAGAACATAAAATTCAGATGTATCTTGATCTCTGTGAATTGATGACAATGAACATAAAATTATTGAAGTGTAGATTTCTGTATCAGGATAGAAGAAGAATGATTCAGAGACGATTCAGTAAGAGGACATTCACCTTATTAGCATCTCCTTTTGTGCTTAAAAGTATGAACTGAAAATGTATTTCTTGTATGGAATTTCCATGTATGTTTGCAATGTGAGCTTTTGCAGTGCATCTACATAGGAGGATTATTAGGGATCAAGTTTCTCTGAAACAGTTTATCCTCTTATAATTCTTACCTAAAGGTACTTTATGGATGGTGAACGACAGCATGACAAACTAATACACAGATGTAAAAAGAAATGTTTATCATCTACTGGAAAAATGATGGTTGGACTTGGCAGTCGCTGAGAACTCTCATTTACAATATAACAGGATTTGGGGGCACCCTGCAAAGGCGAACAGTTTTAGATATCCCCATTATTTGCTGATGGACGTCATGCTTGCTCCAGCTGTCAGGAACACAGCTGTTCTGTTTCCCTCTGAGTGATCAGTGCTGCTGACACCCTCAAGCTAGCATGTTCTTTGATAAGGTCCAATGAGAGCTGCGAAAGAGCTGAACGCTGGGCTTCTAACAGTAAAATGCAAAAACAAATTTCACAACAAATTGCATTTTCACTGCTGCCTGATGTCACCCAATTAGAACGAGCTGAATTTGTTCTAGTACAGTGGCTTGGAAAGAATAACAATAGAACACTTTCTTCTTATGATTGTTAAAACAATTTCGGGGAAGGGTTGATGTCTATTAAAGAAGATGGTGTCATAATATTCTGTGTAACTTATTAAAGCTACCTAAAATAAAAGAATTATATCCAAAGGGCCACATTTTGTAACTTTATTTTAAAATGTGTATGGTCTGGATCTGATTGCATCAGCAGTAAGGATGATATTGATAACAAATAATTAAAACAATCCCTAGATTTTAATCTTTAGTTTTGTGGAATCTTTTGTTTCTTTTCCTACTGCTTTAGCATGCTCAATTATTTAGTCATGTAGATATAGACAAGTATACAATGCTCAGAACAATTTCTGAGGTTCTGATTGCGTGGAAGTCATGAAGAGATCTTGATGTCAAGGAATGTAGATACCTAGATGTGTAGAGGATATTTTGAAAATTATGCAAACCAGTAAAACAGTAATAAAAACATAGAAGAATCTATACATATATATGAAAGCAGTATATTATGCTTACTGTGAAGAAAAAACCAAGGCACCTCCTGACTTTTCAATCTGAATATATTCTACAAAATTTAAGCTTAATGCTTCTTCAAATGCCTTTTCCACATTGCTTAAGCTTTGTAGTGTCATGATTTTGGTGGGCCAGAAAGTCATATAGCATAAACTAGTGCCAGCCTATTCAGTTACAAGCAGTGTATCTGTGTGACCATCTCTGGCTGAATAAGAGATGCACTGAACTCTCTGGAAGTAGTCATAATTCATGTGTGTGTCAAGGAATTTGAATCATACTCTATCAGAAGTGAGAAATGTTTTCAATATTCATCATATATATTTTTCAGTGATAAAATTGATGAGCTCTACATTGAAATCATCCATCAGGCAGAAAGAAATTATTTTCTCATTTCTAAATATTTCAAGTTTTCTGCAGTAAAATTATTTACCTTAAAATAAACTTCCTAACCAAGATAATTTACACCTTATTTCAAAGAGCATACTTCCTTCTCTTTTTTCTTAATATTCTGAAAATACTGTTTGTTTGCAAATCTGATCACCCCTACACTGATTGTATTGAATAATTATTTTGTTTTTCTAAAAGATTCTCACTTAACCATTTAAATAAAAATCTGCAAAACTTTTTTCCTTAAGTCAGTTTTTTTATCAGTGTAATGGAGAAATGTCTTTTGAGGTTTCCAACACTTTTCAGATAAAGTTAACACCCATTTGATAAAAGGGTGGTTGAGGTTTTCCGAAGTTTGGGGTTTTTTGGTGTTTAATATTACTCCAGTTCAAGGGATACCATTATGAACTTAGACATCTCAAAAAAATCTAGATTTAACTTGGCTTCTGACTATAGTAGTGAAGACTTCTGTTATTTCTGTCTGACCTGGAAACAACTGTCCAAGAATTTTAAGGGTTGACGTACAGATGACAAAAGTAGGCTGTTGCCAAAAGGCTGCGTAGAACGGTGTATAGTTTGTCTCTGAATGGGGTATGGTTCAGGAACAAATGTGAGGTTCAAGAACTGAGACACACTCTAAAGACTGATTTTTTTTCTTTTTTTTTTTTTTTTTTTTTTTTTTTTTTTTTTTTTTTAAGACTACAGTATCACTTACACAACTGCAAAGAGCTATGAGAAGGGACCAGGAAAAGACAGTAACACAGAAGACAATATAGGTGTAAAAGGAAGAAAAGGGTTTAAAAAACTGAGAACACTAAGATAAATAGTGAAATAGTGTTTTACGTCTTCTAGAAGGGTATGGTAGTGCTTTTTGACATTTTCTGAAGATATCTCTACTGTAGTGGTCAAAGGCACGATACGTGTTTCCTCTTACGCAGTTTTCTCAAACTAGGTGCAATTGCACATGTCAGAACCATATGTGAGCAAATACCATAGTCCCTGATACAGAATTATAGAACCGTCGAATGGTTAGGATTGTAAGGGACCTTAAAGATCATTGAGTTCCAACCTCCCTGACATGGGCAGGGACACCTTCCACTACATATATGGCCCTGCCTGTCTCCACATTCTCTGTTCTCCTGCAGACACAGCCTTATAACATACATGGTGCTGGGCTGGCAGGACAGCAATGAACAGTGAGTGGTGAGAGAGGCTGCTCCAAACCACAGGAAGTCATCCAGCAGTGCCAGAGACTGTCTTTAAGGGAAGTCAGTCTTGCAGAGATCACGAGTGCCTCTGCAGTGTTTTTCAGTGTGAACCTTAGCAGTTATGAATCTATCCAGTAAGACAACGTGTGAAAGTAGGACAAGCCATTGAGTGCTAAGTTAGTACAGTGTGAAATATGATCAATAAAGTCTCTAGCAATATAGTAAGCTATTGAGCCAAAGTGACTTGGTGTGGGAGGCTGAGAACACAGCAGTGATAAATGTGGAAAGCACTTCATTGCATTACCTTTCTCAGTACAGTTGCTTGCAGTTTCAACTTATACCACTAACACTTCAACAATTTTTCATTCCCTTTTTCAGCAATCTAAAAGACACTTAGCAACGGAAATTTGAGAACATTAGTGCTAGCTAGGTGTTTTTCCATGTTCTCAGATCCCTTTGTACTCATTATTATGGATAGCAGAAGAAATAATATTTATTAGACTAGCTCTATTATTTCTATAGGTTTAATATTTCTAAAAAGGCAACCAAAGTCTATATTTTTTTATTTTAATTCCATAAATCATGTTTCAGAAGTTTTACATTGCATTCTAGACAAGAAAGATGCAGATAACTTTCCAGGACTAAACTTCCCAATATTCTATGGAAATCACAGAATTAGAATCATACACCAAATGATATAGGAAGGGACCTCTGCTGAACAATAGAAGAATGTGCAGGACCTGAGAAGTTGCTTGTTAAGTCAAGTTTTCAATATCTATACAGTGGGAATTTCACAAAATCCCTGGTCAACATCTTCAAATACTTGATTAACCTGTTCAAGTCTTTGAGCAGTTTGTTAAAAAGAAAATCTTGATGTTTCCTAAATCCCAACCTGTATCTGCTGCATCTTTCTTCTCCTTGCATGTCTCTGAGAAGAGTGTATCTATCTCCATCTTCTGTAATCATCTCACTAGGTAGTTAGGCAGCAATAAAGTCTCCCCTGACCGAGCCTTCTCTTCCTAAAGCTGAACAAACCCCAAAGGACTTTCTCCGTGACCTTCCTGTGGATTGAGTTGAGACTGACTTATAGTCCCTAGATCTTCATGTGTTAAGAACACAGTTTCCATTGGGAATTGCAGACTCAGATTTTGAGATTCTTAATGAACTATAATTTGTTTTCAACCTGTCCTCCCAGTCCACATTAGTTCCCTCATTGAAGGTGTGGCGAACATGATTAAAGTTCTCCTTTTTCAACCAGCTATAAAAACACAAAACTGAATCAGATTTTTAAACATTCTTTGTAGATTATACACAGTTGTCAAATGAAATTCTTCTAGTTTCTGCAAAGTCATAAAGTCTGTCATAATTTTCTGAATGAACTTTTAAATTGTGTACTGATGAGAGAGCTGTAAAGCCCCTGTTCTGTTTCAGAACTAAAATAATTTGTATTGGGGTTTCTTTTTTGCCTTTGTGGGAGAGGGTTGGATAGACAGGTACAACATGATGAGGAGACTGTTTAGGTGACTGTGGCCCATAAATGGTCTCCCCCTACCCCTGGTAAAACTGTGTCAGTGTCTGCAGAGCATGTAAAGATTGGGCATGCTTATAAGCTGAAATATAGACACAGTTGTTTCAAATCTTCTACTAGAGACTTCTGTAGATGCACAGTGCTATCAGTACTGTTAAATAGCAAGCTGATTTTTCCATAATATACGTATTTCACATAGACCTGCTTTTTTGCTAATACTCAGCATTTTTTTTTTAATTATAACCAGTCTTTTTCGTGCTGGTGACATTTATAGACATCTGCTCTCTGTTTTCTTAATATTCTATGTAAACATCACATTAAATATTTATGGAATTCACAATTTGAGGCTATGCTGCCAAAGGCAAGTAGATAAGAGACCAAAACTCAATTTCTAACATAAGCCATGATGAAATTGTTAAAAAGAAAGAAAGCAAAAAAGCCTTGTTCTCAAAGTCTGAAAATTGAAAGAGCAGGTAGATATTTTTTCCACCTACAAAACTAGAAATATTTATAGGATTTTATTTTTAGTCTGCATACACAATTCATTTCACAGAATAATATTCAAATTTATGTCTGCATCCTTCATGGATATTTCACTAACAAAACCATGCAGATGAATAGTACTATGGCCATCATCAATGTACAGGAAATCATACCAGAATGTAGAGGTCGTGACATTAACTGGCTACTCACTATTCAATGATATTTAACAAGCCATATGCAAGTGCTCTGCAAATTGCAATCCAGGAGTCTCACATATCTCTTTAACCCATGGAACAAAGTACCTGTTTAACAAAAGCACAGCTGTTATTACAGTGTCACTACATTCAGGCCATAGGACCAGAATGATAAAGATGGTGTTTCATATCATTAACATCCAGCCAAGGAATGGGTCACTTGAACCAGGTAGATCACTGAGGACACGAGGGCTCAGATGTACTGTGTGCTAGGACACCATGTTGGCTGAGCACCATGAGCACCTTAATGAGGTTGACTAGTGAGGAAGAGATTGGGGTTTATTCCAGGTTTATAGAAGCTCTGATAGCTGCAATTCAGTTTTGATACCTGTACTGAAATCTGTCTACCCACATATTTATCTACCTGCCTATCTACCTTAATATGTGTAGTGGGTCATCTACCTGATTTTCACATACACTGACAGAAGTTATGAAACGCAATAAAGGTCATGTCACAGATTATGAGGTTTAATATATGCATTGCTTATCTAACCTTAGACAAATGTATAGAGAGAATGTCCCAAGTAATAATTAAGTTATAAAGCCGAAAGAAAAATATTGGATACTAACATACACTCATATCCTTAGGGAGCTGTGTAATACAAGACAAAATGTCTAGTATTTCAAAATTTATCATGAATGTTTTCATGATAAACATTCCCCACAGAGTTGCCTTATTGCTGTTACAAAGAGTCTTTATTATAGGAAGTTCTTTTGCACAAGGAGATGATTTTGGCACTTTAGCACGTTAAACAGCAGTTTCATCAGAGCTGCATGGTTCACAAAAGATTAATCTATCCCCTTGGAATATTCATGAATCAATAAGAATGTTCCCCAAGTCCAAGCAATATTACTGCTGTCGACTAAATGAGGTGCTCTACATTCTTATGAACCAGAACTTAATCCTCAGAAATCACTTTTTTTCACTGTTGTTTCTTTTTCTGAGGGAAGGGAGGAGTGGGGTCTCCATGTTTCATTCATACTATGCTGTGTCAGATATTGTGTTGCGTTATTATTTGAAGTATGCAACTCTGCTGAAACAAAGTCAGGTATAATATTTGCTTAAACTGGAAAGATCAGAATAAAAGCTAGGTACCAGTTTCCAGAGTAGATCACTGCTAATGCTAATCATATATACATTGTTTAATTATAGGAGCATGCTGAAAAAAAAGGATTATAAAATCTATCTCTCTGGTGTAAAGTTAGGCTGAGTAGTTTCGTAAATTACTTATTCATTGATCCTCTACTTTTGTTCTCTAGAAGTCCAGTTTCCTTAAAATTGGCTTTACGCCTACACGACTGAAAGTAATGTATCATATTAGCATTAGTATGTTAATACAATGAAAACTAATTATAAATACAGCAAATACATGCTAATCCAGACAGTGGCATCTCATTAACAGGGTAAGATGCTTCTGTTTGTTGTCCTGTGTTCGTGTCAGCTGACAATTTTTTAATAAGTGTACTTCACTCAGCTCTCCCTTCAGAAATTTATTCTAGTCTGGGTGGAAGCACTGTGATTTATTCCACCTCTCCCTGACCAGATGAGAAATGAAAACAGGAGCAATGCATCAAAGGGTCTCCTGTCCTCATTCTCAGAGTAAGTAATGACTGCTTCACAATGCAATGAAAATTTCTGCTGAACTTTATTGTTACAGCAACATTTCTCTAGTTATACTGCAGTGTTCTTGGTCTGTAAAAGGAAAGATTTGCAAGGTCAGAAAATATTATATTAAAGGAAAGGGATCCTGATTACAGAGCCACTTAATGTTGAATCTTCGCTGGGGCTGTGTTATTTCTTTTACATTGGTACTACATGAAGCAGCACAAAGAGCCAAAGCTATGCTAAAATGTTCCAGAAATTTAATTGTACCAGTGGTACTGTACTAGACGTTTTAAGTGTTTGGCAGGGACCAAGGCAACTCAATCACGTGAACTGCTGAGAACCATGGGAAAAGGCATGGTGCAGTCAAGAGGAAAGAGGCTTGCCTTAATTGCTGCACCTCTGGCATGTGCAGAACAGTACAGAATATATATGCAAGAAGAGCTAGTACATTACGGTAGGTGAGTTTTCTGAGTAGTCATTTAATTCCCATCCGAATTTCAAAATACTCTGCAACTGCAAAGTGAAGTTCCAGGAAAGGGATTCCAGATAAATGAATGCTAATTGGAGTGCCCTTCTCATAGATATTCTACACAGTTAACCATGGGATTGCCAAAGGACAATGTGAAAGACAGCTGTTGTCTGATACCATCTGCAGAAATACTCATTCTACATGCTGCTGTTACAGAAGAGTTACAAATTTGCAGAGAATGAAACAGTGAAAAACATTGAAATGGAAGTCTCTCCTTTCTGAATCCTGCCTGAAGTGGTTACCCCCTGCTCATGCAAGTGGAGGGGACAATCTGGATATAAGAGTCTTGATTTACTATTACTGAATTGCTAAAAGGGAAAAGCAAGCTGAGCAGGAGGTGGAGCTGTTTTGAAGGCTTTCATCTGGTTTCCAGGGAAACCCATTTTTCAGTCATTTGCACGTTCAGCACATCTGGTTCATTTGGACTCTGGCTTTTTGAAAGTGATGAATGTGTCATGGGAAAAATGAATGGAAAAATAATTTAAGGAATTAATGGGATGGAAGGAACACAGAATTCTTTAAAAAAATGTAGCTGTGTTTTCCCTCTGCTCTTTCTCCCTCCCCTTCTTTTTTAAATGCAAACTTTTTGGATAATGTTTGTTCTGCATTTTGCAAGGCCTCAGGACACTCAAGGAGGTCCAGCCCCTTAAATGAAGTAATACATTTAAAAAGCACGTATATCTGTATGTTAGAATTACCAACACGGTACCAATAACAGTTGTTGTCTGAAGTGTTTGCTGCAAGAGGAAACACAAGCTGAAAAGAAGTGTAAATTTGAACAATATAAGAACATATTTTTTTATATGTTGACAGAAAACAACCTATTATTCTCAAAATACAAACCATTTTATTTTCAGCAGAACAGCAACGCTAAAAGATTGCTGGTAATCTAGATATAAACATCTGAGGAACAGAAGATCGTTATCTAGTCAAATGATCTTATACAAAAAGACTACACGGTTAAACAAGGTTTGTATTACACAAATTTTGAAGTACATAGTCTTTTATTGTAAATACTGACTTCACTTGACCCAAATCCCACTGACTTCAATGGGAATTTTCTATTCTACTACAACAGCTAGGGTGCTTAATGACCTTGTTTCACAGCATAGTATTGAGTGTTTTATTCAGTTCTGTTGCCATGTGTGCAGAGCACTGTGCAAGGCAAGAGGTACAAAAGAGACAGAATTTGAGACTGTTATTTTCCTGTTATGGAAAATGATAAAATAGTTTATGACAAAGGAGGGCTGCTAAAGCCTACTATTATTTGATAAAAAGAAAACCTTCATAAAAGGCCTAGGGCTATATAGGCACCACAGAGGTTTCAGTGATTCACACATTTAGAATCCTTCAATGGATTCTGAGCTCTCAAATGCATGTTTAGTCCCTGTTTTTGAAATTCCTGACCTGCACGCAGGTGACACCTTCTGAATTTTATTTCTGTAACATGATATAGAAAACACAGATCTGAAATACAGACAGGATGCCATCGTATCTAGTAATACCCTGCTCATTTAAAAATCTGAAATCCTTAAGATTCAAAACATGATGCAAAGTAAAAGAAAGACAAAAGTTCCTATCCTAAAACATGTGCAACTTGTAGCAGATTTATTAGCCACAAGGATACAGACCTGTGATAGGTGTATGTCAAGCCTGCAGAAAACTGTGTTAAATTTTCGTGTATTGGATTTTATTTTTTTTTTTTTCCCCGGTTGGGAAACAATCATCCTTCAAGCAACAATCACACAAAATGAAGGATCTCAAAAAATGTTACACATATTAATTTCGTGATCACAGTATTTTCATTACAGTCAGAGACCTTTAGCACCATGTAAGGCCACAGCACTATACATTAGTGATGTTGACTGAAGTGATGCAACAAAGCAAAAATAAAGTCTATGCTTTTTAAAAAAATTTAAATTTTCCTTTTCTTTCTCTTGTGATTTTTAATTTTTTTTATAAATGTGTTGTCATTCTTTGCCAAACCTCTCTTTCCTCTGTTTTCATTTTTCTGCTTTTGTTTAGGTTTTGTTTTTTTCATGACTTACAGGGCCTTGATGAGCATTAACTATGCCAGAAGATGCTGTAGAAAAAGCTTTAAAGGGGTTATTCTATATAGTATTCTACCCAAAATTCTGAAATGTTTGCAAATGAACAAAAAATCTTATAGGAATAGCATTTACACAGGAAATGAAGCCATGTCTTAGTATGTAAAAAATAAATGTGTTAATTTAGTACTCTTTCCTAAAATTAGCACAATATTTCGCTGCGTGAAAGGTTTGTTATTGCTTATGCTTCACTTTTTTTCAACTGAGTGGTATCACTATCAATCAATGCACATTGTTCTTTTAATTATAATATGGTAATTACTCAAGAGGCTTAGTACTTCACTGATCTCACCCAAACATTAGTCAGAGTCTTTCTATTGCCTTAAATGAAAGTTACTTTGGACTCTTTCAATCCTCTCATTTTATTTACAGTTTGTGTAGCTTACTTTGTGTTTGTTTTGCTTCAGCAGGACCTAGGCTCCATAACTGAAAATGTGGTGGTAGATTTATACTACTAACCCATAAACAGCATAATGCCATTAAAATAATGCTTAAGGTAAGAGCAAATAGTCATTAAGTACATAAGAAAAGAAAGCTATCTGGGGAATCAGTAGAACTACTGGGTGAAAACTATGTAAAATGGGTACTCGAGAATGATAATATAGTAGAGAAGAAGTTCTGGGAGTTTCTTCTACCAGTCTTTACTGCTGAAAACTTTAGGAAGTTTTCTATATTTGCTTCTTTCTTTGGGGGGGCAAATTACAGATGGATTGGACCAAACAGAGTAGTTGGATGCTGGAATCAGACAGCGTTTACTTAAGAGACCAGAAGGAACTCAAACAGGAAATTGTAAAGTTTCTGCCCAAGGTGTGCAACCTACCAGTGGCAAAAGTCAGGTTGTCAGAGGATGCTAGATTCTTGAAACCACTTGCATCTGCCAGAAGAGCTCTAGAGGGCACCCTAGAAACTAGAGACAAATGACTCTAACCTCAGCCTTTTAAAGGGTGTACAGTAAATAAAACACTGAGTGCATGGGTGAATGCAGTTTGCTGGTAAAGAGTTAACACAGTTCCTAAAAAGGGGAAGGCTGTCATAGTGACTTGCTGGAGGGCTGGAGAGCCGTTAACCAACATGTGGATAAAGGCAACTCGGTGGTCATAAAGCCCATGGATTTTTTAAAACCCTTGATTTTTTGTTGCCAGACAAATGTTTTTAGAGAAACTGAACTGTTGCAAGACTGGAGGAATTCTCCCTTTTAGAGTGAAAGGGATAAGATGCAAAGGGGAGTTCCATGTGGCACTCCCCAAGTGTTAGAAGCAGAAATAGTTTTGATCAGTCTTTCAGTGACCTGTAAGTTTTTGGAGGCCATTGAAACTGAGCTCTCTTGGGTAACCAAATGCAGTATTGCTTGTGAGAAAGACCTGAAGGACCCCAAAACATTGAGCTAGGAAAGCAAAAAGGTGATAGACTTCAGTGTAGATACATGCAGCGTTTATAGGAAAAAATAATCAAAATTTTACATACAGGATGCTGAATTTGGAATGGCAGTTGTAGCTCAGTAGGGATATCTTGGAATTATCATTGACAGCTCTCTGAAATCAATAATTTACTGTATAGTGGCATCCACAAAAGCCAAGAAAATGCCTGTCACAATCAGAGGGTGCAGCACCAATAGGACAGAGGGTGTTACTTTGATTTTATATAATATCTTGGTATACCGTTGTTGTTAATACTTTATGCAGCTGCCTTCTCTGCATCTTATGAAGATAACATGGAGTTAAAAAGAGGTATAGACCATGAAATTAAGAGAGAGAACAGAGCTTATGAGGAGAGACTAAAAAAAGGCTGTAGTTCTTCCATTGAAGAGGCAAAGGCAGAGACTGGGTATGATTGAGCCAAGCACTAGGTAAAGACAGCATTATTATTTACTAAATGCTAGACTTAGGAGGTAAGTGGAGGGTGATATCAGCTTGAAAGAGGAAGAGATCAATTTTAAGTAGGTGATTTAATTTTTTTAAAAAGTAATGAATTTCAGGAACTTGTTGCTACAGAAGGTTGTTGAGGTAAATAGCATCAGCAGGTTCTCAAATGGATGAGACTAATTTAAGGCAAATTGGTAAATGTATAGCAGAGAATAGACAGGGACATGACCTCTAATGTCCCTAATCCTGTGAGTGTAGATGTACACAAGGAATGTATGGTGACATACAGCATGACATACATCCCGGTGTCCTGAGGGAACTAGCAGACAAAGTTGCCAAGCTGCTCTCCACCATATCTGAAAAGTTGTGGTAGTCAGGTAAAGTTCCCAGTGACTGGAAAAAATGGAAACATCATGTCCATTTCAAAAAGGGTGAAAAGGAGGACCCTGAGAACTACTGAGCAGTCAGCCTTATCTCCATGCTCGGTAAGATCATGGAGCAGACCCTCCTGGAAGACATCTCAAAACGTAGAAGATAAGGAGTTGGTTAAAGATAGCCAACATGCCTTCACAAAGGGTGAATCATGCTTGACTACTCTGGTGGCTTTCTAAAATGGAGTAATTGCATCAGTGGACGAGGGAAGAACAACTGATGTCATCTACCTAGACTTCTGTAAGGCCTTTGACACGGTCTCAACACAACACTCTGGCTGCTACATTGGAGAGATATAGTTTTGACGGACAGACTGATAGATGGATAAGGAATTGATTGGAGGGATGTAGCCAAAGAGTTGCAGTCGATGCCTTGATGTCCAAGTGGAAGCCAAGAATGAATGCTGTCCCCCAAGGGTCTGTATGGGGACAAGTGCTATTTAATATCTTCATAAATGACATAGGCAGGGAGGATTGAGTGCAGGCTCAGCAACTATGCAGATGACACCAAGCTAGTGCTGCAGTTGGTTAGCCGAGTGCAAAGTCCTGTAACTAGTTCAGAGCAGGTCCAGAGGGGGGCCACAAAAGTGGTTAGAGGGATGGAATGCCTCTCCTACAAAGAAAGGCTGTGAGAGCTGGGGTTGTTCACCCTGGGGAAGAGAAGGCTCTGGGGAGACCTGATTCTGGCTTTTCAATATGTGAAGGTTGTTTACAGGAAAGACAAAGAAAGACTTTTTACCAAGGCCTGTAGTGACAACACAAGGGGCCACAGTTTTAAATGAGAACAGGGTAGATTTAGGCTAGACATAAGGAAGAAATTTTTTACAGTGAGGGTGGTGAGGCACTGGAACAGGTTGCTCAGGGAAGTTGTGGATGCCCCATCCCTGGAGGTGTTCAAGGCCAGGTTGGATGAGGCTTTGAGCAACCTGGTCTAGTGGAAGTTGTCCCTGCCCATGTTGGGGGGAGGGGGGGCGGGGTGGATTAGATCATCTTCAGAGGTCACTTCCTCTGTGGTGACCTGTATTCTGTGGTTCCATGATCTTGTGGTTCTATGATTCTATGAATGGATGGATTCTATCGTTAGTACCAGAGAAAAAGTATTGTGCTGGACAAAATATAGTTCTGTCTGAGTAGGGCATTTCTGATGTTCTTGTGCAAACTAAGAAATCATAATAGACTGAGATAAAAGCATGTCCATTTACAGACTTTTCTTGTGATTTAGTAGACAAATTACACCATAAGGAAGAGAAAAATAATGGAGAGAACTGGTACAAGAAACAGAGAAGGAATTAGATGTTTCTAACATGTAATTTAATTCTTTGCTATTTTTGGAAAATAATAAAAAATGAAGGAAATCTGAAATAAATAACACAGTATAAAATATTTAATTTAATATAGGTATCATTAAAATCTTCTTTAACACTTTTATTCTCTCAATTCACATCAACTACAGAAGAAAAACAAAATATTTTGGCAATGGTTAATCTTAATTTCCTTGGGCCAAGGGTAGACTTAATATGAAAGCTCTGCTCATTTCATGGTTGTTGAATTATTTTCCATTGAAAACTTATGAATACTTTTGATATGAAGAATGACTTTTTTGGGGATGTTCTTCTGTACTAACAATGTCAGACAGTTTTCTGGCTGATTTTGCACGCTTTCACAAAAATTCTCTAGAAGCAAATGTTGCCTTAAAATAAAAGATGGTCTTAAGTGAAAGCAGAATTAGTCCACTAATTTTTATTATGAGAGCTATGAAATAAAGATAAAATAACATCTGTAATAAATTTCTAAAGTCCTTTAGCTTCACTCATCTTTTAAAATCATTACATTTACATAGTGCTATACATGTGATATTGAATAAAACATTAGGCTCAAATAAGACATTGACAGAATGCAATTTTATACTCAAATAGACTAAAAAGAATATGCAAAATTCCAGAATTTTCAATAAGATGAGGATAAATTAGCATTGCAAGTACAAAACATAGGGCTTGTGACTAGGCTTGTGCTTGTAAATTTGGGGGGGGGTTTAAAATCCTTTTTATAAAGAAGTCACTTTGAATTTCATTTGCCAAATAATAACAAATTTAAGCATATTCCCCAACACTCCAGCTAGACAAAGTATCTTGAATGTAAAAGGAGACATTTTACGAATAAAATCTTAAGGTAAAGTTAAGCTTACAGTTCTATACATATATTAATGGTAGCTAAATATAACTGTTGAAAGCAAAAAGCTGAACTGTGTTTCTGTATGTGCCACTGAAATATAGAACTGTGAAATAAACAACTCATTTAATCCATAGTGGTTTACCATTATCATCTGCTATTAACTAATTAATTAAAATTAAATGTAATTTTTATGTCAGGAGTTTAAGTATATTTCAATATATAGGTATGTAACATTAATACAGGATCAGTTTACAGTTTGGAGATATTGCCATTGCAAAAAACAACGAAAAAATCTCTCAAACAAAACCTATTGATTCAGTTTTGAGCTGGGGAATAATGTAAGGTTAAATATCACACAATTTTTTTTGTGGACTTTGCATGTCAACCATGCAACTCAAGTTTGAAATTTAGACATGGTCCACATGATTCTCATGTCAGAGTAAAAGGTTGCAGCACATGTATGTGGGTTACTGGTTTGTGCTGTCACGGTTCTTCACTTATAATCCTTTAAAATTTGTGTTCTGAGATCAAATTTCAGAAGATAACATACAGATGAGTAATGAGAAAAGTACTGTAAAATATTCAACAAATTGGAAATATATATGCTTGCCATTGAATTTTTTTTTTTGTAAATTTATTCTTAAAATATAAAAAGCTAACTGCAACTGAGCATTTCACAACAAGAGATCTGCCTTTCAAGGAATTTCTCAAGTTCCAGCATTTTTTTTTGTTACATATAACAAAAGCATCAGCGATTCATAATATTTTTTTAAATGGGAACTAAATATAATATTACCTCCACTGTATTTTTTTTTCTTCAAAAGGCCTATTTTAGCAAATGCTTTTCTAGGACAGAAGAAAAAAAAGGAAAAAAAAAAAAAGATTTGGACATTTTAACCTGATTCCAGCTAGCCTGACACTGCCTTGGTTTCCACTGCCATTTTAATTTTAAAACAGCATGTTCTCTGAGCGTGAAGCACTAAGTTGTCATATGTCCTATAATTCTGATAAACTGAATATCAAAGCCACCTCATTTACATATAAAGTCATGTATAAACCCCCTGCAATAAGAGAAAGGAAAATCTACTAATTCCATGACTGCAAATCTTCATATTTTGTAAGTTTTCTTTCCAGATTAAAGTCTGGAGGGACAGGGAGAGCAGAAAGATTTTGAAGTAATATTTGCCATCCATTTTCAATGTAGGAACGCTTCTTCTAGTGTGGCAAATTTCACAGTCCTCTGTTTCAGGGACCAGTACATTTCTCATTTAATTTCAGCCACAGCACTCTAAAGCAAACTGTGATCTCTTGGTGTTACTACAGTTAAATACATTATAGGACCTGTAGTTAATCATTCACCATATAGATATTAGTTTCCACCTTTCCCTTCCCTTGTCAAGAGAGGAGTACAGAAGTTATATTTATAATGCTCTGAATCCCGAAGCTCATGCCTCCACCTGCCCTGGTAGACATCACTGTTGTTTAGCTGAGTTATGTGTGCCAAGCATTTGACCGTTGTGCTTTTTCAATTTGTGTCTGTCATGGAGAATCTTACAGTTAAAATAATTTCTTAATCTTTATTACTTTCTTCATTAGTGACTGTGTATTTACATTAAATCTCATTTAAAACTGGTTTGTGCTCCTTTCTGTAGCTTTTCTGCAGACAATGGCAAAAACCTTCCACGCTACTCTTTCCACACAACTTTTCTATACCTCAAGTAAGCAGGTGTAGGCTGTTTCACAGAGAAGGAACTGAAATGTAGGGTAGGATGGCATTTGGGACTCTTTTATCTATTGGCTGATTAAAACCCACAAATGATGGAAATGAAGGTGAGAGGAAAGTTTTGGTTATGGTTGGGTACAGTTTTGTTGGAGAAGCCTCTGTTAAGGTCATAAGACCTTTAGCTTTTCTACCACCTAAAGTTTATCTTAGAAGTAAATAGCCTAAAAAATCTCTAACACTGGTCCCAAAACACAGCACCAACTTCTCTCTTTGTTAAAATGTGTGACAACATTCCAGCTGAAGTCTTCCATTCTGTTATTTTAAGTTCCTGTATAGACAAGGAATTTCAAAGACAAATTCAGACAATGTCAAAGAGATCTTATGGCTGGTTTTAGAATATTTTTCTGATATACAGTACTTTTATTTGTGCTTTTACATGACCATTAATCACAGAAATGTTACAGAGCACTGACAGGAGTGTGCCTTCTCTCATGCAGCCACTGAATGGCTGCTATACCATAGCTGTGCTACAAATATGGGAATTTGTGACAGTACATCACAACAGTTACAATAACAAATCAATACAGCCAGAATCAAAATGAAGGTAATGGTTTTGCTACATGAACAAAGGCAACTGACAGCAGCAAACATTAACACACTTCTGTAAATTTGAGTGACTGGAGCACTCATCTTTACTCTTAATTTTTCAAGATAAAGATAAAATTATATTTAATTGTGTGTGGTTTACAATTGACACTATTGTTGATTTATTTTATGTCATCTCAAGCATACCTCTATCGTGAATCATCTCTTTTTAGCAGTACATGCTGTTAAAAGCTAATCTAAAGTCGCCACAGATTTTCCATATATGCACAAGCCTGCCTAGAATCAATTATGTTGTCAGAAGCATGGAATTGGCAAGCAGTGTAGAGAGGCAAAAGATCCACCCACAGACAAGCCCAGAGAGAAAAATATACAGATGTGTAAGAGTAAGATATTTTTTAACTAACAGACATTTGAAAGGAAAAACAATAACGTCCCCATAGCATTTGCACTGCCATGTATCACAGTACTGGTAATATATTGTCAATAAATCATCGATATAAAAGCTCATGACTAGATGTAAACAGTCAAGTACTGTTAACATTTAACTTTATTGGATTTTAATGATAGAAAATATGGTCTACTACTTGAAAGATACATCTATAATGTTTTATGCATGGTCAATTAGGCTATTTTCCTATCCAATCCAGATGGAAATTTCGGATGATAACAGAAGTGTTGATGTACTTTTTGGGGGCAAAATTTATCTGTATTTTTCTGGTAAAAGTTATGTGGTAATTTATTATTCTATTAATGTTACTGGAAAAGAGATGAATGCATAGATGAGATGGAGTAAAAACAAATAAGGAAGGGATAAAATATATTATTTTTTTAAGTCTATAAAACCTTAAGACATCCAGCTAAACAAAATCCCCATGAACATTAGAATCCCTGACAGCTATAAGAACAAGTATCTACAATGGCAGTAGCCGGTACTACACAACACTGAACCATGTAATTTACATCTTAGTGAAATTAAACATAGTATAATGGCTTAGCTTCCAGGCAACAATACTATTAAATTTGCTGTAGCAGATTATGACATCATCTGAAACCCCAGGATACACTTTCAAGCCAGCTATTATGCTTATAATATGTACGGCTTTTCTGGTTAGTTTTTCATTTAATTCATTGCAAGGATTATATTTTTCAATGGCTGCACATGCAATCCAGCAGAATGGCTCTAGAATATCAGTGAGCCAAAATAATGTCACTTAGGGAACAGAAATGATGTTATTGTAGGGGGAAAGCACACCAAGGTCAGTAAATGACTTGATAGCACTCAAACAGTACTTGTTGTACTGGTAATAAGCCTTCTAACTTAGACAAGATTTCTTTTTTTATATGTGTTATGCATTTTGCCAACACATGTTTCTGAAATTTCTATTCTTTTAAATTCCCACTGGTATAAAATTGCTTATTAGTTCCTGCTGGAATAAGCAGGAAGGAACCAAGGATGTAAGGTAAAAAAGGAGCTCTTTTGCACCAGTAATCTGGTGAAAACCCTAGATGGAAGTGAAAGTATGGGGCTTTCCTTCTTTACAGGAGCACTGCAGTCTCACCTAAGAGGCTTTTCTGTTATCAGAGGACCACCAGTGATTGCCTAAGCTGTTCATTGGTCTGGGCTCAGCTTCTCTGATGGTCTGCCAAATGTAGTTCCACAACATGAATAATATCAAGATAGGTGGGGCAAAGTGCTGTAAACTATATAGACTTGTAGTCACAAGAATAATGATTAATATTATATCCCTGTGAACATTTATATACATGCTTAATTGTACTCATCCAAAGAGTCAGTGAACCTACACAGGGAGTAATGTTGAGCATGTAAGTAGAATCTGAGACAGATTCTCTTTTTTTCTTAAGGGCAATATTCTGAAACGGCTAAAATCAGCAGCATTTACCTCACTGAATGTGGCAGCCACATCCCCTGGCTTTCTTGCCATAAACTGCAAAAATTACATGCCAAAGAAAATTTATGTGAAGCACCGCAGTGTTTACAAACAACTACATGCGTGTCGTAAGTTTGTGTGATCATGCAAATATGACTTGTAATATTTATGTGAATCACATAAAGAAATTACGATTTCCCTTAATTTTTATGTTTAAAAGTTTAGATTAAATATTGAGCTGATTTAATTTTTATGCACTTATAAAAACTACTCACTGCTGGAATACACCTGTAGACATTAAAACTTAGGTGCTGGGACTTTAAAAGTATCAGAATTCTATGCATATTCTGGTAGAGCAGAATAGCATAAAGGGAGAATGATAAGACCTCTAGTCTACACCTTACAGAAATATCCAAGTAATTAGTTTAACAAATCTAAATAAGAAAGAGCAATTAAGTTATTATTTCCTGAGTTCTTTACATTTTTTGGGGGACACAGGAAAATTAATGAGGCAAAGATTACTAGCTTTGAAATATTATATTACAGTAAAAATGTTTGATGTTAACAGTTGTCCACCACATATCAAACCCAAGGATTAAAACAATTATTTTTCTTCTTTGTCCCTAATTTTATGTGATATAAGGAGATACTGACGCTCGTAAGAACAGCAAGTTGCAAGAACATGGTGTGACTCAGCAGAAACAAAATAGCAGTTACAAGCAGGACTTTCCTTTTATAAAGTAAAAGTTATACTTTTCTGAGGCTTTTCTGACATGACTGTTTTTTGTGAAGTCAGCGTTACTGGATAGAAAAACTCCAGAAAAAATTCTTCACTGGCAGCTGCATTAAGAAAGATTGTGTCTTTAAATTCTAGTGAAAAGTAGGCATTTTAGCAGGGCCTGTTCTTTAAAGATTCACAACTAGCTAATAAACTCTCTAGGTTTATATGTATGCCTTTTGTCATAACCATCACTAAATTATTGAAAATGTCAGGTGGATATCCACAGCTGTTGGACACGTGAAAGTTGCTCATGTATCATGGAGATCAAATAAAGACATGCAGCTCTGTTATCGTTCAAAAGAGGTGGAGACTTTCTTTTCCCTTTTACTGAATGCAAAAGGCATTTGTCAGTGGCCCTGACAGATCTCAATGTTGTGACTGAATAGGTGTCAACCTAGAGACTAGGCATTGATTTTAATGTCAGGAGTCTACACACCTGGTCCTTATTGCCACTGAACAAGCTTAACAGCAGTTCCTTCCTTGTCCTGCCATGTCCTTGGCCGTTCCCTGTGCCTTAATTGGTTTATTAGATAGTTAAATTTGGACGTATTTTTCCTGCTCAATGTTCCCCTACCAGAGTATTTTATCAAAAGGTGTTCTCTCTTCCATCACTAAATCAAAGGTATCAGTCACTGACAATAGTTTGCCTTTTGCGCAGCTAGTGTAGTGAAAATAAAGAAACATTCAAATTCAGCAACAGATTGTTGGCAATTCGTAATCAAACTCACTACTGTGTCTATGTGCTCTTTCCAAAGTTTCCTGTGACAACAGAAAAATATTTTTCTAAGAAACAGTAGTAACTGAGCTGTAAACTGATCTTTTCACTTCCTCGCGTGCCTACAGTTATGTTATTAATCCACTGGCTTCTAATGAAAATAAGGAGTAAAAGTAAGTTCCCACAAGTAGAGTTTTCTTGGATATGTCATAGTGATACTTCTGCATGTCAGACTCAGCAGAGTGGTGGAACTGGAGTCCTTTCATGAGAAATAACCAGATGTGCTCTAAAAACACCTGACACACAAGAAGACATGAGGTGGTCTGAAGTCAATCCCTCAGTACCAGGTGTCTCCCCCTGCCAAACCAGTCCTATTGGCTTGCACCACTGGGTTAGGAGACATAAGCTATATTGGCCTGCTAGATACATAAAGGCAATTTGGTCACTCCATGGAACTACCTCTTCCAAACTGCTCTTAGTGGTTCAAGCAGTGCAAAGGGTCTCTACGCATAGTCTCTGGCCAACAGTCAATGCAGTGCATGTTTGCTGCAGCTCTAAGAGGGACAAAGTATCTTATAGCTTTTGCAGCTGTCACCCTGACCTACATAACTGGAACTGATGCATCTGCTCTTGTCCTATGACTTCTTTCACCAGCTCAGTACTGTTTCTGCATAGACAGAAATGTTTGTAGATAGAAGCAGTGCATGTCACAGAAGAGATGAGACTGTTGTAATCACAACAGGAAAACTTCCCATGGGATTTTTGGCTCTCATCTGAGGAAAAAACAAAGTTGAACAGAAGTAACACAGACAAATCCAAAGATGAATCTGGAATTCACCACTGCTCATCTTTGTTATTCCACATTTCTGTGATAGTACCAAAGTTCTCTTTGGTACTATCACAAGTACGCTTGAAACAGGGGGATGATGAGGTGGTACAAGCCAACAAGGAAACAATGCAGAAATACCTCAGATGGACAAAGAGGTGTTCCTCAAAAAAGACAACACAGCCACAGCCCAGCTGAAGTGCCTCTACACTAAGGCATGCAGCCTGGGCAACAAACAAGAGAAGCTGGAAGCCACTGTGTTGCTGGAAAACTATGACCTGGTTGCCATCACTGAAACTTGATGAGATGAATTCCATGACTGGAGTGTGGCTATTGACAGATACAGGCTTCTCAGAAGAGACAGGTGAGGGAGGGCGGGCAGCAAGAGTTGCCCTCTACATCAAGAAATGGATAGTGTGAGGAGCTGTCTCTGTAGAACAGCCATGGGCAGGTTGAAAGCCTGTGGCTAAAAGTGAGAAACCGAGGCAACAAAGGGAACCTAGTGGTTGGAGTCTACTACAGGCCCCCTGATCAAGAGGAGGCAATTGATGAAGCCTTTCTACTCAAGCTAGAGGAGGCATCGTGCTCACAGGCTCTTGTCCTGCTGGGGTATTTCAACCACGTGGACACCTGCTGGAGAAGAAACATGGCAAGCTGTAGGCAATCCAGGAGATTCCTGGAATGTATTGACAACTTTTTAAGCCAGCAGGCGAGATGCAACACTTGACCTTGTGATCACTAATGTGAGCGAGCTAACTGAGGACATCAAGGCTGGAGGCTCCCTGGGATGTAGTGACCAGACACTGGTGGAGTTCACAGTCCTGAGGGATATGGGTCAAGCAAAGAGTAAAATCAGGACCATAAACTTTGGGAAAGCAAATTCCCAGCTCTTCAGTGAGCTAGTTGAAAGGGTCCTCTGGAAAACTGCCCTCTGGGGCAAGAGGGCACAGCAGAGCTGGTAGATCTTTAAGGATGCCTTCTACAGAGTGCAAGAGCTCTTGATTCCCAGGTGCAAAAAGTCTGGTAAGATAGGCAAGAGATCAGCATGGCTGAGTCGTGACCTCTGGCTCAAACTAAAGGGCAAAGAGAAAATACCAAAGCAGTGGAAACAGGGTCAGGTATCCTGGGAAAAGTATAGGGACACTACCTGGTTGTGTAGGGATGGTTTTTGAAAGGCCAAGGCACAGCTGGAGCTAAACCTGGTGAGGGATGCTAAGAATAACAAGAAAGGCTTCTACAGGTATGTAAATCAGAAAAGAAAGGTCAAAGAGTGTACATGCTCTGGTGGGCAAGGCTGCCAAGCTGGCAACAATGGATGAGGAGAAGGCTGAAATACTTAATAACTTCTTTACCTGTCTTCACTAGCAACCTCTTTTCCTGCACCTCTCTAGGGGATGGGCCAGGAGATGCAGACTAGAGGAGCAAAGGCCCTCCCACTGTAAGAGAGGATCATGGTTACAAACACCTGAGGAACCTGGATGTACATGGGACCAGATGAGATGTATTCTAGAGTCCTGAGGGAATTGGCTGATGTAGTCGCCAAGCCACTTTCCATGATATTTGAAAAGTCCTGGCAGTTAGGTGAAGTCCCTGGTGACTGGAAAAAGGCTAACATCACACCCATTTTTAAAAAGGGTAGAAAGGAGGACCCTGGGAAGTACTGGCTTGTTGGCTTTGCCTCCATGCCTAGGAAGATCGTGGAACAGGTCATCCTGGAAGCCATGCTGAGGTACCTGGAGGACAGGGAGGTAATTTGAGACAGCCAGCATGGTTTCACCAAGGGCGAGTCCTGCCTCACCAACTTAGTGGTTTTCTGTCAGGGAGTGACCACATCAGTGGACAAGGGAAGACCCACAGGCATCATCTATCTGGACTTCTCCAAGGCCCTTGACATGGTCCACCACAACATCCTTCTCTGTAAACTGGAGAGACACGAATTTGGTGGGTGGGCTGTTCAGTGGATAAGAAGTTGGTTGGATCGTTGCTTTCAGAGGGTAGTGGTCAGTGGCCCAATGTCCAGACAGAGATCAGTAGCAAGCAGTGTCCCTTGTGTCTGTTCTGCGGCTAGTGTTGTTTAATATCTTCATCAACATAGATGGTGAGATTGAGTGCACCCTCAGTAAGTTTGCGGATGACACCAAGCTGAGTGGTGAGGTTGATGCCCCTGAGGGATGGGATGCCATCCAGAGGAACCTTTTCAAGCTGGAGAAGTAGGCTCGTGAAAACCTCATGAGGTTTTCATGAGGCAAAGGCAAGGTCCTACACATGGGTCAGGGCAACCCCCAGTATTGATACAGACTGGGGGATGAAGAGCTTGAGAGCAGTCCCGCAGAGAAAGACCTGGGTGCCCTGGTGGATGAGAAGTTGGACATGAGCCAGCAATGTGCACTTGCAGCCCAGAAAGCCAACTGTATCCTGGGCTGCCTCAAAAGAAGCATGGTCAGCAGGTTGAGGGAGGTGATTCTGCCCATCTACTCTGCTCTGGTGAGACCACACCTGGAGTATTGCATCCAGCTCTGGCACCCTCAGCACAGTAAATACATGGACATTTTGGAGTGGGTCCAGAGGAGGGCTACGAAAATTATCAAATGCCTGGAACACCTCTGCTCTGAGGAGAGGCTGAGAGAGTTGGGATTGTTCAGCTTGGAGAAGAGAAGACTCCAAGGAGACTCGATTGCAGCCCTTCAGTACCTAAAGGGGGTTTATAAGAAAGATGGGGATAAACTTTTTTAACAGGGTCTGTAGCAATAGGACAAGTGGTAATGGTTTTAAACTAAAAGAGGAAAGGTTTAGACTAGACACAAGAAAATATTTTATGCTCAGGGTGGTGAAACACTGGAACAGGTTGCCCAGGCAGGTGGTAGATGCCGCGTCCCTGGAAACATTCAAGGTCAGCTTGGATGGGGCTCTGGACAACCCGATCTAGTGGAAGATGTCCCTGCTTACTGCAGGGGGGTTGGACTAAATGACCTCCATGGTCCCTTACCACTCAAACTATTCTGTGTTTCTATGATTCTGTGATTCTTTGATTCTATGATTCTATGATTCCATGATTCTATGATTCCTACTTCCTGAAGCAAATAACAAAAACTAAATAAATAAATAGAAACAAATACCTCCCCAACAATAAAAATCTAAAGGTGTCCAAGAAGGAGAAAAATAGCTATGTTAGCTTTGCATACTGCAGGACAGATAGTGCCTTTGTAGCCTATTGCATAAGCACAGAACCAGTCATTGACAAATGTTTTTAGTAGAAGAGAAACAAACACATCTTCAAGAGGCTGATGGGCAGCTGACTCTGCCTGTTACTGTCCTCAAAGGTGCTTTTAAGCAGGCTTATAAGCGAGGCATTACAGATATCCAAAGGCAGACAGGATAAACAGTTAAACCAATGGTCATAAGCAAAGCCCAAAAGATACGGTCCTTTTATCCTAAACTGCTTCCTCTTCTACTGCCCTCGCTGCAAGTGATACAACACATCACTGTGTCATTTTACTAATTTGCTGATATTTTTCTCTTGTTCCATTTGGGCTTTGAGAGCCATTGGTATTGAAGCTGATGTTTGCAAAAGCAAGTGAGTTGATTAATAGATATTTTATACATCTGGTATTTCCTTGTAAAATTCTGGTAAACTTATTTCAATTATCATACCACCAACAAGGATGCAATCTGTTCACAATGGCTGTTTACGAATGGCTGCTTTGGGTAATGGCTGTTTTCTTAGCATGGGAAATGAAATATAATATTATTAAACAGAGATATGCAGAATGGTATGTCAACTTATCCATCTTCTTGATGCTTATAGGCTTAATTTTTTATAATGTTTATTTTATTTTATGGGACCAAACGTTAAAGTATCACTTATCTGAAAGGATCTAATTTCTTTTATTTTTGTTTTAATGTCCTTGAATATTAGCATCCACAAATTCAAGTGCAATCAGTGCAGAAAACCTGTGGTAGGTACTCTATTAATTCTATTTAGAAAAACATGTCATAATGAGAGAGATAATGAACCAAGGAGTTTATTTTTTTTTTAGGTAAAGTATGAAAGTTTTTACCCACAAGGCTAAGGTTGTCTTGTTTCGTGCTTTTGTTTTAATAAACCACTTGTAAAAAGCTTGATAATCTGAAAACCAACATGAATATTCAGTGTCAGTGGGCAAGGGGGAAGTCCGTGTGTAAGACTCTATGAGTGAAGGGGAAACATGAATATTGTACAGATTTTGCACATAAAAATAATTAAAAGCATGTTAGATCAACACTTCAAGTAGGGGCAGAAAACACTGCAGTACATATTCATCTTCTCAGGATTCATTAAATAACAACTATTTATGTTTGGGCATAGTAACAGATTTCAAACCTACCTATCACAGAACATGTTTTTAGGATTCAGCAAATGAAATTTTAAATGCTAAATATGTCAGAACACTTTGATAAGTCACTTATGTGTTTCTGTTTGAGATACTCAGATGTTTAAGTCTGTCATACACAGACTTGAATTTCTATTCAAGCTTAATTTGGGGGAAAATGAAAAAAACCCACACTTCTTCAAATCGTAAGTGGATATTGAAAAAATAAAGTCTTATAAAATTTTTAAGATCTTTAAAAATTAAAGTTTTTAACAGATAGTATCTGTGAAGGAAGACATACAGTTTCCAACAGGTATCACATAGATGCTCATGCCAAGTGAAAATTTCTTGCTGCCTGCAATACAGATGCCAGTACTGCTAAACAAACTATTTAAGAGGAGATACTTCCTTTATCTGTTTCCCTCATATCCAGAAAGCATAGGTCGAATTGTTTGGTGTCTACTACCACGTGTTTTCACCAGCTTAGTACATAAACCTTGCCTACGAGCACTGATAACTCCTTAGATCAATTGGCAGCTTTGACTTCCACAGTGAAGCAGCTATAAGTCTTCACAGTAAATGTGGCTGAAGTTGTTTAAATACATGTGTAATTGTTCTTGAATTATTTGTTTATTGTTAGGCTTCTACTTCTCAGCAGCAGCTTAATACAGAGCAGTAGCTGAGGATTTTTCATAAAGGACTGTATTTCTGGTTACCTAAAGATTAATTAGTATGAGGTAAACTTTTTTTTTTTTTTTTAATGAAAGCACTGAAATCACTACGTCTAATATTAGGCCACTCTAAACATCCCACATCACTCTGAATTTTGCCTCTGAAAACCTTAGTTTTAGTTCCAGTTCTGCAAATGACTCCTTGTAGGTGTAGCGTGGCAGTTTTGTGAAGCCTTTCTGACTTCACTAATACTTGCCTGAACTCCAATGGCTTCAGCTAAAAGGATACCTAAAATGATGCAGCTTTGCTTATTAGATAATGCTGAGTCCTTTTAACTGTGGTTTTTGATATGAAATTAATGAGACTTTTAGTCTCTACTGCATAGCCAAAGAAGCTGGAGGGGCGAAGAAGGGAGGTAAATAAGATCACTTAACAATGAATCAAATTCATTAAATTTATTGGGTGAAACAATTTAATGAAGAAAAATACTAATTAAATTATTAAAATCTAGATTGCAAGTAGTAATTAAAAAGACAGTTGCTATGCAACCAAAAGGATTTTTGTGACAGAGTGCAAAAATATATTTGTTAAGTATGCTGGCATTTTGCTTTGACATTTTTCAGTCACACACCTGCCCAGACTGTCTGTAAATGTGTTTTTGAAATGATAACATTAAGATACTTGCAGGATTGAAATGAAAAAATGGCTATTTGTGTCAGTTAATGACTTTTATTATGTTTAAAAGGTTAAGGGCAAGGAATAAATGAGATAAAAATAGATACACATATATAAAATTATGTATATAAATAATATGCTGATGTTTCATCAGCTCTGATGTGTTAATTTTTATCCCAAAAACAGTATAAGACACGGGAACATTAATTTCCATAATGTAATGTGTGACCTAACTCTGCTCTATCCTGAAACTCTTACCTTACTTGTATCTGAAACTGAAGCAGCTATTGTTCATAATAACTAGGGGCAACTTTTGGTTATTCTGGAATACCTAGACTAAGATGCAGGCTGTTTTACTGCTAGAATTTCCATCATTACATGTGAAGATCTCTTATGTGGTCATACTGATATATGGGAGAGAGAACACCATTATGCAGATCAACAGTGGCACACAAACAATTTTGTTAGAGTGCAATTTTATTTCTATGAAGAGGCATAAATTGTGCCCAGCACAAATGTGTAGTGTGCCTACATATTCCTCACAGTCAGAGAGTATCAAAATCCCTTGGTCTTCTTCGGACTGTGCTGAAGGTCTCTGCCCAGTGGGGCAGAGATATCCTGTAGCAGAGAGTCCTGAAACCACAGTCCCAGAAAAGACAAGAGCCCAAGAGTCCGAGAGATCAAGAGCCAATCAAGAGAGATAGTGCACTTCTGAACAGATATTCATCTATGTACTGGGCATGACATGCATGATACATAATAGACCACTGGTTCTCAATCCTAAACCTAGGGTTGAATCCCAGGCCAGCAATTGGGGTTGTGCTCCCTCCCAGCTTCTGCTGCACCTGCAGACCCTGGCACAGCAGACAGGCCGAAAAGTCCTGGCAGCATCTCTAAACATCAGTATGTTATCAGCTGGTTTCTCAGTACAAATCCAAAACATAGTCTCTTACTAGCTACTATGAAGAAAGTTAATTCTGTCCTAGCCAAAATCAGGGCAGATATCACATTTGATTTAAATTACTCTTGCATTATGAAATGCAGAATTCGTGTTTACTAGATGATATGGAATTAATTTGCTGGATAACACACTCTAGTCTAGAAAATACTGTAGGTTCCCTCTTTAAATTAAATAACATTAAGTATATAGCTTTATTAAGATAGA
Source organism: Pterocles orientalis (assembly GCA_011057875.1). NCBI lineage: Eukaryota > Metazoa > Chordata > Aves > Pterocliformes > Pteroclidae > Pterocles > Pterocles orientalis. The sequence continues at coordinate 64,994 of WKFP01013314.1, read as the reverse complement.
TGCAGAAAATGTGTTGGGGAATCACTCCCATACCAGAAGAATTGTGTCTGTTGGTGTCAAGGAAAGTGGCAGTATGCATTGTGTTTTTCAAGTAAGAAATTATGTTAGTGCATAAAGAAACTCTTGAGCTATGAAACAGTAAAATTGTAAGATACACTTCTAATATTCCAACAAGAAAAATCTAAGAACAGGGTTTTGAGGACAGAAGTAAGACCAAAATTGCACTGAGTACAAAACTGTTACTGAATAATGAAAAATTAATCTTTAGTCCACAGGGATGGGAAATTATAGCTTATCTAAATGTCCCTGGATATCTTCTGTCTTGTATCTACATCTAAAATTAAGGTTTTTTTCAGTATACTAAGTCTGTCCTAACCATTTGTCATATTACAGAATGTAATGTAGACCATTTTTTCTGCAAAGACTTATACACACCCTGAAGACTACAATCTCCACAACTAAAGTTAAATTTATGAATATTCTTTACTTTTTAATTAAATGAGCTATTGATAAAGTAAGATGAAGGGTAGTCAAATACAGCACTGCAAATTATTGCCACAATACTGAAGTTAAAACTTGCTTTTGAAAGGGCACATTAAAAAAGCTGTGCTTTTTTCTCCAGACAAATTCACTGACACAACTGAGCTTAACACTAAAATATGTCAGTTAATGGATGTTTCCAGTTCTGAACATGGCACATAAATACAACACAACTTGCTGATTTTATTTTGTGTTTCCTGGCAAACTCAGCTTTATCACAAATCTCTGTAGATAAAGCAGGTTCAGGACTATCATTAGTCAGAAGGACCTTCTGCTCTCTACTTAGACTTAAAGAAAATGTTAGACTTCTGAAAAGACAAAAGAGAGTGTTCCACTGCCTGATGAGGTGACAACTCTCCAAATACTTTCTGTTTTCATGAGCTTTGGATCAGACTCAAATATAAATTATGGGAAAACTTCAGCATTAAGGAAATATGAGCCTGGAATATAGGATTACGCTTCATAATTATTTGCAAGCTTAGAAACGTGGCTGATGATTGTAAATGAACATTTTATCCAACATACCACTGACAGGAAGAATCTACAATAGCTATGTATATTATGGAAAAGAGATTTTTGTTCTCACTATACACCTTTGCTGTAAAATACTGCAGTGAATAACTGCTAGATGTAAATCATAAGAAGAATCACATTATCAAGCTATTATCCAGTAATAAAATGAGTTTCCTACCTCAACTTTGTGAATTCCAACTCCTGTTAGAAAAGAAAGAAAATGATCTTCAGAGTAGGAAACACAGAAGAAAACATTTGACTTTGCATAACATATTTCACAGAAAAAAAAGTCAACAACTTTGATAAGAAGACAAATTACATCAGATAAATTGTTCCCCTTTTATAAACAGAAAGTAAATACTTAAATTATTTCTGTACGTAGCCTTCAATTGTAAAAAGTCTTTGTAATTTCTTAAAATATTTTTGATGACACCCTACTATGTAAGGTGAGGTATATTTGTCTTCCAGAGGTGGGAATGAGAGCTAGGAGAATCAGTGATCCAATTTCTAGATGTACAAAGAAATTTTAAAAAGTACATGAAAACTGCAGTTCAAACATACTTCTGAAGTCTGAAGTTTTATCACTGTATTTAAAGCAACTAAATAACAAAACTAATCACCTTTTTTCAGTCAATACATAGTTCTCTAAGTTTCCTTCACAGTAATTTTGTCAGTCATCCTGTTCACCATTTCTGAGTTGCTATGTGTTCTGGTGTTATTTTGCACCCTGGTGTTGCTGTTACAGTCACTGTACATTAGACACCTTCAAAGCATGTTCAGAAGTCTGGAAAAGTGGGCAGTAAAGGTCAGGCAAGATAAATTATAGAAGATAATATTTTATAAAACATGGATAGAGGTGAAATCTATTAACTACAAACCACAATTTCAAGAGATTCCCAAAAGGACTGAGACTTGGTTAGCCCTTGTAAATTTCCTGAGCTATGTAGCATACAAACCACAATCTTGATTTTTTCCATAAGAAACTTATTGACTCATCTTTATCTACTTCCTTACAAGAGGAATGAAAAAAAAATGTCAAGCAATGGAAAGTTCTGAAAAGAAAAAAAGTGCATGGAAAGCAGGATTTAAAGCCTTCTGCTGTTTTTAACGGTCTCAGACACTACCAGTATCAGACAAACCTAAATTAGTTTGTCCTCCAAACTACATTCCTCTGTGATATTACAACTTTCTGAAGATTAAGAGTTGATTTAACTGTTTTTATAATTTTTACTTCCAGATGACAAAACTTCAGTAATTGGAACACTTGATTTGACATGTTTTAGGAGGGTTTTAGAATAAAAACAAAAATGAATTGCCTAATAGATGGCAGTAGCTGTGAGTAAATGACCAGATAAATTCTCTGTAGAGGAGAAAAAAAAACATGTAATTTGGACTACATTTATTTATTATCTTTAAATTTTTGTCATCAATCAACAGTTTACACTTGACAGTCTCTTCAAATCCATATTTTTGGAGTGTAATCTGCAACATTTTATTTTCTTTAAGATGGTGACCTGCAAAAATGGTCTTCAGAAGGTGCAGACTTCTGCAGAATGCCACTTCGTATTCACATTTAAATAAACCAGATGAAGATTGTCTTCTTTCTTATTAACACCTCTGCAGGAGACTAATAAAAATAGAGAACTCTTCCTTTGTATCCTCTCACTGACTCAAACTAACTAGAGGTGCAATAATGTCAGAAAAAATCCCAAAAATCTTAAGGAAAGGAGCATGTTTGTGGAATTATAATTTTGTATTTTTGATGAAACCTGAACTAATCTTGTCATGTTTAAAACTTAATCTTGCAACTTTTATTCATATTGTTGTTTAGTTTCACTATCGTATTTCCCCATGAATAATGACTCTTCACAGTATTTTTCTGAGTCTTTAGCATTTTTATGCATTTACTTAACTTTTCTAGAAATACATCTCATAGTTTTGAAAAACATTTCTTATAAGCCTGAGAAGGCAGATTTGATAGTTGAACAGCAGGGCAAGTAAGCGATGTAAAATCCTGAAAAGTGCATTCTTAATTTCAGAATAACTTTTTTGTTGTGCTCCTCCAGTTCTGTTTCAAATGCTAATTACAGGCTTCATAGCTTTTTCTTCTTATGGCTGGTAAGGTTTTTTTTTTGTTTGTTTTGGACTTCAGTATGTGTTGGTTTGCGGGCTTTTTTTCATCCTTATATCTACAGTCAGTGGGAATCGGTATTCATTTGATGTAACATGCCAAAAACATAATGTAGATTATAATTCAGAGTGGAGTCTGGATCATAATATGACAGAGTTAGAAACAATTTGGGAGACATTAGAACCAAAGAAGGAAAGAGATCATCTTTTTGAAAGCATCCTGTGTCCTGAGCCCACTAATCCCTGTGTAACACAAGAATGTCAGTGTTCCAAAAATATTACTCAGAAGGGGAAAAAAACCTAAAAATACCCCAAACTAAAGTCAATACACCTGGTAGGGGGACCTATAATGAAGAAGTTGTCAGTGGACAGCTCTTGGCAGTGACACTAACAGGTGTTGTAATACACACTAGGAAAATAGGATCATTACCTGTGTACTGTTACACAGAAAGAATTACAGTCACTGAAGTATCAAGTAGAGAGTCAAATACCACATTCAAAAGTCTCATAAACATATTAAGCTACCATGAGTGAGAAAAACTCTTCTTAAAAGAGTTAGTGTTCTTTCCTCCCTCCCTTCTCTCTCCAGCTCATATTTCAGTCTTGACTTAGCTTGGTGCAGACTGGGCCTTACACTTTTTTTTTCTTCTTTTTTTTTTTGCGTAGAACAGTAATTCACATTTACTCAGATGAGCCAGAAAACCACAGACAGAAAAACACAGAAGTAAGGCTTCATTTCCAGTGAGTGTTTGTTTTTTTTGAATTTCTCTTACACACAGTGCCTATCTCTTCTCTGATGTTGTGCCATCCTAGCTATTCACAGAATTTTGTTGCTGTTCATTAGGTTAGTGAAATAATTCCAGAAGAAAACTTACCTTTTCAAGCCTTTCCAGGCAAAATTTTAATACCATATTTGCTCTGTTATTGGGATATTGATTATCAGAACTTCATGGCCTACAAGATTGGACTAAGATTCTGGAAATGATGTTTTCTAAAACTTGAAAATTTATAGGTATTTAAGTTTTCTAGATAATGAGGCCTTGGATGATCTCTTCTTGCATGCTGCCTGCCTTCAGTTCGATACTTGGATCACAAAACTATCAATCTGCTCTGGTTAATGGAGTTTGGAGTTATGAAACAATGTAAATCCTGTGATTAACTAAGGACCTATAAAAACCTTTGGGCTACTGGTTCTGCACCCTCATCTTGTGCTGATAGTTAACTGCATGTCTGTACTCTCAGTTTGCTTTCCTGACTTTATGCCTTGATAGCATTTACATTCTTGTGACCCTTAATTATCACAATTCCAATGAAAGTTCAATAAGTGGGTGTCTTTAGCCATATAAATTCTGCACAAGAAAGAAATTTATTTGGATAATTATTTCATCATTATTTCTCTTCATGTAGTGACAATTTCCACAAGTAGTTGCAGTTAACTTTTGTTCCAATTTATTCTCAGCTGTCTTTTTCAAATTTATTATGAAATACATTTCAGTGACTTGGGGATAGATTGGATTATGGTTTTTAAGATTTTATTTTGATATTTTTGATGAGTTCAATTTTCAAGACATTTTTATATTGCCCAACTCATTGTCTTCATCTGTGGAGACAAAGTAATATTATAATATGTTGAGTTTAAATCACATTTTATATTGGTTTTTTTTTTTTTCATCCAGATGGGAGCCATGAAAGAGTTAATGAAAGACAAGACATGGAATACGGTGAGAGATTTTAAAATACAGTGCTAGAAAAATAAGTGTTACATATTCTGTGTTGCATGTTGTGAATTACATGTTTTCAATTGGTCTTTCCTGCAACAGGCCCTTTCAATCACAGCTACTAATGGACAGAAGAAGCAACACATAACAGGTATCATTACAATGTAAGCCTCATACTTATGGTGGTGTGCCAGCTGAACTATATTATTTCATTCAAGTGGCTGATAGTCAAACTTAGTTCAGCCTATCACTTATAAATCTACTTTTCTCTATAGAAATCACTATGCTTGGTCACAATATCAGTTGTCTTGTCTAGATTTATCGACTTCATGGGATTATCATGGATATTTTCTGATCTTTGGTGACTGTTCATTGTATCATAGACAGCAATAATATTGCTTGCTACTATGGAATCTGAAGAAAGTAATGCCTGTTTAGAATAAAATAGGGGTCTTTTAAACTTGACCCTGAAAAAAAATATTGCTTTATCTACTCTAATTTTTAACTCTCATTTACGAATACACATATAAACACTATTTTAACAAAAGAATAAGGGTGAAAATAAAGCAATACTACTTAGAACTTTAACATAAGTAACAAATAATCACCATATGAGCAATTAATTTAAAATTAATAAGTCCTTGTTGTTTTTTCTGTGTTTGTTTTTGTGTTTTCTATATAACTGTAAGAATTACTGGAAAAGTTCAATTTGGCTAACATTTGGCTAACTAATGTGTAGTCTGACCTCTTCATAGTGAGGGAGACTTTTATGACCAGTGACTAAAAAACAGTGAACTAGAATCTCAATGGTTTTGGTAGCATCACCCTGCTATTTTTATATTTAAAATATCAGATATGAATAACTTCTACATTTGGACAACTGCCAGTATATGAATTATAATATCTAGGTCATTGCCTGTTTAAAAGACTATTAACTTCTAACCAGTGTTAAAGCATTAAACAGGCCTTTTAGCTACTGGAGAAGCAATGCTGAGACATTTTGGAATACCATATGTATGTGTATTTTGGCTGCAGAAAAACAAACAAGAGACATATCATAAAGGAATACTTCCAGTAAAAAAGTGTAAGTTTTTCTGTTGGTAAGACATTAAAACTTGATTTTTTCCAGATATTTATGCCCCTTTAGTAAATTTACTAATACTATTCATTTTATGTTTGCTTCAGTTACACAGTTGCTTTTGGGTTTTTTGGGGTTTTTTGTGTTTTTGTTTTTTTCACTGAAAATAGTATGATAATTTAACAGGTTATGCTTCTAAAAGCAATGTTTTAAATCTAAAGACAAACTTATGAGAGGGAAAAGATTTGGGATCAAAAATTCAGACAGTTCAGTCACCAAAGAAAGAGCAAGGAACTCTCAGGAACTGAAATGCCAAAGTGAAATCAGGAATCAGAAAGGTGTTTGGTTTTCTTATGAAAAGGAACTAGAGTTCTAAGCAGACCCTGCTTTCCTTCTTGGTGTTTGTAGCAAAGTTCGCTCCTACAAAATTTTAACTGATGCTTTCTACTTTGTCCACACTATGGCAAAGTAGAGGAGAAAAGGAAAAAAAAAAGTTGTGGTAAACATTCATTCACTATGTCTTTCTAAATTTCACACCTTTACATCTCTGCAGTGGATAGTTGTGGTCACCTGTATTAAAATGATGGTAAAGCTATGTAGAAGACATGCATGCACTGAAAAGTGCATGAGAAGTTATTAAGATGGTCAGAAGAGCTCACAGCCTGTCTAAGATGAAAGTACTATCCAGCTTGTTTAATCTGGAAAAGGAAAGCTGCAAGGAAGTAACACAGCTCCATATATATCCATCAGGGGGCTAAACATCAGGAAGGCAGAGAAATCATTGAAGATCATAGACTTTATATGAAAACATAGATGTAAATTAGCCAGTAATAATTTTTTTCTGGCAAGTGTGACCCTCTGAGCATGGAATAGCTAGAATAACCAGAGCAGATATCTGGAATTTAGCTGGCGCAAAACAGTCAATATAGGCTGTTTTAAAATTGCAAGCTTATCATGGAGTGACGCTAACCATTTATTTTCATTTGTAAATATATAAATTTGTATAATATACATTGCATTAAAGTTAATATAATTTAAAGTAAAAAAGTTAAAATAAAGTAAAAATAAGCATTAAGAAGACTTTTAATGCTTATGCTATTCGCTGTCTTTAGCACCAGATGAACCCATAACAAAGGACAGAGAGATGCTATCCAAATATTTTTTTAGAAAATATGAATATTTCCAGAGTCTTTGATGTTGCATCTAATCTTTGCGAAAAATAGTACAAATTTCATTTTAAGATTTCTTTTTAAATTAAAACTGCTTGTCATAACTTTAGATGCATTTAATATGATTTTTTTAGATAATACAGAGTTATAACTGAGTTACACATACTGTCATAAAGAAGACGGGAGGTTATAAATTAAATTTGTAAAAAACAGTCATCCAAAATCAGGCCAACATGAATTTATGAAGAAGAGCTTTAAAATAAGGTCTTTAAAAAGCTTGCAATAGGAAAATAGAGAGGAGGTACAAAAGAAAATATTCTAGCTTGACAATCTTTAAACAAAGAGCAAAATTATGCTGATGTTATACAAATGATTTAAGATTTTATCAGGTGGGGTTAGTATTCTAGTGATCAGACTTCCTACTTTTATCTTCTATTTACCTAGGTTTTAAATAAATAATTTCAGTTAGTCAAGTTAGCCTGAACTGCTTGTTACTGAAAGCTATCATTCCTCCTGTTAAAAATCTTTTCTTACTATTCACCCTATGTTGCTGTAATTCAATATTTTGTTATAATTTCAGAATGTGGCTGTGTATTGCTTTGCAATAGTAAGCAGACCTTCCCTTCAATGGTGGTTTATTTCTCAGAATAAAAAGGGATACAGGGCACATATGGCCAGGTACTGGGACACAGTTGAAACAGCAGCTGATGCACTGGAGTACCTCAAAGAATAGCACCGAACAATATCAAAAAGAGAAAAATGGCCTTGCTGTCACAGTGTCACAGTAAGTTGAAAACATGTTTGCACATCTGAAAAGCCACCTGAAGTGTGCATCAATAAATAAAATACTACTATTGTATCTTAATTTTCTTAATTTTTTAACAATAAAATGTTGCTAGTACCCCTTAATGAGATTCATAGGGCTCAGTATATTTAATAAAAAATTAACTAAGGAAAATGTTCTGTGGTTTGCAAAAGTAATTATCACCTATTGCATGTTCATGATGGAAAGAAAAGTTTAATACAAAGGTGTTGTTTAATAAGCGGTCTTGCTTAAAAAGGGGTGAAATTGTGATCAAGAAATGACAGCATATTCCACAGAAAGACAGAAACCTAGTAACTGAAAAAACTTTTTAAAGTCTTTCTTACACATTGTAGTGAGTTCTGAGACCTATATGAAACATCCACTGCTGAGTTACAAACATATATATTAAACAGAAAAAAGTAAAATATCACGTATTACTTTTTACTTGTATGGACTGTGCAATTGGCCCTTGTGCAGGAAAGCAAAAAAAATGTCAATAAATGAATTCTAGAAACAGCTTGGAATATGTATGCATCATACACACAACTCAAAAAGAGTAGAATGGGCACATTTTCTTTCCCCAGTCTTCATCAACATATACTTTCTCATTTAACACTTGCTAGGCATGCGTAAAGTCTGTAATGAACTATGGACAGATGCTGCTCACAGCTGAACTTTTGAATGAAGGTTTTGCTGAAAAATCTGAATTTCCCATCTTCCATGAGTGACTGTAGTGCAATGTGTCATTTTGCAAATGATGCCATCTTTCAGAGATATCAAGAGGCTCAGATGGAAAGTTCTTTGAGCTATCTGAGAAGTCAACACCACAGGGTACTTGGATAAATAGCAGATGAACAACTCAGAGTTATATTCTTAGCTTAATGTTGCAGAGATTGATGACTTATTGCACAGATCTCCTAAAAGCAACAGGTTTGCTTCAGTCAGTCCAGAAGAATGGCAGACAAAGCTGCTTCCTGTGGAAAGAGGAATTCTAGACCTATCTTCAGCCAAGTTTCATTACCTTCAATAGCAGAATGACCTGGCCCTCTGATGCTTGGTAAGAATATCTAGAAGTCTCACTAAAATATTCATTTTGATTATAAACATTAAGGTAAAATATTATTCACTTTGAAAATAAGTCAGAAAAATGTCTAGCAAACACGAACATGGAAAAACCTCATTGCCTTCTGGAACAGAAGCACAATTGCCTTAACTTTGTTTGGCAAGGTACTGAAGAGAGTGAGTTTTAGTTTGTTCACAGAAAGAGAAGTTCCTTTCTATCATACATATGAAAAAACACTGCCTTTGGTATTTTGGCTTCTTTTGTTAAACATTGTGAGTCTAATAAATTCTGATTAATAAAAACCTTTAGTCAAATAAAAGTGAGGAATATAATAATTTAATGACAAGTTTAATTCTATATATTTTAATTATTAAGTAGAAATAAATTTGAATTTAAATATAATGCATGGTATAGAACTCGCATTTACTTGAACTCAAAAATTTTGTAGTTTATGAAGCAGGCTGTAGTAATAAGGGTTAACTAGAGAGCAGAAGAGTAATTTCACTCTATTTAATGTATTAACATAATATGCTTTTTAAAAAACAATTTCTGGTTAAATTTGTGCACTACCAGGTTTTATGAGCATTTTGTATTACTTTACTACATAACCACAGACTGAAAAGTGAAGTGAATGTAATGTTAATGGTTAAGTAAAGGACATAATAAACACTTTGCATAAAATGTAAAGATAATTGCAAATGAACCACATAATTTTAAGTAACAGATAAATAAGTATGGTATGTTAGAGCTCTAAGTAGCACTTTCTTCCTTACTGTTGTGGTTTGACTCACTTGACTGGCAGCAAAACACACATCCTGAGGGACGGGGGAGAGAATTAACGGGATAAAGGGAAAAGAGACTTGTGAGTTAAGAACAATTTAAGAACTAAACTACAATAATGTTGAAAATAATAATAATGATTATAATAATGGTAATACATAACAGCAATATACACAAATATACAAGTATATAAATGTGTAACAGGCAGTGCAACTGCCCACCACCCAATGACCAAAGCTATAACCCATTCACCCATTCCTGGCTAAAGACCCCAGAGCAAAGAGAGTCCTGAAACTGCATCCCAGAAAAGACATAAGAACCTGAGCATCTGAGAAAGTGAGAGCTGACCAAGAGAGTGAGAAATGACTCTGAGAGAGGGGTGACTCAGAGACAAAGAACTTCCAGACAGAGCCTCATCTATACACAGGGCATGACATGCATGATATGGAAAATATACCATTTGTCGATTTGGGTCTCGATCCTAAAACTAAGGTCGAATCCTAGGCTAGTAATTGGGCTGTGCTGCCTCCCAGGTTCTCCTGTACCTGCAGTCAGTGACACAACAGAGAAGCTGAAACAGTCCTTGACTGTCCTAGCAACAGCTATAAACATCAGTATGTTATCAGCCTTCTCCTCAGCACAAATTCAAAACATAACCTCTTAGTAGCTACTATGAAAAATTTAACTCTGTCCCAGCCAAAACCGGGACACTTCCTATGCTTCATCTTAAAGCATCTAAAATTTCATAACAAACTATAGGCCCACATTTTTTTAATTTAACAGAAATGAATTTGTATTCTGGCTAACTTTCTCTTAGTTACTTACATGCAAAGCACCCCTAAAATATGTGCATAACATTTTGCAGAAGAGTTCGAAAGCAGCATAGAATGTTCTTACTTTGACTCAATTCCTCAAGTCCTGGTCAACAAAGGGGACTATAATTTTACGTGTGTTTTCAGGGAGACACAGATTTATTAAACAGAGTGATGATCCACTCTAAATATCTCAGCTGGAGGACAACCTTCCAAAACATGATTTCAGGATGTCTTGCCTATCAGTTCTACATCCCTTTTTTTTGTTTGTTTGTTTGAATTATGACTTATAATGCTTAGGCACATACTGATAATGCGCAAGTGTGTACGGCAAAGCAACATCAGAATTTAACACTGAGTCAAAACACATCTAGATGTTTTTTTTGGGCTCCTTTTATTGTTATTTATAATTTTGTTGGTCCTGAAAATTGCTGTGAGAGACGGAACATTTCCCTTTAATCTATGCAGATTTTCTTGCTTACATGAGTACACATGGTTTTAGAAGTTTAATTGAACAATGAAGAATTTACTACATACACAAACAACAGCAACAGTGAGACCAAGATACTAATTCTTTAAGCTATTCAAAGACTTCTTATGCTTAAGCAAGTTGTGCATATATTTGAAAAACAGGCTCAAATCTCATTGCATGACACAATGGATGGCATGTGTCCTCTTTGAGCTTATGTGTGTTCCATCCACAATACTCAAAGTCACTATCTTAAGAAGTACTGCTAAGGATGTCAAATGGCTGACTATGCTACTACTGGATGCTGATATTGTTATCTGTGAGCAATAAGTATTTAAAATTTTACCTTCTTTTTTCTATACCAGTATGAGAAATTACGCCATTTTGAGAAAAATAAATGCTTCTAAGTTTATCTTAATCAGTGTCATAGCAAATTCATAATGGAGGTGATTAATTTGAGAAATAAAAAGAAGGTTTTTGTCATAAAGGAACCTTCACTTTCTCTTATGTTTTTGAGGATTTCAGGAGTAAAACTTACTCTCTCTGGATGAATCTCTTCTGTCATCACAATAGGTTAGAAATATCACGGATTACTTTCCTTCAGAAGAATAAATCTTGGCACTGATGTACATAAAATGATATTATTTTATCATAAAATTCCTGAAAACCTGAACATCTGTTTCAAGAGATGTGTGACATATACAGCTTACCATTTGGAAACATCTGGTTTATTAATAGAATCATAGAATCATAGAATGATTAGGGTTGGAAGGGACCTTAAAGATCATCAAGTTCCAACCCCCCTGCCATTGGCAGGGACACCCTCCACTAGACCAGCTTGCCCAAAGCCTCATCCAGCCTGGCCTTGAACACCTCCAGGGATGGGGCATCCACAACTTCCCTGGGCAACCTGTTCCAGTGTCTCACCACCCTCATAGTGAAA
>WKFP01013314.1:32833-51980 GCA_011057875.1 Pterocles orientalis | reverse complement strand
ACTCTATTCCCTCATCCAAGTCGTTGATGAATGTATTGAACAGCACAGGTCCCAGTACTGAACCCTGGGGGACTCCACTAGATACAGGCCTCCAACTAGACTCCATCCCATTCACAACAACTCTCTGGCTTCTTTTCTCCAGCCAGTTCACAATCCATCTCACTACCCGATCATCCAGATCACACTTCCTCAGTTTATCTGCAAGGATACTGTGGGAGACGGTGTCAAATGCTTTACTGAACTCAAGATAGACCACATCTACTGCTTTACCATCATCTATCCACCTGGTAATGTCCTCATAAAAGGCTATCAGGTCGGTCAAGCATGACTTCCTCTTGGTGAAGCCACGCTGACTGCCCCTAGTGACCTTCTTATCCCTGATAAGCCTAGACTGAGAGCTATGTATTAGAGTGTGGTATTTCATTCTCGTTATCTTGTAAAAGAAGTGTAAAGAACACATCTTTGAAAAAATAGTAAAAATTAAAACAGTCCAATACTTAGTAATATTTTTTTTTCCTTCTAACACTTGTGAAACATATAAACTCAACACTATCTACTTAAAAGAGATAGAATTAGCCAAAAGAGGAGAGGAAGCTTAGAAATGTAATCAAAGAATACAGGAATATATTCTTTGGGTGGGAATAAAATAAAATACATTAAGAAAGAAATAAATAGAGAATTGAAAACTTGTCTTTCTGAAGGCTTACATAAGTAGTATGTAGTGTTCTGTTTTTACCCTGAAAATACAAAAGTGTTTTTAAAATATTTGCCTATGCACTGGTACCAAGGACAGAAATAATATCAGAAAAACATCCTTATTTTTGTGTATTTTAATTAAATGTTGACTCCAAATGAATCACTGAAATGCATCAAAATCTACACTGTATAAGACTTCTCTCTCTTTGTAAATCCAGATAAGTTTCTAAAGTCCTTACAGTCTAGTCTGGAAGTGAAGAAAAAAAACATGTACATATACACCAGGGTGAACACATTATTAGTTTTGATCATCCATAGCAAGCAGGTAAGGATTTCAGAGGAAATCCTTATATTTTATCTAAGCCTAGATGAATAACAGATACTTAAAAGCATACTAGTTGGCTACAGATGTTTCATGGCTTCTTGAAGTCCAGGGAATGGCAGTAGAGCACTGAAGTTTTGAACTAAACAAAAAAACCCAGAAAAATTGGTAGATTGAAAAATTTAAGATTGTGTTAAAGTATTTGAGATTATTTTCAAAAGTATGAAGCAAATCAGAATGCCACAGACAAATCTTTTTGCTGTTCAAGGAGTCTTCAACTAGTGGCAATCAAGATTTCTGACTGTTGTACAACAAACTTTTAAAGAGTGCAGTCTTAGCTCCATTGAAGTAAATGGGAATTTTGCCATTGAATTTGCTGAGGTCATGTTTTCACTATGAGTCTGTGTGGAATGACAATACTTTAGACTAAGGCTTGCAATGTTAGGAAAGTGTTTTGTAACATTAATAATATCTCAGTGACATGATCTGTCTCTGAGGTTATTGAGTTACTTCATGTAATATTGAAATATTGCTGATGGGAAGATAATGGTGACGTCTGGATGTGCTTCTGGTTTAATAATTTCCATCCTTCCCTGCTCCCCCCTTTTCTTAATTTTTAAGTGAAAAGATACTCTGAGAATTTAGATAAACTAATGACCAATTGCTGAATTTCAGAAAAGATACTGTTATTTCATGTTCTGATGAAAAACTCATTTTATAAACTTTTTTTGGGAGATGTAATTTTTCTTCTGTTGTTAAGTCCTCTTTCTGATCATTATCCTTTCAGCAAAGTCCAGTACAACATTTGAACCTCTGAGGAGAATTTTGCATAGAAATCGATCATACGACATGTTAGGAGATAAAAAAAGTTTTTTTAGAAAACCTTACAAGATGAGTCCACATATCTAAGATGTGTTAAGGCAGTAAAGGCACAAGATTAAAGGAACAACCATGTGACACAGCTTCAGCTTTGGAGTGACTGCTGAATAATCAACCTTTTTTTTAATTTTTCCTTTTTTTCTTTTTTCTTTTATGTTGCTAGTGTTTCTGCCTGTTTACAAACAAGAGTAGAAAACAAACCTTGGGATATACAGTGCTTTTTGCCCAGAATCGTGAAATTTTACAATGTACTTCTGTTTAACAACTGATGCATACAAACTCTTATCTGTTATCAAGGGGTATCAGAATAATTCCTGCACATGTAAACTATTGCATTGGGGGATTTGCAAGCATAAAGATTGAAAAGACTGGCTCTGCCCCAGAGTCATTACGATAGTATAAGACAAAAGACAATGTAGGCGGCCAGATGAAGGTCTCACAAGAATCAAACTGACAGCACTAATAAGCACTGTCATACAGAAATTATAGGTCAGTAACTTCTGTCTGCTTCTTTTTGGACAGAGTGACAACAGAAAGTTTTCTGTCATCATACTAGTTTTCATATTAATAACATTGCATTTTCCATTCTGATAATTATTATTACTTTCATATTGAAACAATGCTTACCAGGAGCAATTTATTCCCCATGGAAACATGGATAATACTGTGACAAAGTGTGAGAATCAAAAAGACAGTTTATATTGGCATTAACACAAAATCTGGGAAAAGGAATTAAAATTGATATTGCCTTATCAAAACCAGAAAGGTAATTTATCTAGGCTGTAATTATTCCAGCTAGAATTTGCCCAGATTATGGAAGTTAATTCTTTTGTTCTTTAAAATGTCCAGCAAAATTGATGGAGTGTATTAACTGTCACAAAACCTCTCCAGAAAAAAAATGTAACAAAGAAAAAACCTTATGTAGCAAAGCTGGGATATGCTCAGGTTGTACTGGATCTCATAGTTCAGAATTATCTGGGATGCTGATTCATAATATCCTTCACAGTAGCACAACTTCAAATGTTCCTTCAGCTTCTCATAAGCAAACTGCCTTGCATTGACAATGATCTAGTTGAACTCATATTTTGTTTCTTTCACATTACACAATACATTTTCTTCTTGCCCCCTTTTTTAAAATGATAATTAAATTTCAGTGTGCAGGAAATGGAAACAGAAAATGAACAGACACCATTTTTCTTCACATTCATTTTTTCATATGCACCCCAAAGTAAGATGTTTATAAAATTTGATGTCACTTATTAAAATTAATTATGGCGGGCTTTTTTGAAAGAATAATTCAAGTTTGCTGTGTTAACGTCATGCTACACTAACATTTTTTGTATGTAAAGGGGTTATCTTACTGTATTATACATTAACATTCCCCAAGTTTAGAGGTTTATTAGCACTGAGTTGTAAGAGATATGTTTTTCTTAATAAAAGGTAAGTTATCTTTCCAGCTTTATCTGTTAAATGTTGAAGCTGGACATTTTATCTACCTGTGCATGAAATATCACACTGGACCATGACACAGGAATCGTCACAGAGTATATTTCTCTCATTTTTACACTTAGACACCTTAATAAGCACAGCAAATGTAAAATGTCTAAGTGTTGTACTTTTATAATCTTGTGTCTGTAGTAAAGTGCTTCAAAGCAAAAGAAATCAAACCTCCAAGAACTGTTGCAATTGTAACTTGTAATCTGTAAAACCTGTGATGGACTAGAACTGACATTTGATTTCTAAAAGGCTACACAAAATAGTCACTCTTCTGAAAACACCCTGCAGTGAAACCGATTTCCACTTCCAGAAACACTATTTTTAACACAATGTAGTCCTGGATATTTTTATTTCTCCTACTGTGTAATGGCCTGTTTAAATCATAGAGTATTTTTATTTAGTCTCATATTGTTTTAGTTCTTCCTTGTGTATAATCACAGAATCACAGAATCACAGAATCACAGAATGTTAGGGATTGGAAGGGACCTCGAAAGATCATCTAGTCCAATCCCCCTGCCAGAGCAGGAACACCTAGATCAGATCGCACAGGAACGCATCCAGGCGGGCTTTGAATGTCTCCAGAGAAGGAGACTCCACAACCTCTCTGGGCAGCCTGTTCCAGCCCCACATTGACTCCTTTCCTCCAACTGAAGATTCCTGAGAAGGGTGAATTAACAAGTCCCTAAGGACAGAGACTTCTAAATTGCTTGTTGCTGGTTTTATCTAGGTAAGCAGAGAAAAACTTCGGTGTTTTTCTTACTTAGGACGTCATGTGATCTGTTTAATTTACACTTCATAGGTTGCTAAACTTAGTCTGGGCTGCATATAGGCTCTTAAACTCATACAGGCTTTATTCCTGGCTCCCCTGTTGTTCAATATATGGAACCTGCTGGAATACACATTGTTTAACTCCCCTGCTGAACACCCATGTTCTCTTAAATTGCGGTGCAGAGACACATACCTCCCACTTGGCTATGCAATGGACTGCCTTTGTACAGATCACGAGAGCCCATGTATTAGGAATTTTATAATCCAGAAATTTGGATCTCCTAGCTTACACTTAGATTTTGGCTTGAAATTTGTGCTTAAGTTTCCAACGTTTGGAAAAAAACAATGAAAGGGCATGGCACTCAACATTCTACTCATATCAAAGTACTCTACAGACTCTAGTTAAGAACTCATGGGTAAAGAAACTAGGTCTATTTACTACAAAGTGAAAAATAGTAAAAAACCCCCATTTGACTAAACCATGAAAACAGAGGAGTTCACACTAGGTAACTTGCACCAATGAGAAGCAACTTAGCTCTCCACTGGTACTGCCAAAGGACACTGTATTTGCTATCATGTATGTTCTCTGCACTGCAGTGCAGAAGCACCCTTATCTTTATAGAATGTTCAAGGAACAGAATGTGTGAAAAATTAGATGTGGCCAAGTTATTTAGATTAATAAGTAAGCTATGACCACAGCACATGGACAAAAAATGTACAACCCTTGGCAAACAGGAAGTCACTGTGTTGAAATGGTGGAAGAACTTGGTTTGTTTACCTGTTTAAATAAAATCAGCAATAATAAAATAAGAAAAATTCTTTCCTACAAGAGGCATGGAAAACTATTTCTTAGTCATCCTCCTTGACTATTGTCAGGACTAGTCCCAATTTTAGTACTACTTTTTGTTTGAAGTGTTATGGAGAGAGTGGCATGTGCATTATTCAACTAATCTAAATGTGGTAATCTTCATTATATTTGTAGTATACTTTCCACCAAAATAAACACAGGACTGCAGAATTCCAGTGCATTTAAATGACTATGAAATAGTGAGATAGCATTATCTTTATGGCACTGAATTAGCATTCTGGATGTTCTTGAAATTTTGAAGGAGTAAATTAAACTATGTGTTTTCAGTAAATGGTAGCAGAAATGAAAAAGGGTAATATAAAGGAAATGTAGAGAAAATTATCAGCCTGAGAACCTGTAGCTAACATAAGACTGTCTGTTTTCTTTTTTCTTTTTTTTTTGCCATATTATGATGACATCATGCCAAATGTGAAAAAGAGGCATTGTACTATAAAACATGTCAAGTTTTGCAAGGACAATGCATTGTATGATGAATGTCTCCACTATGTGGAATGCATGATGAATTTTTTAGTTTATCTACTGAAACACTCAAGATGGGTGTGTGGGAGAGGAGCAGAGAAAGGTTTTGTGGTTTGGGCTTGGGTCCCCCCACCCCCACTTATTTCTTTTTCCTAAAGCAGATCTCTAGATTTTCTTTATTCTATGCTAATTACTATCAAATGCCAAAATATGTTTACATTTGCAAATATTTCTTTTCAAAGAATCTCCAGTTGCCAAAACACGTGTGTCCCACATTAGACAAAAACTGATGAATTCTCTCCAGCACAAAAATGATAGAGCCAATTTTTGTACAAAAAAATGTTACTGTGTTTCAAAATGTTACTGTGTGTTTCAAAGGTAGGGACTGGGAGAAGGAAGAACCAACAGCTGCAGGAGAAGATCAGGTTTGAGACCATCAAAGGAACCTGAAGGTGCAAAAGTCTGTTGGGACTTGAAGAGATACACCAATGGATCCTGTGGGAAAGGGTGAACAAAGTTGCTATGCTAAGCCACTATCCATCATACTTGAGAAGCTGTGTCAGTTTCATGAAGTTCCCGCTGACTGGAAAAGGAGAAGCATAACCCCTCTTTTAAGGGAATTAAGGAAGACCCAGAGAACTACAGGCTTGTCAGTCCCACCTCTGTGCCTGGCAAGATCATGGAGCAGATACTCCTTGAAGATATGCTAAGGCACATGGAAAATAAGGAGGTGATTGGTGACAGCCAACATGGCTTCACTAAGGGCAAATTGTGCTGGACAAATTTGGTGGCCTTCTACGATGGGTATACAGCATTGGTAGCTAAGGGAAGAGCAACTGACATAATCTACCTGGACTTGTGTAAAGAATTTGACCCTGTCCCACCCAACATCCTCGTCTCTAATTTGGAGAGACACGGATTTGACAGAAGGACCATTTGGTGGATAAGGAACTGGTTGGATGGTCTCAACCAAAGAGTTGTGTTCAACAACTTGATGTCCAAGTGGAGACTGGTGACGAGTGGTGTTCCGCAGGGTTTTCAGTATTGGGACTGGTGTTTAACGTCTTTGTTGGCGACATGGACAGAGGGATTGAGTGCACCTTAAGCAACTTTGCTGACAACACCAAGCTGCGTGGTGTGGTGGACATGCTGGACGGAAGGGATGCCATCCAGAAGGACTTTGACAGGTTTGAGAAGTGGGCCCATGCCAACCTCATGAAGTTCAACAAAGGCAAGTAAATAGATTGTACATAGATTGAGGCAATCCCAAGCACAAATACAGGCTGGGTGGAGACTGGCTTGAGAGCAACACTGAAGAGAAGGACTTGCGGCTGTTGATTGATGAGAGACTGAACATGATCCAGCAATGTGCACTTGCAGCCCAAAAAGCCAACTTGTCCTGGGCTGCATCAAAAGAAGTGTGACCAGCAGCTGGAGGGAGGTAATTCTCCTCCTCTACTCCACTCTCGTGAAACTACACCATGTGAGTATGGCATTCAGCTATGGAGTCCTCAGCACAGGAAGGATGTGGACCTGTTGAAGTGAGTCTAGAGGAGGGCTACAAAAATTATCAGATGGTTGAAGCACCTCCCATATGAGGACAGGCTAGGAGAGTTGGGGTTGTTCAGCTTGGAGGAAAGAAGGCTCCAAGGAGACCTTATAGGAGCCTTCCAGTACTTAAAGGGGGCCTACAGGAGAGATGGGGAGGCACTCTTTATCAGGGAGGGTAGTGATATGATAAGGAGTAGTGGTTTTAAGCTGAAAGAGGGCAGATTTAATTAGATATTAGGAAGAAGTTTTTTTACTCTGAGAGTGGTGAGGCAACTGGAAGAGGTTGCCCAGAGGAGCTGTGGATGCTTCACCCCTGGAGGTTTTCAAGGTCAGGTTGGATGAGGCTTTGAGTAACCTGGTCTGATGGAAGGTGTCACTGCCCACAGTAGGGAGTTTGGAACTCAGTGATCTTTAATGTCTCTTCCAACCTTAAACCATTCTATGATTCTGTGAAAATGGGGAAGAAAAACAGATACCAAAATTTCATTTAAAGAACATAAAAAACCCCTAATTTAAGATATTAAAACTTTCATATTTCACTTGGGATGAGATACAGATGATCCTCAAAACTATTGAATGCTCTTTTAGAGGCTAAATGAGCTAGCCCACGGCAGTAGTGGTCACAGCAGTGACTGAACAAGGGTAGAGGTGCAGAATCTTTTAAGTTCTAAGGAATACCACCCTATCATTAAGATAACTGGATTGCATATCTACTAGTAAATGAAAATAATCTAAATGCAGAAAATCAGAATATTTTATTCATACTTATAAAATTGTCACATTTGGGAATTTCAGAAACATCTCGTCCGAAAGAGGTCAAGCAATACTACTATTTGTCTGCAGGTTCATAATCTTTGGGGTCCCTATAGACCAGTCAGATTATGCAATGTAAGGGCAATCAGAAGACTGAATTTCCTTATAGCACGAGGACCTTCATTCCCTCTAGTAAATATTCAGCTGCAAGCACTATTGTGACAGTGTTTGTTCTGGACTGCCTATGAAACAGTACATCATGAGCAGAAAATGGAGTTCACTGTCATGGTTTAGTGTGAAAGACAGAAAAGAGATGGCTGTCCATTTCAGGAGCTGCATTCAAAAGAGGAACTGCTTGTGCTTTCTCCAGTCCTTCACACATTTTTACAGCAAACTCTAATGGAGGATTTGGCGAGTGACATCTCTAAATAATTTATGAGTTTCAAATCCATACACTGCTTCTAGTGAAGTCTGTTATTATTCCACAGACAGATGTGAGAAGACTTTTCTTAAGGGGTAGACTCAAATGGCCGGACTAGCTTTTGGACAGAGAGAATGAGACTCTAGAGATCAAATATTTATGCCCACTGAATTTACTATAAGAAATATCTGCAACATAGATAGCTGAAAGCCGTACACTGAAAACATACAGGAGACAAACTCATCAGGGCCTTTTTCTTCACTAAATAGAGTGATCATCTTATGAGGACACTTCCTTTCCTCTGAAATATGGAATAATTATACTGAGACCCCAATTCCCTCAACCTTCCAAGAGGCACAATATTGTTCATTTTGCATCTATCAATGAAATAAAAAAGGGGTTGGAAAAATCTGCCAACTCAGGCAAGAATCACCTCTCAAATAAAACCTAAATAAAAGAATTACAGAGAATTATTGTAATACAAAAGTGGTGTGATACTGTTAATAACTGTTCATGTAAACTAAATATAAAATATGGTTGTAGTTCAATGTCTAAAATGCAGTGAGAGTACATAGCTCTTATTTGCTATATATGAAAAGGTAAAAACGGTGGAGGAAAAGAGAAACAGACATAATTTTACATTTTCTAATTGAGAAACGCTTGCCTTTGACTTTCAAATATGATGAACTTTGATAGACTCTGTGCATTTCATCCCACCTGCATTTTCTTGGATTCACGCCTTGATTTGTGTCAACTGATTCACTGACTTTTTATCAGGGTGTTCAAATATACAGTGCCTTCATTAACTACCCAAGTTTTCTGTCTCATTATGTGAGACAGAAAAGCCCACTAAGCTGTCATTGAACAGCAATCATTACTTCTGAGCTCCTGTACTTCTGTGGATGAGGGCGAGGGTGACGATTGATTTGTCACTATCTTAATAGATACTTGACCTCTGAGTCAATGCACGCGTTTCACTCAGTGGTGGCAGAGGGCAAATGATCCAATCTTGTGAACACAATGGGCTAATACAAGTGCTCTAGTTTTTCCTGATTTCCTGAGAGAGTTGTTGCAATTTTCTCTTGCTCGATACTTACTAATCTTTCTAGTTAAGAAATCCCTGGTATTTCAAGTTTAAGTTAATAGCAATGAAAAAAAACTAGCAGCTTAACAAAACTCTGTTATTCCTTGAGTACTATCTGGGCAAATTTATAGTCAAATGAAAGAAAGCAAAATCATATAGCTAATGAGTACATACAAATTTCCAGGGTTTTTTATTTTTTAGGAAGATTTTAAACTCATTCAAGAGTATTTTTCACTTTTCTGCTCAAATCACTCAATATAATTTTAAAAATTTTGTTGGCTAAACTCTACAGGTTAAATAAAAATTAAAAAGTATATTGTCCTATTTAAAAAAAAAAATAGAGCAGAAGTAAGCCACTTTCTGAAAGAAAGCTCCACAAATCCCTCTGTTCTCCTACATGAAGGTCAACTCTCCTTTCTTACACTCCAGTCTGTCTTTCCTAAAGAGTTTGCATCTACTCATGGCAGCACACCTGCTCTTGATTACAAAATCCCTATTGTTTACATCAGCTGTTGCACTTTGTTTGCTAACTTGGTCCACTGCTTTACTGGTCATTCTCTCTCTCCGTTCTTGTTCTTAGTTTAACATTCTCTTCTGGAGGTTGCCCAGCCTGATTTTTCCCTGATTCATCAGGGAATCCCTCTCCTCCCAAGCAATCCTCAAAGAGGGTCTCATGGTCATAAAAATTAAAACTTGTTACCAACACCAAATGTGCAACCAGCCTTTGACCTCGAAGATCTATCCACTCCTCCTCAAGCCCTTCCCATTCACCTTGCAAGAACAAGGAGAAACCACCAAACACCAAGCAAGGTGTTTCATTCTCTGGAGAAGTTCGACAAAACTTGCCAGCCTATCCATGACATCTGATCAGAACCCGCAGCAGGCAGGCAATATCCCCATTAGCAGGCTGAGTCAGCAGAGCGACCTCCGCCCATGCAGTAGCAAGTCTCCCACCACCATTTTTTGCCACAGGTCTCAGACACAAGCAGTTCAGGGGCTTCATTGGGCAGAAGTCTCTGCCCTTGCCTGTGCTGGGGCTCCAAACCTGCTCTGCAGGACATAGATGCACATGGAGCAGGAACAGTCATCCTGGTGCCAGAGCTCACAAGCTGCCAGCCTTTACCACCTCCCAGCCTGACAAGAACAGGTGCTGCAGCCCCTCCTTGGTGCAGCTGGTGGTTCAGGCTCTTGGAGTACAGTGTCTTGAGAGACATTAGCTCAGTCTCCTTCTTGGCATCTCTGATGCTGTATAGCCTGCTGACCTCCCCCCACATCTCCATTACTCATGTTGTAGACCCTCTACCAGTGTATGCCTCCTGCAAGTGCTGAGACAATGCCTGTGACTCCAGCGAGAGGTTCCCGAGGTCACTGCAGCCGTGGACCTGCGGAACTACTCCTTCCCATCGGAAGTTATGCTGGGTAAAGGCTTGTCCTGGGGGCTACCAAGGACCCTGCACCATGATGCATGCCCACCATTGCTGAGCAAACAGGCTGTCCTCAGAGGAGTTTCTGCCTTCACTTCTGCACAAAACGTTGCCTCTGGGGACTACCTCTGCTAGCTGAAGCATTAAATAGTGTAAGTTATAGTAGAATTCACTGTTATGAAGCTACAGGATGTTGATTAAAGTCTTTCTAAAGCTCTCAAAATCTAATTTTATAAGACTCTGATATTGTGATTAGAAAGATACTTGGATTCAGTGAAAAATCTTTGGTACTAGAAACCACAGGTCCTTAACATTTCCTTGACTCTTAGAAGGACAGTCTTACCAAAAATTATTTTGTTTATCTCTGCATTCAAGTGTTGTGTTAGAAAATGCATTTTATTTGGCCTTCTGAAAACTTTGAAAGTGTCTAGTGATAGAAAACAGAAAACTAAATTAATAATAAATTAATGTAACTTAATATATTTCAATTCCAGATCAACATAGGCATCAAAGGGGTTAATAAACAGGCTCTCTGAATCTTCAGACTTGTGACTGAAGAAAGCAGAAACAAAGACTGCCTAGAAACGGTGGTTTTGAGAAAAATTAGAAGAAAGGAAGTCTTAGAGTAGTCACTGCAATGATTCATGGAGTCAAGATGACAAAAGTCTTACAATGAATATAGAGTCAGTTCCTTCCTGCAGAGGTCTGGTGCTGAAATGAAACTTTAGCCAATCAACAGTTTAGTTTTCTGAAGGTAATTCTTTATAACTAGGAAATAAATTCAATGCAGATAGAGCTAGAAAAACCATAGAAAAATATTCAAATGGTAAATTAATTTTGAAAAATACACTCCCAGAAGATCAAAAACTTTGAAGGAAGGAGATAAAATATTCATTATGATTTAATACAAACATATTTGCAACAAACAACAGATTCTCAGACAATTATGTGTAAGATGTCAGGAACATTCATCAATGGTTGCTGTCTAGTCCTCTGTGCTTAACAGTAATCAGCCATCATCAACACACCTTTGCCGTTTACGAATCCTATTTTTCTGTAAAGATCTATCATTATGTTGAAGAAATTCAGTCACATAAAAAAATTACAATGTACAGGAATGCAGGGTGAGTCAAGAAATTTTCTCTATTTGGCTAGTAAATTTTTGCCTATACAGCTTCAGGAAAGGGAACGTATAGATATTGCCAAATACTTGGGGAATTACTCAGCTCTAGGAAAAATATTCATCTGCAATGAACGGAAGTGCATAGGTGCAAGTAACTCAACATGCACATAGTAAGAATGCATATAAAATCTGCCTTAGCAGCTTTACTTTATTCTGATACTTCCTTGGAATAAACTCTATATTTGTCCTACATAATCAGAAACCAAACCAAAACAAACCAATACAACAACAACAAAACATCAAAACCAACAAACCTTCAAAGACAGAGGCATGTTTATCAAAAGTAATTCTATTCTACCTTTTCTGGTTTGCATTTACAGTATTAAAAGAGAGAAGGGAGCTCATATTCTGCAAAGAATGGAAGACAAAGTAGAGTACAAAATATTGGTTCTTTTAGAGTGTTTTTATAAAAATGATATGAAGAAAATTGTGCAGAACAATTATCTGTAAATCAAAATGTGACCAGATTGTGTTAGAAGAACAGATGATGCAACTGGTTTTTCATTTCTGGGGTCAGAGATTTAGTATCATAAAACATAATGTGTTATTTAGTCAGATTCTACCATTCATCTGTTTTGCCCAAAGTTCATCTGGAGCTATTTAAACCTAAGTGTTGAGATGAAGTATGAGTGTCTGACATTAATAATCACATGCAATTATTTATGTGACACTAGCTAATGCTTCAAATCTTGGTCTTAATTTGGAAATTAGTTGCCTCTTGCAGTTGTTTTGAAACATCCATCATGGGTATATAACTTCTATGTTTTGGGCACTGTGGTATTATTGTCAGATTAAGGATATCACTCCTCCAGCCTACAAAGCCTCCAGCTTTCTGTTGAATCATAGAATCATAGAGTTATTAAGGTTGCAAAAGACCTCAAGGATCATCAAGTCCAACCGTCAACCCAACACCACCTAACTCACAAAACCATGTCCCTAAGCACCACATCTACACATTTCTTGAACACCTCCAGGGATGCTGACTCCACCACTTCCCTGGGCAGCCTGTTCCAATGCCTGATCACTCTTTCAGTGAAGAAATTTTTTCTAATATCTAACCTAAACCTCCCCTGGTGTAGCTTGTGGCTATTTCCTCTTGTCCCATCACTTGTTACTTTGGAGAAGAGGCCAGCACCCACCTCACTACAACCTCCTTTCAGGTAGTTGCAGAGAGTGATAAGGTCTCCTCTCAGCCTGCTCTTCTCTAGATTAAACAACCCCAGCTCCCTCAGCCACTCCTCACAAGACCTGTGCTCCAGACCTTTCACCAGCTTTGTTGTCCTTCTCTAGACCTGCTCCAGCACCTCAATGTCCTTCTTGTGTTGAGGGGCCCAAAACTGAACACAGTATTCAAGGTGCAGCCTCATCAGTGTTGGGATATATTTAAAGACAAAATAGGATACATCTGACACCAGTACACTGTGTTTTGTTTAAAGCCTAAAACACCGCCATAATAAAGCCATTTTGAAGTTTTGTTATGTACCTCAAACCTTAATTTGCATTAGGCTTGCTCCATAGTAAATAGGAGCAAATTATATATTTTTAGTATGATAACTGCTAGAATTGTGTCATTACTGTCAAATAACAGATTTTCAAACTATTTTAATTCAGCATTTATTTAATTCAGTTGTGGTACTGAATGTTTATACATATTTCCACTACAGCTTTATTGGCATATTTATGACTTAGGATATCTGGGACTTGTTTTCACAGATCTTACTGTTAGAAACTGCTATTAAGGGCTCCATATTGAGGAACGATTGTAGCAACTGAGATAAAATGTGAAGACACTGTCTTGAAAATATTCTATCACATTTGCAGGTTCTGCTTGCTTTTCTGAGGTTTGCGACAGAAAACCAGAGTTTATAATCTAGCCCACAGCCTGTAAACCACATTAACATTCAGGGAAAATATCTTCTTTTTCAAATCTAGAAAACAGCAGTTCTGAACTGATTGCTTAATTACTTCATCCACCCACAAATGAAGATATTACTCTTCAGTACAGCTGGTCACAAACGCAATGCAAACCAGCCCTTCGTATGGAACTCTAAGATAAGAGCTATATTTTCACTGAATGTCTCCCTAGCATACCAATGAAACAAAATTTTGTCCTGTCTGTACAACAAACATATTACAAGAAGTAATACAGTTATACATAAATTTTTTTCTGCGAATATGTGTTTTAAAATTCAGTAGACAAACCTTCTCACAAACTGCAGTATTAGGAACATTTGCCTTTATCGAATTTAAACTTGAATTCCATTAAGAACTAGACTTTAAAAAATAGACCTCCCCCATAGCAAAGTAACATTTTTTAAGTGAATCGTTGGTGTCAGAGGGACTGAACCTTATGCAGAGGCAAGACACTACTAATCAAACTGATTCAAGGAAGCAAAACACTCCTGCTTTGCAAGGAAACAAAAACCTTTCCTGGCTCCTTTTGAGTCCCTTCTGAGAAAGCAATGCTCTTACCTCTGATCTGACAAGACAAAATACAAGGTATGTTTCGGTTCAGAAATTGTTGACCCCTGTGTAGGCCACCTGGTTTTAATAATGGTGTAAACATATCACGGTTAAGCCCCTCTGAAATGCAAAATCCCTTCTCACTCTCTGGAATCTCTGGGTAAATACCAAAACAGCCAATGCAAGCAAAGTGCTGCATGAAGCAGATAAACAAATACCAGCTGAAAACTAATGTTAGTGCAGTAGCCTAACAGGAAACAAGTGTGTGGAAGGTTGGTTAAAGATTTATTTTTATCAATCAGAGCAGACACAATTATATATAAAGTAAAGTAGCTGTTATTATTCCTTTGAGAGCACCCTCTTCTATATTAAATATAGCCAGCACATATAAAAATCAATGATGAAGTCATGAATAAATCACTTAAAGAAAGTTTTCCAAGGAATAGAAGTGTTTACGCAATCTATTACGACTCTCCCATTGACTGCAAAGGGAGGAGTTACTACAGCAAGTACTATGCTTCCTTACAGCTTGCTTAGCATGCTTCCACTGACAATCTTCGGTTTTATACTCTTAGCAATTGTTTGCAGGAAACCAATTCATTCTGGAAAAAGGGACAATATTGTGTGTCTTCTTTTTTTTTGATATTAATTAAAAAACCCAAATAATTGGAGTCAAGTGTATATGGAATAAAAAATAATTAGTTCTTACACCAGAACTGATAAGAACTTAGACAACGTTTGCTTTTTGAGCTGGATTTTGTAACCCATGTACATTGCTATAAGAGGTATTTTAAACAGAGAAGTGGGTTAGAACTCACTGGAGACTTGTGGTTACAGACTTAAGACTGAAATCTTCTGGGAATCATGTTTTAATTGACTAGAGGAGAAAGAGGCAGGGAAAACCCCCAAACAAACAAAAAACCCCATACCACCACAGAAACAAGCCAAAAAGAAATCTGAATTAAGAAACAAAGTAAAAATGAACATAGAGTAGAAAAGACAGATGTCTTCTCTGTGATACTTCAGAGAAGAAGAAAACTTTCTGCAAAACATTTCTAAAAATGTTGCTCTAAAGCAAATAAAACAAAAGAGTTTGCTTTTACCTACTAACTTCATTTAGGACTCATGACTTTTGAATGCCAAGTTCTTACTTTAGATACTGTCATTGGGTCAATTTTAACACCTATTAAAAAAATCCTCTTAAATCCTGAAATTGTAATAATTTTTGTTGTGGATCCAATGCTTCATTATATGTGAAACTAGGGTTCTCAGAACTCAAAAAAAAAAAAAAGAAAAAAGAAAAAAACCACTTTAAAACAACGAAGGAACAGAAAGCAGACGTTGCATGTCATCATTGTTTCAGTCATTTATTCTAAATATCTAGTGTAGCGTTTTGGATAAAGAACTGATACTTGTGAAATGATTACTATTTCTTAGGATTTTATAGAATTGAATAACTGTTATTATCATTATAACTAAATACATAACTATTTGTAACTCTCAATTTTCACAAATTAGAAACTAAAAACCAGTAATTTTTCCTTGCAGAAAAGTCAAGAGAGACCAAAGATGATCTAGGAGAAGGAGCAGCAGGCAAGGGAATGCCACAAAGCTGAGTACACCAGACAGTTCTTTGCTGAACAGTAGATGCTACACTTACACCTACACCTACACCTACACCTACACCTACACCTACACCTACACCTACACCTAGCTATGGGAAAAGACTGCCTGACTCTCTGAAGTATGCCTTTGGGGCAATAGAGAACCTCTCTCTGACACTTCATAGAGATCCTAAATAAGGAAAATGTCACCAGCAGAACATCTGTGATCACATTTTGGTACATATTTGGCATGAGTCTTGCCATATAGCAGACTTACAAATGTATCTAATCACGGTGCTAAGTTATTTTGGACAACAGTGTGCCTCAGTTTTAGAGATTATTGGTTAAGAGTGCATTTCCCTTTACAGAAAAAACAAAGCAGTAGGAAAAACAGTGTGGTCATGACTGGCCAACTCATTTGAAGTAATTTATTTGTTATAGGAGTGGTAGAAGCTTTCACTGATAAACTTGGCAGCAATGAACAGGCACTGTACGTCTGTGCTGAGGAAGTGCAGGTGCTATTTGCTCCTATTCTGAAGAGAGAGAGAAGGAGAGGAAGAAGAAATGAAGAGAGGACAAAGAGAGTCAGGAACCAAAGGAAGGAAGATGATTGATCAGAAAACTTCTTATTATGCACATACATAAAGGGGATGAGTTAAACTGGGACAGATTTGACTTTCTATTCTCAATAGCTAATTAATATGACAGAAGAACATGTACTTTCAATACAAAAACTGAAAAGATAAAGATATTCTCCAAAATAATCTGTTAGATTTTCAATCTGACCAGGCATCATTGCTTGTTTTTTTCCCTTTGTTCTTTTCCTCCATCTTCTCAACCTAGCCTTTTATTTATGGTGAGAAAACTGTTATCCTTCTCAGTTTTCATCTCTTGTACCTACACCAACTTAACTCTCATCCAGTCTGTTGTTCTCTTTTTCTCTACATGAATAAAGGTCCTAACTCTTTTCCTATTTTGTACATGTACTACATATCATTGAGGGGAACAGCTCACATCACTGAATAACAGGGTTCTGCTATTATAGTCAGCTGTGCTATATAAAACCTCCCAGCTCTTCCTCTAAGAATGTAACTCTGCCCAGAGTTCTATCTAAACTTCGCTACTAGCTCCGACAGTATTGCAACACTCCCCTACTTCTTCCAGTGCGATTTGTATTTGCCTGTTCTTTAGCTGCAACAATCATGTTGTGATGTTCGGCCAATAAGGATCCCTTCTTCTCTTCTATCATTTCTAGTTGATGGGACTCTAAAAAGGAAATTCCTGCACTTTTCTTCCCCATGACTTGTCCAACGTTTTAGGCTGCCTTTTTTTGAATGAGATCATGAGTCCACTCTGTACATGACCTAGAACACAAAATTACATCAGTCAAGATTTCTGTGCAATTCATATCAGTTTAACTGTTTAAGGTTTTATCAAGAATATTTCTATTATGATTGTTTTATAAAAAAACAAACCAGCATATTGTGCTCAAGCCTCAATGTTAAAAATGTCTGCACCTCCCTCTTGCCTCAACCTCCAGCCACCAGGAACAAAAACATCCCCCAAAAGAAAACACGCATATATAGCCTGAGGCAGACACACACAATGGAAAAAAACAAAATCTATCTGAACGTTAAAGTCTGAAAACAGTGGAGCAGAAACACAGTACAGCAGTGCAAACATGACATCAGGCATCACAATATTGTAGTATTGCACAGAAGTAATCACTCACATATGGCTTCAGACCTCACAGTTTCTTAAAGGAAGTTCTGTCCAAGTTGTAAAAAAGATACTTCCAAGTTTGGTCCTTAAGTGTGTCCTACTTAGTAAGAGAAAATGCACTGTTTACAGTTTATTAGTATCTGTTGCTTACAATTTAAAAATGAACATACAGCTGCATGACTTCACATTTTGATGACTTTATGCTTGCTAGGTCAATGTGAAGGCTTGTCAGGGAGTGATGATCAAAGTGTGATGAGAAATGGAAGCGTGCATGGCACTGTGGAAGTACAGGGTACACTACACCTCTGTGGGGTGTGGTGACCTTATTGCTGTCTTGGGAGGTTTGTTGCTCCTGGGAGGTTTTTATGTGGGATGGTGTGGAGAACGTGTTGAGGATCAGCAAGACCTTGTGCTGTTAGCCCTTTCTGATCATCCGTGTGGGTTCACAGAATCACAGAATCACAGAATGTTAGGACTGGAAGGGACCTCGAAAGATCATCTAGTCCAATCCCCCTGCCGGAGCAGGAACACCTAGATCAGATCGCACAGGAACGCATCCAGGCGGGCTTTGAATGTCTCCAGAGAAGGAGACTCCACAACCTCTCTGGGCAGCCTGTTCCAGTGCTCTGTCACCCTCACTGTAAAGAAGTTTCTTCTCATATTCAAATGGAACCTCCTATGTTCCAGCTTGAACCCATTGCCCCTTGTCCTATCACTGGATGTCACAGAGAAGAGCCTGGCTCCATCCTCCTGACACTCACCCTTCACATATTTATAAACATCTATTAGGTCACCCCTCAGTCTCCTCTTTTCCAAGCTAAAGAGACCCATCTACCTCAGCCTTTCCTCAGAAGGGAGATGCTTCATTCCCTTAATCATCCTCGTGGCTCTGCGCTGGACTCTCTCCAGCAGTTCCCTGTCCTTCTTGAACTGAGGGGCCCAGAACTGGACACAATATTCCAGATGCGGTCTCACCAGGGCAGAGTAGAGGGGGAGGAGAACCTCTCTTGACCTACTGACCACCCCCCTTCTCATACACCCCAGGATGCCATTGGCCTTCTTGGCCACGAGGGCACAGTGCTGGCTCATGGTCATCCTGCTGTCCACCAGGACCCCCAGGTCCCTCTCCCCTACACTACTCTCCAACAGGTCAGTACCCAACTTATACTGGAACCTGGAGTTGTTCTTGCCCAGATGCAAGACTCTACACTTGCTCTTGTTAAATTGGATGAAATTCTTCCCCGCCCAAATCTCCAGCCTGTCTAGGTCTTGCTGAATGGAAGCACAGCCTTCTGGCGTGTCAGCCACTCCTCCCAGTTTCATATCATCAGCAAACTTGCTGAGGGTGCACTCTATTCCCTCATCCAAGTCGTTGATGAATATATTGAACAGCACAGGTCCCAATACTGAACCCTGGGGGACTCCACTAGATACAGGCCTCCAACTAGACTCC